>VXAV01011560.1:48444-131374 GCA_013399715.1 Alectura lathami
CGTGCACCTTGTGTGTTCACCCCTAAATCTTCACCCCTGCATCCGCATGCAAGCGTTTACCTCTGTGTTTACCCCTATGTCTTCACCCCTACGCCTATATTCACCCCCGTATCTTCTCTAGTCACCGCTGTATGGTCTGTGTTCGTCCCTCTGTCCTCACTCCCATATCTGTACGCAGCCCCTTTCCTCTGTATTCACCCCCGTATCTTCACCCCCCTCTGTGCAACCCTTTACCTCTCTGCTCACCCCGATACCTCCACCCCTCGCATCTCTGCGCAGCCCTTTCCGTCTCCCTTTGCTTCTTTTCCATCCCTATGTCCCTCTCTGCACCCAGCACCACCCTGGCATTTTCTGCTGGGGAGGTTCAGGCACTGTTGCTTTCTGGAATTTTCCTAAATCCGGGAGAAACGCTCCCTTCTGCTCTGTCACAAGCAGCCCTTGCTCTCCCAGCCCCTCTGCTGCGTGCTCTGCTCGCAGATACTTGGCGGCTCCGCATCCTGGCGTCCGGCGGGGAATTAACAGGACGGAGCGGAGCGATGGCAGGAAAATCCCACGTCGTGGCGGTGGCAGAAGCTCGCCCTGCTCTCGCTCCAGGCCCTGCTCTTTTCCGGCTCTTTGCAGAGCGTTGGTCCAGGCTGCCTGGAATGGATGTAGCTGAGCAGCGTGACACGCTGCCGATAAGCTTTTGTCCCCCGGGTCTGTCAGTGATGGCACAGCTCGGCGCTAGCACCAGGGATGACGTGATGGGTTAGAAGCCTGCGCTCCGTCGCTGAGATCTGTGTTCTGTGCCGATCTTTGGGAGCCTGAGCTTCCATTTCTCACGTTCGACCAAACACCTATGCAACGTATGCCTGGTTTATTGTAATCGTGACCATTTTAGCCAGCGTTCATCCCATTTGCAGGAAAACTTCTGAGAATGTTAAGCATGCGAGGTCAGGCGCCTGGGAAACATGAAACCTAAGGTTACCTGTGCAGCCTTAATTCAGCCCGTTTCGAGGCGGGGCTGTGCCAGAAATCCTGATTGCCTGACTGCTGCTTGATTTCCCCAAGGATGGTTTCCTGCTCCTCGGGATCCCAGCAGGGATCCGCCGCCTGCGTGTCAACAGGGGGAGTACTGGCAGCACAGGGAAGGTCTCTGTCCGCGTGCTGGTCCCACTGTTTGGCAGGTGAGGGAGACTGGGGTCAACCCTTGGGATCCTGAAATCCCAGAGTTTGAGCTGCAAGAGTTTAGGAAAACCGGGAGCGAGCGCAGTCCGAGAGCCATTTGTCAGGTTTGGAGCTGCGGGCACAGCGAGAAGCGTGCGTCTGCTTGGAAGGCTGCTCGCTGCCAGCTTCCAGCTGAACTGGAACGGGGGGCTGACACAGCAGCCCGATTTTCTCAGGCTTCAGCCCTACATTTGCCTAACTTCCTCTTAAGCGAGTGGGATTTCCCTCTGAAAGTAAACGGGAGCATTAATATTTAAAGGCCGGTGGCTTGGAGTTTGCAAATTCAAGGCTTTCTCCAGCATTCCTTCAGACGAGGGCAGGGTGATGAGAGGCTTCTGCTTGTGCCTGGGTGGCTGCTGGGTGTTTGGGCTTCCTGCTGTGCCTTGCAGGTTAGCGGCTGGGGTCACTGCAGCTCGCTGCGAGCGTTGCCGCCGTCTCCCCGTCGAGGTTATGTTTGGGGACGTTCTTCTGGCTTTCTGTGACGTTTTTCCATAGGTTTGGAATGCAGAGGTACGCAGGCTTGTCTGAGGTAGAGAACTGTTACGTTGGTTTGTGCTTGTTGGGTGACAGCAGCCTCCCCTGGAAGGAGCCGGTAAATGATTTAATTGTGGAGGAATGCGGTCCCATTGGGTGCAGAAATAAAACTAAATGCGATAGATCATGGGAAGCTCAAGCAACGTTAAGCAACTTCGTAAGGTTTCAGAACGGCTGAAGGACTCCTGTTTGAAGAGGGATTTTGGCAGACGTCATTCAGAAGCAGGACCATTGTTCCCGTGTTTCTTTTCATCAGAGAATAAAGATACTGCTGGCTCAGGGCTCGCTGGAAGCCGGAGGAGGATGCGGCAGACAGGCAGCTCGCTCTGGAGCTGGGCCATCCTGCAGCGGGGCGAAGCATCGCAGCGACAAGGGCACGCGTGATGTGTTTCGGTGCTTCGCAGGGGGACTGTTGCACAGCTAATCCCTGCAGGCAGACACTTGCATTTCAGGCCAGGTCAGCGCGGCCGTCGCCTCGCGTAATCTCACCCTGTGCCTCGAAGGTACGCTCGGAGATAGCGAGACAATGCGGAGCAGAGGTCGGGGCGCGTTTGCTTGCAGCAGATAAATCCCTGGAAAAAGGGGTTGTGCTCTGTGGGGTTTCTGGTGGCTGTGGCTGGGTTCAGTACGGTGGTTGAAATAGGTCAGTTTGAGGCTTTTTTGGAGAACATGGGGTTTCCTTGCCAGCTGAAGGAGGTGGAAAGCTGTAGGTGGGGTCGTTGCTGTTGAGGAATTAACGCCAGCGCGGAATCTGAAGAGTCTTACTAAATCACAAGCAGAATTAACTAAGCAGAAGCAGCAGAGGTAGGATTTCCTAAACCAAAAATCACTTTTTCTGCCAACTCCATGCCCTTGCCTCGTTCAGCTCGAGGCAGTCGTTGAATTCCTCCCGACTCATCGCAGCCCGGGGCTGGTGGCTCAGTTCCCCAAGTACACGCCTGTGATCTGAGCGCTGCACGCAGCGATTTGGTGAAGGAATGCGTTAACCTTCAGCAGCGACATTTCTTCCTGCAGGACTGAAGCTGTGCCTCCAAGCAGTGCGTTACCAGGAGGGATTGCCTCCCAGCGCTGGCCCCTGCCGCTCCGCAGGAGCGTGGTGGGCTCGCGGGTGCCGTTCCGCGCTCCAGCCCCTGTCCGAAGGGTGACCCCGAGGGGAGCTCTCTGGTGCTGAACGTGGAGGGCTTTCGGTTGTACTCGCCTCACCTTGAAAGCAGCTCAGAGCCTGATGCTTGGTGGGAAGATTGCAATCTTGTCTCCTGCGTCGTGTTTATTTTTAGCAGAACGGAGGTGCTGGAAGGAATGCCTCTCCGTTCAGGCAAAAAGGGGCCGTTGCAATCAAAACTCAGCCCGCAGACATGGATTTGATCGGGTGCTGTTTTTGTGCGTGCCATGTGCTTCATAGGTTAACTCTGCCCGAGCAGGGCCTGAACAAGAGTTTTTGGAGACCTTTGGTCTGGAGTGGCTCTTCTCCTGGCTGGGGTTCTGGAGGCCACATACTTTTCTTTCAGGTGTGCTGTTCAGGGGGCGGAGGGGACAAGGATTCACAAAACTGGAGCGCGTTTCCTTAGGTGAAGGCTCATTACAGGTTTAGATCCCGCTGTTATTAGCGAGGCTCCGGTCAGCTGCCATTTAATTTTCCGAATGTCGAAACGCCTGCTTGCGATGTGCTTTGCCACATCTTGATACGACCTCTTCTGAGTGTCCTTGAGCCCTTCAAGGTCTGGGAACTCAAAGTGTTCCCAGCTGCAGGATGCTGCAGGATGAGCCCGTGAAGCGACTATTTCAGCGGAGCTGCGCAAACGTTTTGGACCTCCGGTTTGCCTTGTGCAGCGGATGAATTCAAGGAGAGCTTCAGCCTCGGCTGTGGTGAGGTGGGAAGCACGCAGCCGTGCTGGAAGCCAGGTTAGCTCTGGTGCCCCCAGGACTGTCTGCTTGAGAATACCTGAAAATAAACAAAACTGGTCACCTGCTAGGGATCATTGCAGAGGCAAGGGGTGGAGTAAATATTCCTTGGCGACACTTGCCTGCCGATAAGACTATTTTTTTTTTTTCTCTGTTTTGCGTTTCTCTTCCTCATTCTCTCCGCGCTTTCTAAGTCCTCGAGCAAATAAGGTGTGGGTCCTGCTGGTGCCTTTCTGGATGTGTGGCCGAACTGTTCTCTGCGTTTTACGTGCGTTGAAGTATGCAGCGGTGCAGGTCCTGTGTACCCGCCCGCGGTGCCGGTTGTGCAGCTGGACGTTGCGTTGAGACAAACAGATACCTGTACTGCTTTTGCTCACGTTCTTACGAGGTATGCCCAGCAGATTACTGTTGCAGGTGAAATGTTCATCTGGGTGACTGCCTCATTTCCTGCTGGAAAGTGATGGAGACATCTACTCTTGCTGCCTTTTTTTTTTTTTTTTTTTTTTTTCCCCTTTTTCACTCCCTGAAGTAGTTAGCGCAGAGCTGCGTGTTGGTTTGGGCAAACAATGCGCGGCAGTTGCTGTGGTCTGCAGGGTGTGGCTGCAAAAGGTCTCCTCGCTGATTCTGTTTGCTGGGCTGAGCTGGAAAGGGCTAATTATAGAGGCAGACTGGGGAAGGAAGGGAACAGGGTCAATTAGAGCATCCAGCACAGCTTCCTTTAAATTAGTGGTTGGGCTGGAGAGATAAAAACAATCCAGAAGCACGGAGCAAGATCTCAGATGCTCTGCTGGAGCCATGTCGGCAGCTCCAGCAGATGCTGCTTGCCCGTTTCGGGTGGGTTCGTGTGTCAGGAGCGCGTTGGCGTAGTGGTTCTCTGCCAGTGCTGCCCCACGGGGCCGGGCAGGCTGAGCGGGCGTCCCCACTGCTTTCCCTCCGGTGGGATTTGGCATAGCAGCAGGCTGGGACGGCGCGTTCCTGTTTCTCTTCTGCTGGCCTGCAGCGTGCAATTACTCAGAATCGCTGTGCGGGAGAGAGTACGGCGGAGCGAGGAGGAAAAGCGGGAGAAAATGCAAAGTTGTGTTCCTGCTTTTCAGTCCAGATCGGCGAGTTCCTCCTGCCGGGGCCGTGACTCATCCCGGGCTTCCTCGCTGGAGGGAACCGCTGGCAGTGCATCAAAGCGGGGGCCCGTGCCTTCAGAGCAGAGCTGAACCTGGGCTTCTCCCTGAGCCGGGGTTGTTTTTCTGGTCCCCGACCCTTTCATGTGCAGGATGCGCCCCTCTCGCAGGGAAATTCGTGGTGAACTCCTGGCAATTCACCTCCAGGCTGAGAAAGGTTCCTCTGCTTCTCTGAGGGAGGCACGGCTTGCCCACCCGGGGACGGGTTGGAAGATCAACGGCTGCACCAGAGAGCAGAATGGTTTCACCACTTTTCCATTTCTTGTGTTGCTGGAGCTTGTGTTTAGGGCTTTAGCTCAATTTCCAGGCTCAGTGTGCCAGCCAAAAAATGCTGGTTTTTATTTCTTTTTCCTGAAGGTACAGGTAGAGGCGCGCTCTCACCAGGGCTATGATGCCAGAGAGATTCCTGCCCTCTTCTCCTTCATTCTGCCGCTCAGACTGAGAATATAAATGCTCCTTTCTCGTCACAGTTAAAACCACGATTGCTTTGACCCTTCAAAACTGTCATTTTTTTTTTCATGAGCTTCCTTATCCCGGGAGCAAGGTGGCTCGGGAGCGTGAGCAGCTCCACCAGGAGGAGCTTAGTGTGGTGCCACCGGCAGGGACAGACACGGCTGGATCCAGGCACATCCCAGGGGCTATCACAGAAGAAAAGATGCAGACAGCCTCATCGTTTGAGGTGGAAGCACGGGGCTGCCAGGAGGGCAGCGCAACAGCAGCACAAGCTCGGGGTTAGCGTGGGGCCTCGGCACAGCTACAGCCCTGACCGTGGGAGATTTTTTCACAGGAGTCATGCAAAGAAGGGAGAAGCTTGAGAGAATGTGGAAAGGATGCATAAATGTTGAGAGGCTGCTCCTTTGGATGTGCGAAGGGAGAGTCTTGGAAAATGATGAAAGTGGCTCTTGGGTTTTTTTCTTAATGGGCTGGAAATGGAGATTGGCACCCTGAGCTGGCTGAGGAGTCAGGCTCTGGATAGCGATCTGAAGTTACACACGAGGAAGAGCCTTCAAGGTACAGATAGAAGTGGAAAATTAGTGCAGTAAGAGTGCATTGGGCTGCAAGCAAAGAGTGATGTGGTCATAAAAAAAAAATAAAAAAAAAAGCAGACATATCTTTGTTGCAGTTGCCTGGGAGGCTGAGGCAGGGTGAGGCTGCCGTGACCAGAGGGAAGCAGATCTTCAGAGCTTTGTGTGCTGAGGCGAAAAAGACTGAGCCAAACAGATGTGGCTTTAAGTACCGGCATCGTGAAGTGGTGCCTCAGCTCCCAAACCTGGTCTGTGCTGCGCTTCCTTAGCAGCCAGACCATTTTCTTCCCCTGTTTCTGTTAGCTTAGCCCCCCCAATCTGCGCTTTGCGAGTGACGCTTTATCTGCGGGATCATTCTGATTCCTCTGCTGCTGCCGCCGCGCTGCACGCACATTTCTTTCTTTCACCCACGTCTCGATTGTTTCCTCTGCATGGCAAAGTCCACCGCACAGAGCTGCCTGGGAGGGCTGTGTTTGTGCATCACCTGCTATTCTGCATCTGGGATTGTGCAGCCCCTGGCATTCTGCAGGGCTGCTGTAATAGTTACAGGGGTATGCATCACTTTTTCTTATTTTTTTTTTCTGTTGGCGTTTGTGTGTCACTCCATGCATTGCCTCCTCTTTTTGTTGTGCTGTCTTTTGGGACAATTAGGATGTTTTCAACCTAACTTTTCTAGCTAAGGCATCAAAGCATCACGTCTTTATTTAGGTCCGCTTCCTGCAGGGAGCAGCGCGGCGATTGGCAGCAGCAGCAGCACCGAGTTTGTTTCCACATGCCTCTGTGTCAGCAGGGCTGCTGATAAGTGTTTGCACAGGAGAGATTTCCCTGCGACGCTGAGCTCCTAACAGCATTATTTTTACGCTGTTGGTACGGAGTTCCGTGTAACCGTGTGGTGTTTGACAAGCTGCAGTGCATGAAGCATGTGCTTTCCTGGAAGCAGAGTCAAGTGAGAGTTAGAAAGGCGAGCTATTTCCGTGGCGCAAGCTGTGGTTCTTCTGCTGTTCCGTTTCTGAAGTATTTGTTGAGGGGAGAGCATTTAATTGCAAGCTGTTCGGATCTGTGGGGTGTTCAGGGTACCTGGCAACCAAGACGGCTCTGTTTCTGCTGCTAATCGAGATATCTGGGTGATCTTCAGGCAGTTAGAGTTTAAAGCTGTACCCAGGCACGCAGGGTGATTTTCGGTAGGCGCATGTGCTGCAGAAGGCGCTTCTTACTGCCTTGCCAGCTCTGTGCTGATGGTCTGAACGAGCGAGGGTCTTGTCTGATTTTGTGTCATTTCGGGTTTCTGGTCAGGCCCAGCACTGTGCCTGAGTGACTTTGTTCTCCCTGCAGCATGCGTAGCCCAGTCACGGTGTCCTTACCACCTTTAGTTTTCTCCGTTTCCTATGATTCTGAGTTAACCCTCTTTTCAGGAAATTAGTGGCTTCCTGTGGACTATTTGTAGTTGCTGCTGGCCGAGAGGAGTGAGGTGATGTCTGCGCAATGAAATGCGATGAAGCGCTGGGGAGGATCAGCTTTTTCCCCTCCTAGGATGCGACTGACAGGAGTGTTGGGATTAAGGCCTCGTCTCGGGGGGAAAATGCCCATTTTCAGCTCTTTGTCTACAAGCAGAAGATTTTAAAGACCTTGGCATTAAGGCTTGACCTACTTGTGGCAGCTTGGACATCTGCACGAGGAGGTGAGGATAAAACAAAGCGTTGCGTGCACTCCGCCATGGAAGGAACATGACACGCTAGTAACGGCAGAGGAAGCGCGAGCAGGCGCGAGTGCCGGAGACGTGGAAATCCCTGGGGTGCGTGCGGGTGCTTCTGGAGGTCTGTCTGCCTGCCCTGCTCTGCTGCGTCCTCTGCTTGCACTTTGGAGGCGTTGTCAAGGGAAAACTCGCAGCATTTATCTGATTTACTGGCGTTCAGAGAATACCTGATGCTATTGTCTGCTCCTTCAGACGTGGAATCTAATCTCTGCCTCAGTTACCCTCGGCAGCGCAGCTCCCCAGGCCGCATTCTGCTCTGTGACCCTTCCCCATCACGCCAGGGAAATATTTTTCCCACTTTTCCACGTGTCCAGTGTTTCTGGTGCTGCCTACGGCGTGCACACTGAAAACTCATAAAGAAGCCAGTGTTTGTGGGCAGCTCCCTGTCAGCCTGGGCCCTCCAGCAGCGTGTCTCAAGTATGCGCAGCTCGCTCATTCCTGCCTCCGCAGCCCCGCGACCTGCTGCAGAGGGGGGTGGCGGGGGCCAGCAGCAGATTGCTGCGTTGCACGTGGAACCTCTTGTCCTTCCTGCAGCCTGAGCCTAGGTATCCCAGAGCAGAGCGAGTGGAGCTGCACCGAGCCTCAAACAAGGTGCTGGGTGCTGCGTGGCTGGAATCCCCAGAAACGTTCTCAGCTTCTTGGTCTCTAATCCGCTGGCTCCACGGCGAAGATAAATTTAAAGCATGTTTTTCATGGGTGCCCGTCAAAGAAGGCTTTTTGATTTATGTGCTAGCATCTTTTACATGTACACATCTGAGATGAAAACCAGCATGGCTCAGTGGTGAGGCTGAGGTTGATACGAGCCAAACAGATGCACTTCAAAAAAAAAAAAAAAAAAAAAAAAAATAAATTCCCTTAGCTCATTTCCTAGTGTCATTACATTATCCCGATGATGAATGTTCTTCAGTTGTGTGATCCTACCCTGAATATATTTTTAAACGTTTCTTCTCGCTTCCTTCTGTTGATCTCATCACATAGCAAAGCTAATAGATCGGAGGCAGTTTCATTGCTGCACCGTATGCTCTCTGAGACGCTTTGGCCAGATAATTATCGTGCTTATCTGTTTTGTTTTACCGCACGAGGCCAGCATGTTCTCTGTTTTTCAGGTGACAAAGGTGGGAGGTCTTCAGATGAGTGACAGATTTGCTTTTTTCCCTGAGGTTTCCACCTCCTCTTGTCTTTAGAGGAGGCAGGAAGGATGACACTTCGGGCACGAGGGCATCTTTAACCCCCCCCCCCCCNTGACTTTTCCTTGATGCACAACTTCCAAACCTTAATTTCTATGACATTAGTTATTGCAAAAGGAGGGGTTCATGCAGCAGCTGGAGTCTTGCAGACAGTTTAAAGGATCAGGGCCATAGCCAGGGTGGGAAAAGCTGGGTCTTCCCCGGTGCAGCTGAGGGGATTTGCTGCAGCAAGGCGAAGGTGCTGGATTTCCTGCTGCTTGGGGTGGAAACATCGGTGTCTGAGCCCTCCAGATCCTTGTTTCTGAAGCTGAGTTGGTCCTGCATGACATTGCATTTAAAAAAAGCAACAAAAAAGCATCACCTCTGTTTCAGAGAAACGTGTTTAACCAGGCAGCGAAGCCCCCAGCCTTCATTCTTTTACAGACCCGTGGCCTGTCAAACCCGGTCACCCTTTAAAAGTCAGGGTTAATGGCCTAGCTTTTAGTCGAGCCGAAGATGAGTTGCAGGGCAGGCTTGATGGGACCAGGGGAAGGAGCAAATCAATGCTCGAGTCAGGGGCTGTGCAGAAGTCCACTGGGACAGCCAAGAGCCCAAGGCGTGGTTGTCTGTGCGCGTCGGGCGCCAGATGCCGACAGCTTGAAGACATCGATGCCCTGAAATGGGGTGGGGCTTTGCTTTCTGCCTGGGATTGAGGTACAGGGAGCAGGGACGCTGAGCTGCCTGAAGTGCGTGCGCTGCAGAAGGTGGCTTTGGGGCGGAGTCCAAGCACGAAGACCCCGTCAGCTCGGGCAGGGAAGGTCGAGGCTGCGCCGCTGAAGCGCAGGGCGGCAGGAGCAGTGTGTATCGCCTTTCTGAGAAGTCAGCGAAATCTCAGGTTTCTGATCCAGATCTTAGAGCTTATTGCTGGTGGACAGATAGGAGAACTTTCACATTGTCCTTCTCATCTCCCGTGCTGGTAAAGAAATGACGAGATCCATTTCAGTGCCCTGAACAATGCGAGTTAATTAGCGGCCGCTTGGCTTTCGCTGGTCCCTCTTCTGCCAGCGCGTTTGTGAGATCAACCCCACCTCCCCATTCCCTTGCTGAGTGCACTTTGTAGATTCGGAGGAGGGGTGACACCACACCTGTGCTCTCTTCCAGCAGCCAGCCGTCGGAGCCTGCCCGTCTGACAGGTGCCATGTCTCTGTGCTCTTGATTAGAGCTGAGAGGCAGCATCTGCTCGGCGTGCGGCCCCTTGCGCCGTGGCACGCAGGGCAGCCCGCGGGAGAGAGCTCGGCTCGCTGCGTGCCGTGCTTCGGGCGGCTGCCTGCTGTGCCAGCGCTGTCCTGATGCTTCTCATTCTGCCGGTGAAACGGAGTGCGAGTAATTGGGGGGAAGAACCCCACCCGACAGGTTAGATCTGCTGATTTTTCTGTTGTTTCATTGCTGGGTCTCCCCTCCATCCACCCTCCCTGTTTCATAATGAACTTGCCTTGCCTCCAGCCAGAAAATCGAACTAACGTTGTTTACTTGTCTTTTTAAACACTAGTTATTGGATTTCGCCGGCCTCTCTCCGATGGAGAGCTCTGCTGGCCTCGTGCCAGCGCAGTAATTGGTGGTAATCTGGGAGCGTTTGGGTCAAGTGGCTCGCTGAATCCTCACAGCCCCTCACCCGGCTTCTGCCCGCGGTACGTGGAGCTGTGGGGTCTGCTCTTGGGTTCCCAGAGCTGAGCTTCTCCTAGCGGGGAGAATCCCTGAGAGTTCCTGGGCGGTGGTGGCAAACCCCTGGGATCTGGCTGACTTGGGATGCCTGCGGTCCCTCTCAGCTGTCCTTTGTGTAAATGAAAGGCAGCAACGAGGCCAGCTGCGATACCTGAGCCAGCCTGCTCCCGGCTCCGCTGCCATCAGCACTGCATTGCGTTTCTTCCAGTAACGCACAGCCGACCTCAGCTGCATCTGGCCCCGTTCCGAGGGGCGGCTGGGTGGCGTTTGGGCTGCTGTGTTTGCACAGAAAAGAGAGAGGGGATCTCACAGACACGCTGATGCTCTTTGCAAAGAGATTCAAGCCCTCTTTGGGGGATGTCTGCATCTCGTCTTCTGCGTCCAGAGGCATCGGTGGTTTTTGGTGCCGCATCGAGAAGGGGCTGACAGCTGTGGGCTGTGCGGGGCAAAACAGGACGTTTGGAGGGACAGATTGCTCGCGGTGGAAAGCAGAAGGTGAAAGGGGAGGGAAAGGGATGGGGCAGCTGGAGGTGAAAGCCAGAGAGATGCAGGAAACCTCCCTGAGGTGCAGCAGCAGCGTGCTCGTGTCCGGCAGGCTCCTCAGCTGCTCAGGGAGGCTTTTTTGGCTTTGGTGATGCTCTATTCTCACGAAAAATGCGGCCTGCCAATGGGAAGAAGTGGTTGCTTCCCTCCCACCTCCCTCGTGCCCTCTCGTTTGGGATGAAAATAGCCTTTCTGAAGGCTGGGATGACACGTGGAAGCTTGAGACAGCCTGGGAGAGGGAAAGCCAATAGTTTGTGCTGGGTTCAACTGAGTGTGCTCGGCTCAATTTGTGCCCGCTGAAGCATGGAAATTATTCCACTGCCAGCTTGTGAATGTTGCTATTTTGTGTTGCTGGATCTCCAAAGAAACCAGATCTCCAACCTCCACAGGAGAGAGTTGTTTCTTTTTTCAGAGAGCACAGTGAGGCGCAGGCCTCAGCTGGCTTTGTTCTTACCTCACTGGACTCATTTGGTGATTTTTCCAGAACCCAGAAGGCACTTTTGTCTTTGGTGCACTCAGTAGTTGCATTCCTCTGCTGCCACCGCTTGTGCTGACCTCCCCTGGGCAGGGGGAAGCTCTCTCCATCACCAGTGTGCCTCTGTGCATTAAAAGTGTCAGAAATTCCCCCAGATAGCTGTGTCCTGTGGCAGCCCAAGGCCTGCTGCCGTGCGGAGGTTGGCGCGAAGGTGACGGCGTGGGTCGCCTGGCTGGCAGCGGGCAGCACGTGGTGTTCTGCTCCCTTCAGTTTTAGAATATGAATATTAATTATTGAAACGCTAGGCTTGAAATATTTTTGCAAGAGGCAGATGGCATACATTATTAAACCTCGGGATGTCTCCCCCCCTTTTTTTCCTTGCTTCTCCGTTAGACGTTAGTGTTTTCAAAGGACTCCAGAGCTGTGTTGTCGGGTGTCTGACAATAACTGTTTTCAGTGAAGCTGTCATCTATAATTCAAGGTGTTTTCAGTGCTTGCTCTGGGAGAAGGCTTTGTTTTAGTTTCGTGTCCCCGCGCATTCACAATGCTCATCTTCCTGTTTGGAAGCCGCTCTGGTGTTGTGGCACTGCAGTGACAGTTTAATTTTGAGACTGAATGCGTTGTTTTGCGATCAGCTTCAACACAACCACCTGCTTGTGCCCTTGCTTGTAAATTATCATAATCTGTGGGATGAGTATTTTTTTTTCTAAACGTGGCCTGTAGAGGAAGAACTTATTTTGTTCATCAGCGAGTTGCTGGAAGTCTTGTTTAAAATATGATTCACCCTGCTTGTTTGTTTTAAGGCAGTACTGGCTGAGTATTCCTTTTCCCGACGGCATGTTTTTAAGCACTTTAGAACAGGTCCTACTCCTAAAACTTCAGTGTTTTGGTGGCTGTGCTGTGGCAACGCACGTGAGGATTTGGGGGATTTGGAAAGAACCTGGGTGGATGGAGTCCAAGCCTTGTTGATCTGCGTTTCGGAAGTGAGAGTGAGAGCAGAAGAAACCGCTGCTTGGAAATGACATTTATGAGAGAGCTTGGAGAGGAGGAAAAATAAATGCAGCGGCTGCTGGGGTTGCTCATGGCTTGAGCTGAACGTTGTCAGTGCCTCTGAGCACCCACGGCTCCAGTAAGGGACAAATGGGACAGCAAAGGGTTTTTTTTTTCTTGGTCTATGTTTGGCTTAAGAGCAGTGAGAGTTGCCTCTTCTCACTCGTTCTCGTCGTGGAGCGTGTTTTCAGGGTGCGTCTGGCCAGTCAGAGCTGGGGATGCCTTCGTAGCGGAAGAGCAGGCTTAGGTTTCTGCGTCTTGGTGAGTCCCCGGGAGCAGAGGGGTAATAACTTTTGTGCAACGGAATAAAATCGAGTTGGGAACACTGGAGTGCTTCATTGGAACAGGGCTGATAGCCAAAAAGAGTTTTGTGTGCGGAGGCGTTGGAACCATCCCTTTGTCAGTGCTGGTTGCAGTCCTTAATCCTCTGTGGGGAGAGTCCTGGCCTTACGGCTTCTCCAGCACTGCTGCGCCTGAGCTGGGCCTCGCAGCCAGGCTGCGTGAACTTCTGCCAGATAACATCAGCGCCTTGAGGTCTCCGGGGGGGACAAACCCCAAACCCTCAAGTTATCAGGGCTTCCATGAGTAAGTTGTTTGTTGAAAACAGCACATGGAAATGCATTTCCCTGGCTTGTGTCCTGTTGAGCTCTCTAGGGCTGGAGCATCTTGACCCTGACGCCTTTGTTGTCCCTCAGCTCTGCAGAAGGTTTTCCCTGGGTCTGTTCTGGGACGGCTGAGGTGTCCTCAGTGTGACGCTTGGCAGCATCCCTGCTCCAGCACTTGGTATCCTTTGTTTCTAGCAATTCCCCAAGACTTCCCTTGTAAACACTGCTTTTTTCAGGCTTGGTGCTTGAACGTTTTGGCTGCAAACAAAAATGCAGCCTCCATCACCAGGCAGTGTGTGTCAGAAAGAAGTTTTTGGTGGTGATGTTACGTGCCAAGTATCCAGCAGCCTGCGCCCTCGCTTTCTCTGAGGTCATTTCATAGATGAGGCATTTCGGGAGAAGCCAGAAACCGTGCTGCAGTGACTCAAGCTGGGAGCTGAAAGAGGAACTGCCGGGGCCAGCGGCAGATGGTGTTTGCACCTCCCGGCACTGTGCGGAGCGTCTGGGGCGGAAGCGGGGCTGGGAATCACTTCTCCCATTCAGTGCCTCCATCACAAGGCCGCAGCGTGCCTTCCCGCGGGGCCTTTTTTCTCCTTCGCCCCGGCCTTCTCCAGCGAGCGAGGCAGGAGCCCTGCAGACAAGAGCTTCATTCACGGGGTGGCTGTGATTAATTCCTTGAACACTGATTCATTCTCTGCACAGAAGGTGCTTTGACCTTAAGGGGAAGAGTAAGTGATTGTGATATTATTCATGCCTGAAGTCAGTTCCTCCTTCCTGAGAACCTCTTGCAACGGACTCTAGGAGCCATTCCTCTTGCAGCAGCTTTTCCTGTGTCTTTTTCGGGGGTGTATATATATATATGTATATTTCCCTTTTATTTTGGCTTAGATAAAAGCTCTGCTCCAGTCTGACAGATCCCTTGCCGGACATCAGCAAGAGGTTGGTTAACGGGTAGCAGTGTCCCAGCCCTGCTTTGAGCTGCTGGGAGAGCAGCCGAGCAGTGTTCATAGCTCAGGGAAGAGCAAAACCTCAAGATGTGGGGTAGTTCCAGCTTTTGGAACCATCTGCTGGGGTATTTTGTGTATCCGTGGGCCTCTTAAGCAGGAAGAAATGTAGGAGTCAAGTGTGGTAAGCAGAGTGCATCTCAGAAAGGGAGGGAGGACCTGCAGTGCAGCGCAGGGCGAGCGCTGCAGAGCTTCCGCGTGACAAGCTGAGGTGCAGATCTCCATGGCCAGGCAGAGGAACCTGCACTTAGGTTCCTTTGGAGGCTGTAATTCTTTGGGCTGAAACTCTCTTTGTGGAGACCTTCCAGCAGTTTCACTGCAGGGCAGTCCCCTCCGCACCTCCTGTCCTCCCTGCACCCATACCTGGGTGCAGAACTGTCAGCTTTGGGTAGCACCCACAATGCGAGGTGTTTCGGCACTGCCCCTCCAGCAGCCCCAACGCTGATGCTGCTCTCTTTTCTTCAGTCCTCCGATTTTTGGCAAGCCCCAGCCACGATTCCAGGCTTTGGCTGTCTCACATTATTTATGGCGGGTACTGATGCTTCCAGTGGACAGTTTATTTTGGCTTGTAGCTGCGTGCTGCTTACATTGTCCCTGAAAAGGAAAATACTGAGATCTGTCTTTCTGAGCAGAAAAGCAGGAAGCAGCACGACTGAAAGCCTGCCCTCGTGCGCTCTGTGGTTGACACATAGTCACAGAGGCTCCAGGCTCCTTTTCTCCCCGCTTTCCTTCCCTTTCTGAAGGGAGTCGAACCATGCTCACTTACAGAACAACACCTGTTTACAAATGCACCCCTCGGTACACGGTTGGTGCAGAGGATGGTTGCTGTGCTGCTGAGACCGTGCAGGATCAGCCTTCGCAGGGAAGAAAGTTTTGGGGAGGTTGGTGGGCTGCTTTACCAAGCCTGTAAGTATTTAGGGGGGGAGTGTGGAAGGTGGGTCTACTCCAGGTGCTTAAAGTGCTGTTGGCAGCTCTCGGTGAGTCAGCAGCCTTCGATACGCTCGGGTGCCTTGAACAAAAATAGCCAGCGTCTGGTGGTGAGCTTTGAGGGAAAATCTCAGTGAGGAATCACTGAGCTTAAGTGTTTTTTCCTCCTTAAAGAAAAGCTGATACGGAGCTAGACAAAGAAAGCCCAGCCCAGCACCACACTGACATCATCCCTGCTGCCTCTGTGCGTATCCTAAACCTATAGGAGAGCAGCTGGAGCCGTTCCCAGTGCGTAATTGACGTCCTGCTACCACGCCGTGCGCCATCAAGCCGTGCCAGATGTATTTCACCCTGACATGTTAATTTCCCTGCTCTGCATGGCGTGTGGCTAGGGCTAATGTGCCTCGTGAAATATGGGAGCGAGGAACAATGTGACATAAAGTAATGCTTTCCCTTCGAGGGTCCTGGGAGTGTGTCATAAATTAAACAAACCTCCCCGTCCCCGGTGCCGTGGCTCCGGGTGCTGATGGTGAACTTGGGAGGAGTGCGAGCACAGGGCTGAGCTCTTGAAACCTTTCCCCCGAGTGCTTTTCACAACACCGAATGCCTGAAGCTTGGTGTACCCCAAACCCAGGGTATGTTGTGACCTCGTGTCACTGTTGAGCACCGTGCTGGGGCTGTCGTGGATGCAATCTCAGGGTGTTGTACAGCCCGAGACAGCTTGAAGCTGGTGATAGCTGAGTCGCGGACGTTTTTCTGAACTTGTGACTAGGCAAATCGTTGTTCCAGGAGACATCTTCACGCGGCTCAGAAGGGCCTCTGAACTGATGAGCCGTTTTCCTTTCGGCTGGAACATGCCTTGAAGGCGGCATAGCAAAGCTGTTAAAGTTGGCGTTATGTGTTCAGAATAGGCCGAGCTCTCTCGGAGGCTCTGGGAAACGCATAGCTGATGTGCCTGGGGACGTCGGTGTTCAATGCATGCTGACTGGGCGTCCTGTTCTGTTGTCTGGTGTGTTAAAACCCCGCTCTTTTTTCAGGTACCAGTTGAGGATGATCTTAAGGCAATTTGGGCTGCCTTATTTGACTCGAAGGCAATTGCTGCTGTTATTTCAGCTGCTCCATCGCGCCGTGTCTCACGGATGAAGACAAAACGCTCAACCTGTGTTTTTTCCCATTTCCAGTGTTGATAACACGATGACCTGACGACACGCAGCGCGGGTACCGATGGGAAGGGATCCAATATGAGTGTGAATGATGTTGGAGGCAGGCGACGCTTCGAGGACAGCGAGTACACCCTGCACATCTACCCCGGGAGCATCGCCGAGGGGACGATCTACTGCCCCATCGCCGCCCGCAAAACCTCCACGGCTGCCGAGGTGATCGACGTGCTCCTCGACAAGCTGCAGCTGGAGAAAACAAAATGCTACGTCCTGGCGGAGGTGAAGGAGTTCGGCGGGGAGGAATGGATCCTCAACCCCACCGACTGCCCGGTGCAGCGCATGATGCTGTGGCCCCGCACGGCCCTGGAGAACCGGACGAGCGGCGAGGATTACCGCTTCCTCCTGCGGGAGAAGAACCTCGACGGCTCCATCCACTATGGGAGCCTGCAGTCCTGGCTGCGGGTGACGGAGGAGCGCCGCAGGATGGTGGAGCGCGGCTTCCTGCCCCAGCCGCCGCAGAAGGACTACGACGACTTGTGCGGCCTGCCCGACCTGAACGAGAAGACGCTGCTGGAGAACCTCCGCAACCGCTTCAAGCAGGAGAAGATCTACACCTATGTGGGCAGCATCCTCATAGTCATCAACCCCTTCAAGTTTCTACCTATTTATAACCCCAAGTATGTCAAAATGTATGATAACCACCAGCTGGGAAAGCTGGAGCCCCACATCTACGCTGTGGCGGACGTGGCCTACCACGCCATGCTGCAGCGGAGGAGGAACCAGTGCATCGTGATCTCGGGAGAGAGCGGCTCGGGGAAAACGCAGAGCACAAACTTTCTGATCCACCACCTCACTGCCCTCAGCCAGAAGGGATTTGCTAGCGGAGTCGAACAGATTATTCTTGGAGCTGGACCAGTGCTTGAGGTAAGATGCAAACGATAGCTGTGCGGAAAGGTTTTTGTGGTGTAAAAAACCCATGGAGCTGTAGTTTTGGTGGAGGTTGTCTGGTGAATGCTGATAATAGAGCGAGTTACAACGGGATGAGCAGAAAGAGGAGGCTGCTCTTCAGCCTAATACCACAGGATTCAAAAAAAGGGGCAAAGAATCGCAGCAGATGGCTTTGATAAGTTCATCAGTGCATTTATTTTCACTCAAGTGTGCCTTCCCACCCATATCTCAGTGACTTTTCAGTTTAAAAATGGAAAAAACACCTCATGAATTAAGGGTAGCCTTTTTTGTAGCGCATTGCAAACTGAACTCATGGCATGTAGCAGTGTGTGCATAGTGTTGTATTTGTTTTTTTTTCTTTACACGCAACTTCACCAAGCTGGGGAATAGATCAAAAGGAATTTTAAAAGCCAAAAGTTTATTTTCTTGTCATCAGTGCTGGGTTCAGCCTGTGCAACTGGTTACTTTGAGGTTACTTAATTCCTGCTGTTGTCTCAGGGTTTGGTGGCCATCCCTGCTGCAGCAGTGCCAGCGTTCTGGCACCATGGCAGCTCTCCTCGTCTGCATGCCATTAATGATCCCGAGGACCTGGGCTCAGGGAGTCCCAGCTGATGTTCCGTTTGCTTTTGGGGCAGAGCTGGGCATGCCTTCGCTCTGGCAGCTGCCTTCTGTTGTTGCACTTCAGCTGCCTCCAGGTCCTCCCGGGTTAGGTTAATCCAGAATTCCTTCTGCTCCGCCAGTTCCGTTCAAAATAGTTGCAGATCCAGCAGCCTTCCAGATAAGATGTGCATACCTCTGTTTTTCCTTCACTTTCTGAATTTGCCTTAAAAAGGGGTCTTCAGAGAGCAGCCTCTCAGGGCCTGTGAGCAGTTTGCAGGTTGACCTCATGATTCCTTGCATTTGTGGTTGGTGCCAGGCCTCTGTATCTTATTCTTTTCCTCTTTGTTCTTCTCCCTTCCTCCAGAAACCTCCTCGTGTTCTCCTACATTCTGAAACTGCGTTTATTTCACTCCTCTTTAGCTCCCTGCCTGCTTGTGGAGCGCTCCCGGGAGCGCGATCCGACCCGTTCCTGGGAATGCCTCTGCTGACGCGCTCGCATGGAAGCAGCGGAAGCGTAGCGAGCGTAAGGCTTTCTGTTTTCCTGGTGTACCTTTTGGAATAGCCCACGGCTATTGTCTGGGAGCTCTTTTCTTGCAGAGGTCGTTAGGAGGTTCCTGTGAGCCCTGTCCAAGCTGTGCTTGTCAAGGCGAGCTGTTATTGTCATCTGAGCGTGGTGCTGCCATCCAGGAGCTGCGCATAGCGGCGCTGAGCTCGAGACCAAGCGCCTCCTTCCAGTGTGCATTTGCCACAAGTCTGGAGGATTTTCCTTTCCCCTAATACAGGATTTTTCCTTTCTGGTCAGTTAGTTTCAATGCCGAGCTTCTCAAATCCAGTTGTTTTACGCAGACGTCGGAGGAATTGCCAGCATGGTTCAGTTCTGTTACGGATGCACTTCATGCAGTGTTGAGATGAAAGCTTCATTGTGCTCAGCTCGATGCTCTGTCAGGAGCCTGCAGTGCACAGCTTCACTGCTTGATTACCATATAGATTGTTACTTTCCATTTAGCTGCCAGCCCTGATGTTGTGGAAGAAGGCATCGCTGAGGCGTGCCAGGCCCTTGTGTGCGTGTGGGGTTGTGTGTACGTCCTTCAGTGAGACACTTCACTGCAACAGTTTGGCTTCTTTTGAGAGAGAGGAATAGGCAACATGCAGAACGAGATATTTCCGCTTTCATTCTTATTCCAAAAGCCTCACTTTGAGGTTTGCCCTCCAAAGGAGCGTTGTGATTTCAGGACTTCCAGTTCCCGGTGTCTCTAACCTGCAGTTACTTACAGGGCTCTTGTGCAACAGTTGAACTCTGCGGAATAAACACCCTGTGCCAGGCGATTGCTCTCCTCTATTTATCTTACACTACTCCCGGTCCTTGTGCGGTCACCTTGAGGGGCACTCAGCCTCTCTTGGTGCCATCATTCACCTGAGGACGCGGAGGCATGCGCGGTATGAAGGTGAAGTTAAGATTTCAGATAAACGCTGATGGTTCAGGGGTTCGTTGCTTCTCAGGACCATTAGGCATTTTTATTGCCAGGGAGCCTTTATTGCCCTCTGTCCTGGGGAAATACCAGCAGACCTGGGGCTCCCACCTTTCTGTGCTTTGAACTCTTGCATCCCCAAGACAGGTAAGGGACATGCGCCTGGGTCTCCAGGAGCCCGCACCAGATCGTTACGTGAGCCGTAGCATTCCCAACATCTTGTTTGTTGCGAGGAGTGCTGCGTTGAAAACTGCAAGAACAAGGCAAGTTGTCTACGCAGCTGTTTGCCTGCATCTTCCGAACGTCCCAGCAGGGATTTCTCAATTGCTTAAAAATAATGGCAAAAAGAACCGTTCCTGTGACAGGCCAACGAGCGCTGCTGGAGCTGTTGCTGTCGCTCACAGCTGATGGGCTGCTGCGTGGTCTGTGCCAAAAAAAAAAAAAAAGTTGAATTACTCAATCTTTTTTCTTCAGAGTCTATGGAGTATCCAGATGGAGCACGGTGGTGGTGGAAATTGACTTGTTCTCGCATTATTTGCTGCCCTCAGCAAATACTTCCTTACCTCCCAAATTCGAGAGTCCATTATAATGATGGAAGTGGTTACTTCTGACCTGAGATGACTGCAGGAAAATTGATTTAATTATTAATTATGAGAAACTGCTTTTTCCCTACCCTTAAGAAGCAGCAGCTATTTTGCTTCCACGATGTTACTGACAGGTGAAGCCCTGCATCTGATGGTTGGAGTGCTTTCTATCGAACCTTCATGTCCAAACACCCCATTTTTTTCCCCCTGTCTCCTTATCTTTCCCTCCCTCCTGTGCTCCTTACGCCCCTCTCCACCCGTTTGGGGGGAGTTACTTTGTTTTACCATTCATTCTCTTTCAGCACCTTCCCTTGTTATCTTTTTCTTTAGTTTTTTTTTTTTTTTTTTTCATTCCTTCAAAGGAATTCCTTCACCTTTTTCTTCTATGGACACATGTAACCCTGAGTCTGTCCCTCGCAGGGACCCTGTGCGCCTGCTTCCATGCAGCCGTGTCTGGAGCTCAGGGAATTCCTCATCTGCCATCAGCAGTCTGTCTGGTACATCCAGGTGGATTTTTGGGGACAAGCTGCCTGCATGAAGGCTGTGCTGGCTGCCGGCAGGGAGTTTGACCAGGCAGCACTGTAGTAACGGAGGCTCGCCGCTTGCTTCTCTGCTTACAGCTGGAGGGCTCCAAGTTGAGTGAAGCCAGAAGGAATTTTCTATTTTCAGGCTTGCAGCAATTTCATAAAGAAGGGTGTTTCAGTTTTCAGGAGTCTTAACTCTAACAACAACCGTGGAAGCCAGAAGGGAGGAAGAGATGTTGCAACATTGCTGAAGAACTGATACAATATTCAAAACTGAGCCTAACACTGGCTGGGTCCAGTGGTCTGCAGCTGTGGAGAGCCATTAATTAGGGCCAGGAAAGCAAAGTGTGCCAGTTGGCTCCGTGAAAAGTCTACCAAGAAACCAAATAATCCATGAGTACTACCAGGAGAAGTAGGACCGGGTAACTGCCCGCTCTGCTCTGTGCACCGCTGCAAGCTTTGCATTCCCGCTGCCCCAGAGTGTGCAAATCCTCCACCGGGCTGCAAATGCTCCTCACCCTGCAGATAAGGAGGGCTCTGAAGGGAGCACAATGAGGCTCCTTGTGAGGCATTGCTCGGGCAGAGATAGGCATCAGTGCGTGGTAGGTGGAGTGGGCTGGGGCTGGTGGGGCTGGGGAAGGTTTGGGTTGCCTCCCCAAGGCAGGAATTGGAAATAAACTTTGTGAGCTTAGGAAGTGACGCGTTGCAGTTTAGTTTGAGGCTCTGGAAAAGGGAAGGGGCGCTCTGGCGAGCTGTGTCCTTGCTGCTGAAGTAACTCCATTGTCTGCAAAACTAGAAAGTGATGTGACGGGGGTCTGGTCCCAGCTGAGATCGCCGCTGTCAGAGAGCGAGGGTCTCATGGTGCGTAAAATGGATATTTTGCCTCTTGTGGGTTAACGAAACCTCCCAGTTTCACCAGAGCATCCTTTTGTTCTCGCTGCACTTCATTTCCTCATCTCCTCAGCTCCAGTGATGCTAGGAGAGGAACGTGTCTGAGCTATCTGCCTGAGCTCTGCGTTTGTGGGCCAGAGTTTTCTTGGTATTTGGAGGCCTCTGGGACAGAGGTAGCCTTGCCAGCAGTTCATAAATTGTAGCCAGGCTTTTTACCTTAGTCAGGAAATTCATGTTTGAACTTTATTAAGGGGCTTAAGCTGGGATTCGCAGTGATCTAATCCCAGCGCGCTGCCAGACACGCCGTGCAGCGTTTGCGTTTGCTCACTCTTTCTGTGTTAGCAGCTTTTCCTCTGCTCCCTCCCCTCTCCCTCCTGTCCCTCCTGCAGCTCTCCGTCAGCGACGCATGAGCCCTGCAAAACGCAGCGTGCAGCAAACCCCACCTTCAGGAGCAAGCAACGCGCAGAACTGTTTCCGCTCCCTCTGTATCCCTGCTCGAGAGTGCTGGTATTTCACGCGTGCCAAGGGACTGTGGGTGCTGAGCACGAGTCTGCTTCACAGGTGTCATGAGGGAGGCCAACGAGATTAATCAGGGAAAACTGAGCGTAGTTTGTGGTTTGGCATCCTCCTTGTGAAAAGCACGATTCGAACTGCAGAGGAATGCACAAGGTAGCAAAAAAAAAGCCGTTACGCGTGTGATGGAAAAGTCCATCCATCTGTGACGCAGACAAAAAAGAGGTTGGAGAGTCCTTAGCACTGAAAATCAGTCTGCTGTTGGAACTCTTGCATCTGGTAAAGGAAAGGTGAGGCGTCACTGACTGCATGTTGGGACAGCCAAAAGCCAGTAAGCCTGCATTGGTGCAGGGCTCGGGCTGCTTCAGGAGGAATCACAGACCATAATATTGGCATGAACGCCGCAAAATTTGCGCGAGGCTGCTGGAAGTGCTTACGCAGCACAAGGAGCCTCTGCTGGAGCCTTGGAACTCGCGTGCTGCTTTCTCCTTTCCGCGGCTACGGAGGAGAAAGTTGTGGTTTCCAGAATTACATCACAATTATGATATTTGTAATAAGAAGAGAGATGCAGCATAAATAGCCTCATGGCATGAGTGAAGCACGGGGGTAATGAATGGGTGGGACCTGCCTGTTGCTGCCTCGGTTTTTGCTTCTGGCTCGTGCGGCCGTTCCCTCTGTGGGACATCTGGTTTTCATCTGGTGGAGAAAAGCTAAATAATTTCAATAAAACACTCACAGCTATCTATGGCGTTAGCCTGGAGTTCTAAAAATGGGAGAATACTAAATATATTGCTTTTCTTTGCATCTCTGCCTCTAAGCTGGCAAGGCTGCCGCTTAGGCTAGCTTTAAAACTCGGAGATAACGTGGGTCAGCATCTGCTTCTTCTCCACAGCATTAGCAGACCCCTCTGCCAAGGTTTTTTAATTGCACTTCATTGATTGTTGGGCTTTTAAAGATCTTTGCGAGCTGTTAGTGAGAGCTGTGTGCCAACAGAGGACTTGTCATGCTACGAGCAGCATGCTTCCTGCTTGAGCACCTGGGCACTCTAGGACTCTGTAGTCCTTTTTCCCCCGTTTAGGCTGCAAAATCGATTAGATCAGCTGTTTTTGCAAATGCTTCAAGTTTTCTGTATCAATTGTGTCTGTTTGGCAGGAAAATGGCATGCAGCTAGCTGGGAGCTGCTGGGAGCAGAGGGCTGCTGGCTCGTCATAGCCCAACAGCGTGTGGAGCTTTCTGAGTAACTGGGTTATTAGCTGATAGAGGCAGGAGGGGTCTGTGGGAGCTGTGCTGAGGTCTGCGGGAGTCCTAAGTTTGCATTTGGACTTGAGTAGTTGTAATTTTTAAATTGCTTTATGGTTATGATGTTGGAGAATCTCAAGCAGTAATTTTTCCTGAGAGTTTAATTAAGTTGCTAGCTTTCAATTGGAAATTCTAGCTGTAAAACGGGCCTTAATTTAGAATTAAGTTGTGTACTTTGAGAGGAAAAAACATTTCTACCCAAAGTTTTGCTTTGCCTTCATCCTGAGTAGCCAGCTCCACATGATATTTTGCACATAAGCTACCAAAAGCAGCATTTCTTCAGAAAAGGGCACGTGCCTGCAGCTGCTGACAGTTTCTTCGCAGGAAATGATGGCAGTGTTTTCTTTTTGGGTCCCGTCCTGCTCCTTGTGGCCAAACTGCACTTCAGCCTGGTTCTGTTCTCTTGTAGGCTGGGTTAGGAGGGTTTGGAAGGTTCGCTTTGGAGAAAAAAGTTGTCCCTGTGGGGAGTTTGGGGTCTATTTAGTGTCATCTCATGCTTGGCAGCCCTGCAGCTGGGAGCCCTTTGTGCCCTGCTGGTGCTGCTGGGTGGGAGGCTGCGTGGTGTGGCCACTCAGATTTCAGAGCATCAGATTCAAATGCTTTTATATATTTTTTTCCCTCATGTTTGCATGCGCTTTGCTTTCAGGCCAGTTTAGGATCTCGATCCAGTTCACAACGCGGCCCCAGCGCGTCTGTGCCTTGCTTCCCCAGGAGCAGAGCGTGGCGGAGCAGGGATGGGATCCCCCTGTGGTGATGTTCCTGACCAGCACTTACCTTCAGACCATGTTTTTAGCCACATGCAGCCCTTCAGCACTCATCCCACCCTTATTTTTTTCCCCTTTTTGTACAATCCCCGACAATGTGGGGATTTTTCCATGCCTTGTTTCAAGTTCCACCTCGGCTTTAATTACCGCGATGCCTTCAGCCAGGCGGCTGATGAATTTTCAGCAGATCCTGTGTGCCTGGATGGCATCCAAAGGGAGAGACAGGGAAGAAAAAGAGTCTGCCGGGGCGAAAGCCTTGTGGACCTGACACCAGGGGCCGGGTGACTGGTGCGCTCCTGCTGGAGGCAGGCCAGCACCAGGTGGGACAATCGTGCCGTGTTCTGCCCGGTGGGGAGAAACAAGAGGACGGAGGCTCAGCTGTGCCCGCGAACAGAAAGAAAGGTTTCTCTCTGTGCTTTCCCTTGCTGGCAGCTTTTAGTTTCCTTTGCCCTTCTGCAGGCAGAGCTGCCTCCAGAAGAAGTGCTGCTTTCGCATGGGGTTAATTTTTTTAATGTAGTGTTTTGTTGGCTAATTAAAGCCAATCAAGAAATACATTTAGCGCACTGTCTTCAAAGACAAAGATGCAAGCCAAGCTCCCCTCAGCTCCCACTAATGGTGTTTGTTTTATAGAGCTGGAGCAGCATTCCCTTCGAGCGCCGTCCTTCCCTTCCCGTGTTGGTTCATAGCTCATGTTTCACAAACCAAGCATAATTACCTGTGGCCCACTCTTTATTCTGACGTTGCCATGTGTTCTGTTGCCACCCACTTCCAGACAGCAGAAGAAAATGTGATTTTAGGTAGGGTATGAGTTGCAGGTTGGTGCTTAGTGCAGGGAGCACTGATTTTCGCCATTCCTGCACTCCTCTGGCCAAGGTCCCATTCTTCTATTGAGTTCTGCAGATGCATCTCTTGCAACGGGAAGGAAAAAACACTCTTTTCAGAGCTTCTTTTTTTAAAATGCAGATGTACTGGCTGTGGAAGTGCTGTGCAGCGTGAGCTGCTGCTCCATTTGGAGGCGTTGCAAACTGCAGCCCGCGGTGTGCCGCAGGGCATCAGCTGCTCTGCACCGTGCTGCAGCTGCTCCTTCCCTGCCGACAGCAAGTGGCGCGGGGTCATGTTTACCCCGTGCTCGTAAACTTTTCCTTTTTATGGAAAATACTTCCATCGCAGCCTCAGAGATAGCCTGATTCGATCCTGGTGGAAAATGGAAAGCAATAGCTTTTAAACAGCCTGTTCTGCTGTACCTAGCTTCCTAAAAATGCATTTGTGTGCAGCTGCATGCTCTGATCAGGCAAACGAGCTGCTCGGCTTCGGTCAATGAAAACACATTGATCCCTGAGCCTCCCCGCTGCTGCCTGGGAGCAGCCTGTGCCAGCCTTGCTTCTCCTGGCGCTTAGCAAGTGCTCCAGTTGCAGCCGAGCGGTTTGCTTTATTTCTCAGTGAGGCACAGAGAAAAGGTTGTGGTGCGCTGTAGGTGCTTAGTAATAACCACGTTCAAGTTCCCTCCCCTCCCGTGTCACTGCTGCAAAAGGGGAAGAGGCCTTCCTGCTGCTGGAGGGGAGCTGCCCCCAGCCCACCAGGTGTTGCAATCCATGGGAAGCACCAGGCTGAGCAAGCAAGCTCCTGGGTCTGGCACACTGAAGTGTGGACGCGTGCAACGCAAGCACTGCTTGTCACCGTGGAGGAGCTGCAGAGTGTCTCTGTAATCCAACAGAAGATCAGGGAAGGGGCGAAGGCTTGTATCTCCGCATCCCACCTAGTCTTTCCTTGTGCGAAATGATTTTACACGGCAGAGCATATTTTCTTTTATTGCCTCAACTCAACAGCAGCGCTCTGACAGTTTTTTATTGCATGATGTGTATTATTTGGGTCTGTAGCTAGCAGAAAGTAGCCGAGGCCCAGAAGGAAGGATAACACGCGCGGGAGCCAAGCTGCGTTTCAGGTTACAGTGGTATGTTTTTGTTGCTGCTAACGTGTTTTTGTTTTTATTCATTACACATATTTCTCTTGGGAAAATCACGAAAATATGTGTGTAAAATATACATCACAATCCCGTGGCTCCACTAAGGGCTTCCAGATGGAAGGCTTGATGCTGGGGACGCTTTCTCAGTTTGTGGCTCTGAGTCTGGTGACAAACTGCAGGAAAAACTTGTGTCAGGCGCGGAGCGGGGGGTGCTTCAATTTCCAGTGCTGTCAGGGCTCTCCAAGCGTGCAGGGGGAAGCTGAAACTCTGTTTGTAAATGTGTATGGGCCCCTCAAGGAATCACTACTTGGGGGGAAAAAAAAAAAAGGGGAGGGGGAAATATGGGGGGAAAACTTGGAGAGGCCTCCTCAGGAGCAGTATGTGGTCCAGTACATCATCCCTGTACAACAGACGTGGACTCAAGCACAAACACGCATCTGAAACATTGGTGTTTCCAAAGCAGCGTGCTTCTGGCCCAAAAGAGCCAAAGCACCTTGTGTGAAACCCTGTGTGGTTATTTTCTGTTTCCATCTGTATGAACAAATCCCGTGAAGCTCCCTTTAAGGACATCTTGTTGTTAAGGATGTCTTGTTGCATCGTGGGCACGTTGGTAAGTCCTTGAGACTAACCTGGAAGAGCAGGAGCACGCTGCCAGTGCTGGGGCATTTGCTGGTAAAGCTGGCGTTAAGTCCAGTTTCTTACGTAGCCAACAGAGCTCCTGCATCAGCACAGCTGGAAATCTCCCCCAGAACTGTGCAGCACTGTGTGCTTAATGGTTCTCCACTGGAACTGGTGTTACCAGTTACACCGACACCAAAACCTTCTCCAGCCGAGTGCTCTCCCATGAGAAATAATTTTTTCCCTTGTTTCAGTTCAGGGCTGTGAATTCCAAGTGCATCCCTACAAATGGCTGTTGCTGACCCAGTCATCCCGGCGGCCCTGGCTCCTCTGCAGTAAGATTTGTGCTCTTAGTTTCTTTTTCCTGCAGGTCTGGGCGCACTGTGAGGAAGGAGATGCATTTTCTCATTGAGGACCTTGTGTTTAAGCTGCTTTGGCACCTTTGGGGTTTGAAGTTACCCCAGCGTCGTGCAGCTGGCTCCGTGCAGCGCTGCAGGTCTGCGCTTTGCAAAAGCTCTGCGCAGCCATCGCAGCACACGCGCTATGAAAGTCTGGTGGTTTGTGCTGGTTACCGTAAAAGCATAACTGGTTTTGTGAGGCTGTGTGAAGCGCAGAGCCACAGCGAGGCAAACCAGAGCGAGCTGCCAGTGCTCGACCTGCCGTTTAATTGCTGCAAACCAGACACTGCGAGCTGCTCCTTGGCCGTGCAGGGCAACACCTTGCAAAAGGAACCTAATAAACACAAATCCTGTTTTCATTTGCAGGAATTCTGGTTGGTCTCATACTTCTTGGTGCTGACTTTGGTGTCCTGCTCTCTGCTGCACGCAGGAAGCTGAGAGTTTGTGAGGTTTGGTGGAGGGATGGAGCAGCACAGCTCAGGCTGGTGGGCTGCACTGTGCTGTGAGCTGCAGGTTGGAAGGTTTGGATGATGGAGCTTCTGTCATGATGTGCTTGTTTTGCTGTGCTCAATAGCTATTGTTACGGGCCAGCAAGCTCAGTATTAATGATGATCATTGTTATTTTTAATAATAGGTGGAGTCTTTGCTCCGTCAGGATTTATAATTAGGTCTCAAGGATACAAATTCAGGATCTCTTTGAAATAAGCATCTGTAGCGTTATGCTGGCTGTGTCCTGCCCACCTCTCTCTGGCCCTGGCCTTTGTGGCAGCTGTTGGGTGGAGATCGACTTGTCCTATTTCATCTGTTTGTTCCTCTTTCTTTCTTTATTCATGAGTTCCTGCACCAATCTCACAGTCTCTACCACACTGTGCACGTGTCAGGAGCTCAGAGAACAGCTCAGTCTACCAGCAGCCTCTTGGCTGCTGCCGAGCAATTTCTCCTCCGTAGCCTGAGTGCGGATGACTTCAGCCTCCCAGCCTGCTGCCAGCCCCTGGTGGTGGTTTCCTAGATGCGGTGGTTTGGAAGATAAATTTGTTTCAGTGAAGGCACGGAGATGTTCCTCACTGCAGTTGTAGCAGCCATTCCAGATGGCACTGATACCAAGTCTAGAATGAAGAGACCGTAGAGGAAGGTGAGCCACTCAGCCACGGGAGCACCAGCAGAGAGCAGCTGACGGCTGAACGAGGAGGTGTTGAGATTCAGTCGGGGGCAGCTGCACAATGTGGGGAGCACAGCCTGTTTCTGAGCCTTCCATGCTGACAATGTCACCCAGCGAACCCAGCGCGTGGTGTGGACGCCCTGCTGCCGCCATAGGTACCTCTTTGTGCTCTGAAGGAGGCACCGGGAATGGGGCTGCCCTCGCCCAGCCGTTGGAGCACCGACATCTCACAGAGGAGCGCATTGAGCTCGTTTCCTTCCAGGCCTTGAGCCCCAGCCAGTACAAGCTTTGGGCTCCCCAAGAATTTTAGGAATGCCGTTATGGAGTTTTTCCGTTGAGAGTTGGAATCGACGGGTTAGGGAAGCGAGGTGGTGTGAACAGAGCGTCGTTTTAGTGGAGCAGTTGCAACTCGTTCTGTGTTTTCCTAAGCTCAGCTAGAACATTACCCTCCATCGCTGTGGATATGTAGATGAGACATGCATAAACTGAATTAAAAGCACGTTTTTTATAATAGCCCGGTAGTTCTGTTAAAGAAACACGGTGAATAGGACAACCCAAAATGTATCAAGTTGTCTCAGGTTAAACATCAGCCGTGCCTTTACCCACCTCCCGGCCCTTCACCAGCGTGCCTGTGTCATCAGGTGAGCTGAAGTTTTCACAGGGCAGGCTCCAGAGAGCTTTCTCATTTCAGCGAGCAGAAAGAAAATGCCTGGAGGAGTGATGCTGTGGGCTGTGATTTCTGTGGGCGGTTGGGTTGTAACGTACAACGCGGTCTGGCACGCTGAGTGAGAAAAAGCCATGAAGCTCATTCTTCATTAAAAAAACAAAATAAGGGCTTGTGCAGTTCAACATGTTCCACTTACGGTCATGTTGCTGCCTGTGCTCACTGAGCCGTTTGCTGGAACACCTGGAAGGGGACGGGTAAATCCTTCAGCAACGCTGGAACAGCATGTTTAATGTGAAAATGCCTGTTTTGGGGGAGTGGATGCCTGGTTTTCGGGTGGTTTTGTTCACACAGAGCTGTGGGTGCAGGGACAGCTCCAGCATGAGGCTGCTGGGGCAAAAGCCTCATGTGCAGGAGTGATTTTGGGGGGAAAAAGCAGAAAAGGAAGTGTGTGCAGCCTGGAAGCCCATGTATGGGAACGCTCATTAGCTGCGTTACGGAGCTGGCCTCGCTGCGAGCACAAGCACCAGCTGCTCGTTTGGCAGGTTCCTGCCACTGCAGAACTTGTTTTAGTCAGCCAGGGGAAATGCATGTGCAACAGGTCGAGCTGAAACAAACCCCTGTATCCAGACAGGGGGCAAATTCCATCGTTATTCTGTTAGCAGGCCTTCAGTTTGGGATGTAACACGGTGTGACGAGGGATGCTTGAGTGGCCTCACTGCTGCGTGACCCCAAGCTCTGCTGCATCCTGCCGAGGGGATGCCCGTGGTGCTCATACAGCTGCCAGGGATGGGAGCACCATGTGGACGCTGGGCCGGCACAGGGTGCGGGGTGCCTTTTTTTAAGGGTTTCCTCTCATCTGGCCTGTTTTTTGGCTTTTAGTTGCAAAGTAAAACCAGCAAAGGTTATTTGAGAAGTTGGGGATTATAGATGCAAAGCCCTTTTAATCTTTTCCAATAAGGAGCTGAGTAGGAAATAAATCTACTGGGAGCTCGGAGCTGAGCTCTACCAGTGAGCCTCAGCACAAAATGTGTTTGTGATGGTGATGTATGTACACAGCTTCTGGAAATTATCTTGCATATAGCTGCCTTAAATACCTTTGGCTTAGCAGTAGAGGTGAATGATTGTCAGAACAGGTGCAAGGAGTGAAGCGTTAATTGCAGCTGGCAGCTCGGCAGTGTGTCACCAGCCTGCTGCAGTGACTGAGGCAGTGCTGCAAACACCGGTTTTCAATGCAGCTGCTTTGAGGTGCAGCTCTTACAGGTTCCCAGGGGTTACCGTGGTTAGGTATGGCTTTCAGCCGGTGGCAAATGGCTCTCTGCAAGAGGAGCCTCAGCAAGGCGGGGTTTTAATGAAAGCTTTGCGTAATAAAGCCTTAAAAGCATTTGAATTTTGGAAAAACAGCAGCAATAAATGGGATCGATAGTGAAATATCTGGAGGGCTGAAATATTGAAGATGCTGTGGGTTTTGCCGGCGTTCTTTACGACATCGTCTGACACAGCTGGGGAGCCTTCAAAGCGTTTTTTCCCTAATTCCATATGTAATTAACAAGCAGCCAGCTCATTAAAAGTCAGCCTTGTTGGAGCAGGGTACTTTTATATCCATTTAAATGGATAAAGTCTAGCTTAATGCAGAATATAAGCACTTCAAATATTAAATCTCCCTTATAAAGCTAACACTTTTCAGCAGCGTTTGGGTGAGCAGCGTTCACGAATCCCAAACTGGAAAGGAACGTGCTCCCCAGAAGTTCATCCCATTGTTCCGTGGCCTGTTCAACTCGCTTTCTCCGTGTGTTTTCCATTAGTTGTGCGCTGTAGTCAGCTGACAGTGAAGCGCAGGTAAATAAGGATTGCTGGTGGCTCTTCAGGACTGATGCTGTCTTGTTCTTTCAACAGGCTTTTGGGAACGCGAAGACAGCCCACAACAACAACTCGAGTCGCTTTGGCAAGTTCATCCAAGTGAATTACCAGGAGACGGGCACGGTGCGGGGGTGAGTGGGAGCGGGACCCGCAGCGTGCATCTGCAGCGTACCTAAACGTCACGAAAAGGCTGGTGTGGCTGTGCTGCACGTCCTGAATACACCTGAGGCAGCTCTGAGCCAGTTCAGCTCTCATTACGCATCATTTCAGTTCTGTAATTAAGCATGTGATGGGCAAGAAGGAAGAGAAAGGCGAGGGGGGATTTAATTTTGCAGCTGCCTGATGGGTGTTACGGAGAAGATGGAGCGAGATGATTTAGCACTGCGGCCTCATTCCCATAGCACTTCCGTCCATGCCCTGAGGTGTCTCTGGAAGCCGGCCCTTGGCCACTTAGGGCATCCTTCTCCCCGGGCCATGGTGAGGAGATGCTCCTCTCTATCGTGGTTCTGCACCCCGCTGCCAGAGGTTTATTTCCAGCCTCACTGCCTGCTCCCAGAGCTCACGGCGAGTGCGTTCTGGGGATGGCCACAGCTGGATGAAGGCTTCTGGGGGCACATCTGGACCTGGCTTTCTCCTGGGCTTCTTCAGACCGCGTCAGGCTGTGGCCGCGTGTCTCCCAGCAGCCCCCAGTAAGCAGGGCTACCTTACCCCTGCTTTTTGGCTGGGTAATGAGCTCAGCTGGAGAAGCTGAGGAGAAGTGGCATTCCAGGGGCTGTATAGTTTCTGCAGCTAGCTGTGAGATCCCTTGCTGGGACATTGTTGGTATTTTAGAGAACTGCTTTTAAATTCTTCCCTTATTTTCCAGCAGAACACTATCACACAAATCAATGCCATTAATTTTTCAAACGAGCCTGGGTACTCTGCGTACTTGCAGCTGCTTTTTCATCCGGCTTGTAATCTGCTGTTCTTTTACTTTCTTCTTCTATTATTAACTCTGGTGAACAGTTCTCTTAAAACGATAAGCCTCAGTTTTTTTTAATACCTACTTAAACTGAAACACAGGGTAACAGAACCCAGCAAATGCCCTGACAACATGTTATCTTGGCTTGCTGTGCCAGCTCTGTGATAGTGATTAGCACTTACCTGCAAATAACACTGCATTTGTATGCTCTGGTTCTAAAACAAGGGGAATTTTCACTTTTCTTTAAAAAATGCATTTCTTTGGTCTTCAGTTGCATGATGAGCTGTGACTGTGCTGTAAGCTTGAAGTGCTGCCCCAGTGACAGTAAAAAGATATTACAAAAAAACTGAGAGTGAGGTTTTATTCTCCCTTGTCTTGCAAGGAGGATCACAAGTTTAGTGTGGGTTTTTTTTTTTTTTTTCTTCTGTTGTTTTAAATTTAGCACAGATTTTAAGCACATAGTCTGCCTACCCAAATCAGCCATGTCCTCATTCTGGGCATGCAATTTGCTTGGCTAATGTCAGTGTAATTTGCAGGCTGAATCACAATTTTGCTCCGTTCGTAGGCTGGAAAGAGCAGTTGGATATTTGATTACCAACTATATGCAGATAATGACCCAAACTCAAAATGAATTTCAGCTTTAGAGGTGTAATAGCCAAAAGATTTAGAAGCAGCCAGCCCCACCCCGCGAGATGAAGGCTTTGAAGATGTGTTGGAAGGTGGTGAAGCATGGGCAAAGGCTTTGCTGAGGTGCATTCCCATCAGGCTTTCTGCATGGATTGCGTCCTGCTCAGCGATAAGTGAGCTGTGCAGCATGTTCAGTCCTCCTGAGATGATCAAAGGCCTCACATCTTACACGCTCCTTAAAATTGCAGAAGAGCCAGGTGGGAGAGATTTTAATTAAAAGCAAGAGTGCACTGCTATAACATTGAATTTGTGCAGCAGTGTGGGGCTGTGGAGTGCTGTGAGGCAGCTCTTGCAAACACACGGAGCTCGGGTGCTTGGCACGGTGGGGTTTGTATCTGCAATCCGTTCTCGGGTTTGGGGCGATGTTACCGGTGCGCACGGGCTGTGCAGTGTGCTGACATGAGTGTTCTGCATGAAGTTAGGCTCTCAAAAGTTCTTTACTCTTGAAACTGTGAGTGATGATAAAGTGGCTTTTCTATAATTGACACAAGGAAATAAAAAGGAAACGTTTGGAGCTGTTTACTTTTTTATGCTTCCATTTGTTTTCCTTTTCACTGCCCTATTAAAACAGGGAGCATATATTCATTTATCACTTTCCCACTAAGCAAGGAGTATCCTACTAGAGCAGCCTTTTCCTTGCATCTGCCCTGCTCTAAATAGTGGGTTGGGCCAGATGACCTCCAGAGGACCTTTCCAACCTAAATTATTGTATGAGGCTGACTCTTTGGGCTATAATGAGAGCAGAAATCACAGGGGAAGGGATTACACGTCGAGCGCGGTGGACTCGATCCAGGTTGTCCTGCTGCTGCCCAGTGCTGTGCTGGGATCCAGGGCGTGCTGGTGCCTTTCTCAGTGCCCCAGCTGCTCAGTGGGTCTGCAGGGAGCTTCGTGTCTGGGCTTGAAGCAATGGTAAAACATGAACCCACGCTTAAGGTTAGAGAGGGGATGCAAAGGAAACCTGTTGGAGAGGAATATCCATGGCTGTTCCCAGTTTCCTCGTAGGGAATAAAGGAGAAAACCCTCCTGGTGCCCATCACATGCAGGGTTAATAGTGCTTGCTGCAGCCTGCCTGCTTTCCCTTACTCCTCCTGTGCCGTTTCCTGTGCGTACCAGCCTCTCCTACGTGCTGCCCCAAGAGTTGTCAGAAACCCTCTGGAGCATGGCCACGAGCTTTATTTTTTGGTGGAGGCAGAGGAGAATCACCTCCAGGTAATAATACATGGCTCTCTCCTCCCTATCTGAGGGTTACGGTGGGCGCTGCGTTGTCCTGTCGCACCCAGCGCTCCTTGGGTGTGGGGTCTGCACATGGCTGCTGTCAGTGCCACGTCACTGCAGGTCGGCAGCTGGAAAAGCCCAGTCTGTGCCTCCGTGTTTCGAGTTACATCATCACCATCAGCTATTATGGCTCCACTTTCCAAATCCCTATCATTACTGGTTAGCATTGTCTGGAAAAAATAAATAACAAAAGCATGTTGAAGCTTGTTTTAGCTAGGGAAGTTGTTAATATGGAAATGAAGCGCGTTCGTTGTGGAGGCTGTTGGGATAAAATGTCAGCACCAGTGAGGAGCTCCTGCAGTTGTTTGGATTTTGACCACACGTTAACAACTCAAACTTCTGTCGGGAAGCGGCTGCTGTAGGAGAGGGGGTGGTGATTCGGGCATGGAATCTGCAGCTGAGCCGTAGCTTGCAAACTTGTGCACCCAGATGTGTTTCTGGTTGGAGGAGGGTTTGTGCACAAATCTCGGTCTGCAAGCAATTTTATTGTGCTGGCTTTGGGTTAAATAGGTATCAGAGATTCTTAGTTTCTGTCAGAATTTCCCCCTGTGCTCTCTGCCCATGGGCTAACTCATCTGAGATCATGGTTTTCATATCCAAGTTAGTTTTGGCTTTGTATCAAACCAAAAAACCTCAAAAGCCAAACATAATATTGGGCTTGTTCTGCCTAGGAAGAAATTTATATAACTAAGTGAAACAAGGCTGAAACTTTTTTGTGTACTAAAACTGCAAAGTCCCAGCAAAGCTGTGTTCATTGAAGTTGACTGTTGGGTCAGTGAATGACGCTTTTCTTTCTCCTTCCAGAGCTTACGTTGAGAAGTATCTGCTGGAGAAGTCCAGGCTCGTCTACCAGGAGCACAATGAGCGGTGGGTGCCGGGGTGTCGCTCAGTTGTGCCTCCTGAATGCTTTAATTCCTGTGTCCTCTTCAATAATTATTATTCTAACTGGAACAAATTTGCTGCTTCCAACTTCCCATCGTCTGTTGTCTTCCAACCACCGGCACTCTGTGTGCCCCTTCTGGGGACAGAGGTTGCACAAGAAGTTTTCTCTGATGCTGACGGCTGATCCCAAAGGCGGGTGGCAAACCACACCTCACGCTTGACAGATGCACCGTTGGGTGTGGGGTGGTTAACCGTGGTTGCTCTGGGAATAAACCAAAGCTTTGGTTTTGGAAGTACTGCTATGCTGTTGGCATTAAATCCACATTGTCATTGTTTTGAAGCAAAACAGATGAGTCTCACTTGGCGTGGTGTTAGTGTTAGTAGTATTCAGGTATGCTGAGAGTTTGGGTAGCCAGAAAAATTGGAGATTTTTCCATTCTGTCATACGGAACTGCAGCTGCTGATTTGTTACATCTTTTTTTGGTGTGGCCATGAAGTATTAAAAAAGTAATAATTTCTGCACTGCAAGTGAGTTTTCTACTAAGTGTGTAGGCTTTGCACATGTTTCTGGAGGAAAACACGATGATGTCAGCTAGGAATTCTTGAATTCTGTTCTTGGAGGTGGGTGTCCGTGGGTGGAGAGGAGGATCGAGCTCTCCGTTACTTGGTTTGATCTCTTGCATCAGTGCAATGTGTCTCAGGCCATTGCTAAACCACTCTCAGTGTTAAGCATTGCAGCTGTTGCACAGGGCTGTATTTTATATAGCAGATATTATCCTTTCCAAATTCATGGTTGTTTTTAGGTTTTTATTTTGTTGTTCCATCCCCTAAAATTCTGTTTTCATGCAAAGTTGTCCTGCTAGCTAAAAAGCATGGGACTTTTCCCTGTCTGTGGACTGAAAGTGGACACACAGGTCAGAGCTGGGAAGCTGGAAAACAAAGTTATGAGGTTTACGTGTGTTTCTCTACCCAGTGCTGTTTGCTCTGAAGCTCAACATCCTTTTTCCTTTGTCACCAGGAACTACCATGTATTTTATTACCTCCTGGCAGGAGCGAGCGAGGAAGAGAGAGCAGCATTCCACCTGAAGCAGCCTGAGGAGTATCATTACCTCAACCAGGTGGGAATTATCTCTTGGCAGTACGTGGGCATGCCTTTCCCACAGCTGATGCTCCAGAGTGTGCAGGGGTACAAGTGGGTTGTCTCAGTGCTCTGTGGGCAGCCGTCTGTCGGTGGAAATTAGTGTGCTTGGACACCTGGTAGTGTGACAAAAATCAGTTTTCCACTGTCTGTCCCCTAAGTGGAGTATGTGAAGCAGACACTAAACCCACAGTCCATAGCAGGGAGAAGCAGTAATGGGTCATCAACATCTGGCTGCTGAGAAGAATAGAAAAATGTGTGTGATGCCAGCAGACCTTCAGGCTGTAGTCCTAGCTCTGTAGCTTTCTGGCAGGCTGGTGGCTTGAGCCTTTGAGCTGAACAACACACAAAGCTTATTCCAAGTGAGCAGAGCAACCCCTGAAAATGTGGGAATGCAAAATGTGGGAGGTACTAGCAGTGGCCAGTTAAATTCATACCTTAGCAGATCTAACTTACTTCACATGTTTAAGGTGGAGTTGTACACTGATGCCTGTAAAGAGGGAATTTACTGCTTTTTGCTCAAAAAATAAAATGGAGTAGGAGGATTGGAACAGTAGTTAGGTTATACGTTCATTTTGACTGCAGCTGCAATTTTCTTGGCCTTGAAACATGATTAGCAGTAAAGGGAAATGTAACCCACCAGCTGGAGAGCAGCTCCCATGCACTGTGCAACGCAAACAGCCTTTGGACTTCCTAGAAATATCATTTAACTCTGCAATATGTCTCAGCCACCCAGGGCTCTTTAAGGATTTTTAAAGTGGCCTCTCAAAGCCAAAATACATTGTGCTTTAATGACTACCACCCACTCCTAGCAGGATCAGGAAATTTGCACCAATGAAGAACACGTTCAGAGGTTCAGGCTTCTGCTCTCTCTGTGTGTGCGTGGTTTTGTTGGGCAATCCAACAGCTCCCTGTCAGCCTAAAATATTGCCTTTAATTGAAGTCTTTTCCTTTTAAAGTTTGGGGTCATTAAAATTTAAAGTAAAATAATAAACTTGGTGGTGTGAACTGTGTAGGTCTGATAGGAATGGCACGTTTTGGTTGAAACATTTATTGTAATCGCAGTTACACTGCTGTAGGCAAGTAGGCTGTAGAAGGATGCTGAGGCACATCCAGTGGGAGATGAGAGCAGACCATGGATTACCTGACCGCGGGGTGTGGAGGGCAGTGACATTCAAGATGGTTAGGATTTGGGCCATTTTCCTGCATTTAGTGTTCGCGTCAGACCAGTTAACGCTGCCCGCTATGGTCATGGCTCCTTGGGATGATTTCAGCATGTTGTTTCATACGAAGGCTTAGCAGCCTTCCCATGTCCTGTTGGCAAAGGGGAAAAAGGAAAACAGGGAGGAGGAAGGAAAAAATAGTGGAGGAATGGGGAGAGAAACTGCGGACACAACAGGGGAAAGTAATACAATGACCCTTGAGCATTCTTAAGTGTGTCCTAGAGAAATCCCAGCCTTTTAAAAAGGAAAAAGAACGAGCCCTGAGGTGAGCCCAAGTGTGTAACTGCAATTAAATATGAAAATTTCAAAGCTATACAATATTGAACCAGGCCCCAGCCACGGAGGGATGCAGTCCTCAAGTTATTCTGTTTCTCCCAGCTTCCTCAGCTCACACTGTTATGCAGAATTGGAGTGTATTTTGCATTGTACAGGAGAAAAAATCTGTTCAGGTACTTCAACAGAGTGCTGTTATTTGGTTGACTGTAAATGCAGGAAAAAATATTGTCACTTTCTTTTTAAAAGCAAGTTTGCTTACAATATCCTGGGTTTGGATGTCTTCTCCATCTCTCATCCCAACGCTGGGAGTCACTCAGCAACTTGCTGGGTGATTTCTGTGCTGTACATTGATATTTATCCATATTGAAATCAGTAATTTGCAGGATCAAATCCTCTGAAATTTGTGAAGCTTAGAGCCTGGGAAGTCCCCACTGCCCTCAAAACACCAAACAGAAATCAGGGCATCATAAGTGTGAAATAATTGTAAACCTTCCTCCATGCTGATGAAAGAAGATCAGGAATGACTGCAGAATGAAAGCAGTTCTTGTAGGTGGGGGGCCGACATCGTGTCCCTGCCTGGAGGGCCGGCGGTGGGAGTCGTAGTGGGTCCAAGTGTGCCTAACTGGGTCTGCCTTGCTTTCAGATGACAAGGAAACCCCTCAGACAGAGCTGGGATGAGTATTGCTATGACTCGGAGCCGGTCAGTACAAGCACCCGCGTCCCTGGGGTTGTGTGCAGGGCTGCTCCTCTTGCTCACCGAGACACCAGCAGAGATGAAGCTTAACCTGCTCCTGACCCTCTCCCCTGTGCTGCAGTGGTGTTGCTTGTTTGTTCGCTGGTGACACCCTTTCTGTTGCCCTTTTTTGCTTATTTCCATCTGGAAAGCTTCAGCAGTTTGGTTTGGCTGTGGTCATCTAGTTTTCGCAAATGGTTGCTCCTTCTTGATGTATAATGCACATCTTTTTGTGTAAATTGGGCATTACAGCGTGATTTGTGAGGCAGCAGCTTTGTGGAAATTGAAATGGCTGCCTGATAAAAGTTGATCAGCCTCTGGAAGCACTGAGAGCTGGCTTGTTTAGCATCAGCTCATGGTGGCTGTAGCAGCGTGTCTGCTGTCCAGCTTCCAGGAAAAAGAAGACAAAACCAAAACCACCCCCTCAGCCATCTGGGAGACAATCACATCCTCCTATTGCTCAGCGTGCCAACAGTTCCTCCTCCAGAAATAGTTCTGCTCTCCTTTCCAAATGGATCTACCCAAAAAAGGGGCTGTGCCGCCTCACCCCCTCCCCTGCTCCCTTGCAAGCAAGAAGTAGGCGGTGGCCCTGCTCGGTGCCGTGCTTCGGGTTTGTGTGGCCTGCAGATGTGCTCCCGTGATGGCCTGTGCTGGTTTGCCTTGCACTGCAGAGCATATTTCCAGCCAGCTGCATGTTGCCCCTGCTAATGCTGCTGTGCATTTAATGGTTGCATAACATTGGCAGAAGAAGAGGTGATGTGGAAGGGAGCTGTGGCTCTCTATGGCCGTCTAAGTGTCATACCAGCAAGGTTTCCACTGTTACAAGAGGAGGAGGGGGAGGGAGTCTAGCCTCCCAAGGTTTAAAAATGTCAAATATTGTATTAGCATTCTCGTGAGGTCCTACAAGAGCAGGGAGCAAAGAGTGGGTGCTTTCCTGTGGGCCTCAGTGCTGTGATGAGTTGCAAAGACTTGAAGTGCTGTAGGAGTGGGTTAGGACAGCCGACTGGGGGAACGCCGAGAAACCCAAGCCCCAGGTTTGTTTCCTTGTTTTGCACAGCAAAACTGTGTGCCCTTGCAACTGGGCCATCTGTCTGGTATTTTATTTTGCTCAGGGTTGTTTTCCATGATGCTGCTGCTAGATCACATCTTGGCTTCGGTGCTGATTTGCTCTTAAACTTCCTCTGGCTTTTTTGCTCCATGAGTTAACAGCAAAAGCGGGGGGCTGTACCTGCTGCACACTTCCAGCTTAAAGAACCCCCGTTTATATCTTCTTTAGGCTTTTCCTGGAAATCCATGGATTGCTTCAAGTGGCTGATAGGAAGCAGGGGACTCATTGTAGCTTGTTGAACCAGCTGGGAAATAGTTGCCCCAGCAGAATATGAATGGCTCATTTGGTATGTGGGCATGGATTTTGGAACACTTGTCTGCCCTAACATCTTTGAAATATGTGGATGTCCTTTAGAATGTATACTCTCTCTCTAAACTTTAAAAATAAGTGAGTAATTAAATAAAAACCCACAAATATAAATATATAATCCATTAGGAAACTATACCTAGCAGAGAGCTGAAGTACTACAGAGCACATCTGCTTCTAAGCAGACAATTTGCAAAAAGCCTTTCCATGCGGATTAATGAGTTTGGCAATTGTTATGTAAATTGTTCATTAAATGCCTTTGGCATAGACTGCACTGCTTGTGAGTCAGCTGTGGCATTTCGCTGTTGCCTTGTGACTTAATTTGGGGTGAATGGTGCCACAAAATGAAATTGTTTCCTGGAATGTGGATGGCCAGTAAAAGTGGCACTTGTCTTCCCTTTAAAAAGTTTCTGAAAAAAACTTCTCTGCAAGATTTTCTGATGCCTTTTTGGTTCTGCAGGCTCCAAGTCCTGCCTTAGTGGATGTGGAAACTTCTCAAAAGCTATCCACAGTGTGTTTGTAGTGGCCAAGGATGCTGCTCAGCCCCCTTTGGGGCTAGGAGGGAAGAAGGATTGTCCTGATATTTAGTGCTACCTATACTCCCGTGTTGTGAAGGTGATTTACAGCCAAATGACCTCAAGGAGTTGTGGATGCAGCTGCTTTAATTCAGTGCCACTGCAGCAGCAGCTACAAATTTTAAATTATGCACCTGGATTACTGTGTAGAAAGTCTCTGTGTGAGTGTTGGGGAATATTCTTCTACCTGTTGACTTCTGGGAGCTCCTCATGGACCAGGACTTGATGTGGAATAAACTGCCTGTAAATGTGTAACGTGCCACGCGTTGTTGTTCACTCGCAGCCTATCTGTGTGCATGTTGTCTAAAATTCTTGCCAAATTGTTCTGTTTCATCTTGCACTTTGGTTTGCTTACAGGCAGGCTGCTGAAAAGCTGATTTTCCTAGACAGCTTGGTCTTGCGCACTCTCTCCAATGTTTAAGAAGGAAAACTCTGCCTTGCCGCTGGAGCTAATCCTGGATTTTTACCGCATTGCACTTGTGCTGCTTGCTCTGTCTGCCGTGGTGCTGTGAATTCCCTCTGGCTCTGGAACAGGACCCAGAGCATGGGGCTGGGTGTCGGGGTCAATTAGCCACACTTATCCTCCACCCACGTTAGCCGGGCCGCCTGTGTATCTCGTTTCCAGCGCCAGGCTGGCAATGTCCTAGCTGCCCGCAAAAGCGTGGAGATCCCAGGATGATATTTATGAAGTGCTGGCTCGGCCATCTGGACCCGTTCTGCCCTCAGTTTCAGTGCTTAATCTTCTCTTTGAACCCAGCAGGACTGCTTTTCCGTCGAAGGGGAGGACTTGAAGCATGACTTCGAGCGCCTCCAGCTAGCCATGGAGATGGTGGGCTTCCTTCCCAAGACCCGCAGACAGTGAGTGTGTTTCCCATGTTAACAGGTTGGAGATTGTATGCATTGTAGTAATATACCATAAATTATTGATATAATATTAATATAAAAACAATCAGTGAGGCAATCCATATGGTTTGTGCTGACCTAACTGTTTTCATCTGGCTAGTGGGAAGGAGTAGTGCCACTTGACCATTTGTACAACAGAGGGTTAATCAAAATAGCAAGATCTAAGCAAAATATGCCCTTTGCTGGTGGAATTAAAGACTCTTTATGCATGTTGAGTGCTGGCAGGCAGCTGACATCTGGATGTAGCTTTGAACTCTTCTTGAATGGCTGTGCGCTACTCCGCACGCTGTGAACCCAGCTCCTGGTTTAGTCAGAAATCCCGATGACGAGCTGTCGTGCTTACCCATTTCCATGCAGTCGCTGGCTTTGTAGGCTCTTTCCACCTGGCCTTCATCCACCAATAACGTGCAGGGACTGGTTGGAAACCTGGGCTGCTGAGTTGGATTGCAGTGCTGTCTTCTGCCGACTGCAGGGCATTGCTTTACATGGGGCTTGTCCTTGGCTGAAACCACAGAGCAGTTCCTGCAGTGCTCATCCTTGACTGACTCCGTTGTTCCGAAGGAGGTTGTGTCCTGAGGAGGTTTGAATGAACTTGACAAACATGTTACTGAGGTTAGAAACATGCTCAGAAAGAGGCGGATTGAAAAATGATCTTGAAGCAAGTATTGTTTTTGACATCATAAGTACTGCTGAAAGGCAAATCAAGAGCTGGAACACAGTCAGAAAGCTGCTGCTTTTCTGAGTAAAAAATGTTCAAGCAATAATTTAATGAACCTAGTTCCTTTATCTGAACTCCTGGAGGTTTGTGGGAATGGGGGATTACTGCTTTGTGCTAACGGCACGTGAAATTCACCACCTGGGGCAGGTGGCATTTGAGTGCTAACATCTACCATTTTTGCAACGGGGTGGATTACCTCCGGCTTTTTAAACAGGGTTTTTATTTCTTTTTAACATGTTTCTGAGCCAGCAGTTAGAAGCCCTTCACTGTGAGACATCATCGTGCTTTCCGTTCCAGTAGGAATTTGGTTCACCTGCCTGAGAATCTTTTTCATAAACTCATGCTTTATCCCAAGCATAGCAAATTATGAAATCAAGACTGCTTTTTCTCTATGCTTTCCACATACTTCTACTGTGAATGTGGTGTACTCATGAGCAGAGGTCCTTGTTTTTCTTGTGTTTCTTGTTCTTGTGTTTCTCCTAGTGCATCTTGTCAAAATGGCTTTTTGCCTCTCGTAGGAGAACGTAGCAGATTCTTCACACTGTGATCAGATCTCTTCTGTTTGGTGTGGTGCAGCTTCAGCAAGTAACCACCTCCAGCTGAGCAGGAAAAAGAAGGGCATTTGAAGTGTTATTGTACTTTCTGGGGTGATTGTTCATAGCAAAGCATGGGCTCTCACCTCTGTGGAAGCAGCTACAGAAGAGAAATGTTTGTAACTGCATTCAAGCAATTCATGAGGAGGAATCAACATCCTTATTTTAGAGATAAGGAAGGACAGACTTGGAGAGGTGAAGCTGTGTTGCCCAGACAAGCTGGTGGCGTGACTAGGAGTCAAATTCAATTTCAATGATTTCTAGCTCCCCAGAGGGACAAATGGACCACAGAGCTATGAGTTCTCCAGTATTTGGAGGTGGTTTTATAGCATTTCAGTGTTTGTGGTGATGGGATCCCGACAAATACCTCGTAGCCAGGGTTGGCACTGAACATGTTCTTTGCTTTTGCATTAGCTTTAAGGAGAAAACCAACAAAGTGAAAATGAGATCTCTTCATTTCCTTTAGAATCTTCTCTCTCCTGTCTGCAATACTGCACCTGGGTAACATCCGCTACAAGAAGAAGACCTATCGGGATGACTCGATCGACATTTGCAACCCTGAAGTACTGCCCATAGTGTCGGAGCTGCTGGAGGTGAGCCTTTGCTTCCCAGCCGGTAACTCTCACATCAGCTGGTGTGCTGCTTATGGTACAGCAGAGTGTGTTCCCAGTGTCACCCAAGGGTGAGTTGTCTTGTGGTAGCACGGTTCACTGGGTAGGAGCCTTTACAGGAAGTGCGTTGTCCTCTGCAGATGACTGCTGTGCCAGTGTCAGCTGGAACAGGTGTCAGGGACATGTCACTCCTCACCTGACCAATTCCCATCATCTCCACTCTCGTGAAGCAGAGGAACATGCTCACTGAGTCCCCCTGCCGTAGGTTTCCTAAGTCCCTCTGAAAACCTCTGGACAGCGTGCGAGGTTAACTCCTGCTAATCTTCTGTTGGTGCCAGAAGAGAGCTTGTTGCTGTGCCATGTGCACGTGGTCTCTCATTCCTCCCCTCACACAGCTGTTGTGCCGTCTCACTCCTTGAACAAAGGAGTTGGCCGCACAGGTTTTCATAGCTCTTCATTAATGCTCCAAATTTAGGGAGGGAAAAGCTTCTGTGAAATGTGGGCATAAGCAGCCGGGTACTCTTTGCATCCTGGCCTTGCAGGCTGCAGAAATAAACAGAAGGAAAATATGGGTTTGGACTAGGCAGCCGTTATCTGACCCTGTTAAAATGGCCCTGTTGGGCTGTAGCAGCACCGCCAAGTCGTTTAGGAGTGATCATTTTTTTAAAAAGCTTTGAGTATGGGAGGGACTTGGCGATCTGAAACAGTTCCAGGCTTTGGGTCTTTGCCCTGGCTTTCTGCTGCAAACAAATTCTTCTTCAACATCTGTATGCTGTAAGGTATCAGGATTTTTTTTTTGCACGTGTACATGTGAAATTGTGCAACACTCAGACAGATCCAGTGGTACAGTTTGTGGAAGCTGCTGCTGCGTGTGCTAAGTGGTGTTACTTGTTCTTACAGTTGCATTTCTTGCTTATTTCCCCATGGGAGTGCAGGCATTGCCCAGAAGTGTAACCTTCCTGGTGGACACACCCCCTGATCAGCTGAAGTGCAGGCAGTCAGTTCTCAGAAGAGGCTTGGTTTCTGTTTCTGAAATGCTCACCCTTTGCAGGCTTGAATAGATCTTTTGTAATCTTTTTTCAGTTTTGACCAAAAGGAGAACTAAAGGGTTCAGCAGATGAAACACCATGACAGAGCATCCATTGCACTCAGCTACTTAAACTCTCCAAATTTAGTGCAGTCTTCTTAGCCAGAGGCCAAAAATACTGGTTGAAACAATTTGACACTTTGTAGTTTGTCTCATTTGAGTTATAATTTTTATTACTCTTTTTTTTTTTTTTTTTTTGGTGGGGTCACAGAAAAGTATACAGTTCTGCTTTTTGTTACTGAGAAGATGAATTGGCTTTGAGAAGTTGCTAACTCCTTCTCTAAATCTTGGCATTACTTGCCAAGGCTGAGAAATCATCTCAGAATAAAGCTAGTATCAGTTGACCAATGCTTGAATTTCTTTTCATGCAGCCACTGTGTGCTTGGCAGGATGGTCTGGAGGGCATAAAAATGGTGCAAGGGGCCAGATCCTGTGATCTGATACTTCCAGGCAAAAATTCTGGGGGTGTTTTTGTTTGGTTTCCTTTTCACTAGATCTTTTCATTCAAGGATTTGACTAGGAAAAGAGCAGGAAAAAACTTGTCCGTGTGAAATGAATCTGATATTTCTGAAGGAATCTGGGAGGGGATGATGATCTGAGGTGGATTTTATTTTTCTTAGACACTGACAACCCCTTCCAGTATGTTTGTAGTTCATTGAAACACCCAGACCAGCATGTGTTGAAAAAGCAAACTGCAGTAGAGGATTTTGGCCAGACTCCGTGGATCATGGCTTCATTTGCAGTAAGACCCTGACTCCTTTCCTCAGGAGCAGCCGTGGCGTGCGGATCATGCGAGGCTTTGGCAGGTTTTTCTCGGCCTTTGTTTAAAGTTCGCTGAAATCCGGCGCTATGGCGTGATGTCAGCGCTGCCTGATGGATTGAGCAGACCTGGAAGGCTCCACAGGCAGGGAAAGCATTGCAGGCAGAGGGAGAAATCTTCCTCAGAAACCAGGGATTGTGTAAAACCCTGGGGGGAAAAATCTGGAAGCGCTCCTTTGTGGGCTTACTGGTGTCTCTCTTTCCATCAGCCCAAACTGAAAAACCCTCCAGCGTCTCTACGTGGATGAAAACAGTTTCATATTCAGTTGTTAGGCTCAGATAAGCTGCCTCAATGCAAATACTTGGTAAATACAAGTTATGAACTAACCACAATTAGTTTTGCCACATCTCTTTCGCATTGACCATGTTGGTTGGCTTTTGCAGCCAGCATCTGCCTCCACAGGAGCCTGTGCTGAAGCTTATTTCCTACCCAAACATTCCCTTTGGCTGCCCAGAGGAATCCAACAGACAGCAAGCTTCTTGTGTGATAAACAGCTCAGAAAGGGATAGGTGAAGGGAAAGGTGGTGCAGCCTTCTCTTCTGCATCCGTTCCCTGGTTGAAGTTTGGAGTTGTGAAGCTCTGAGCCAGATCTCCAGTCAGGTAACTTGGTTTGCTTAAAAGAAATCCAGAATAAAAAGTTCAGTTTTCAGATGGAAAGATCACGGCAGGTGAGGACGCAGCAGGTCTGGGATGGAGGAGGGCACTGGAGGAAGCTCTGGGGAGCAGCAGGCAGATGGCAGGGCGCAGGGTACAGGTGGCTGTGCAAAGCATTTCACATCCCTGTGCTCGCTGACAAATCCAGGATCTGGAAGCCTTCAGACCGTTCAGTCTGGCCTTACAAGCCCTAGCCTCTAACTCCTGCCTCAGAGATCTTCATCAAGGCAAGGAATTCCCTTTTTGGCACTGAAATTGAGCAAAGAGGAGTAAATTGCTCCAAGTATTCAGGTCTAACTCATGTAGAAGCATGCCATCATCTGTTCCGGTAGAGGGACACGCTCTGGGGTTTCTGCAGAGAAGATGAAATGAGCAGGGGCTGAATCTGGTAGGGCAGGAGGCTTCCTCCTGACAGGTGATGGCAGGGACTGTCTAATTTGCTGGCTCTGCTGTTTGCCCTGTTTGTGTCTGTGTTTGTACAGCCCACTCCTCTGCAAACAGCTGGTTGCTTAGGGAGTCCAATATCAGGTGTGAATGTCAGAGCAAATATCAGGTGCTTTTCTTTACAACAGGTTTGTTTCTCCTTCTAAGTCTTCCCTTTCTCCCCACCCTGAAAAAGAAGCAAAAAAACCCCAACCCCAACCCCATCCAGATATATCTCCTAAACCAGTGACACTGTTTTGCTAGTTCGTGGAGTGATTTGTATGATGTCATCTTGATAGCACCAGAAAGCTGAGTTTTTTTTCCCAACAAAGGGCAAAAAATAGTGTGTGAGGGAGGAGCTCCAGCAGGAACAAAGGGGAGCAATGGGAACTTGCTAGAGCTGAGATGGCTGAATGCAGAAAATCAGGTTCCCTTGAATGCTCTGTTGTTTTCTGATGCTGGGTTTTCAGCCTGAGTTGCCTTCTCCCAGTATCTAGCTCATTCTTATGCACTGAACGTGAACTTTGCAAGGGCTGGCAAAACAGTGGATTTTTTTTTTTTTCTTTTAATTTATCACTAGAATGATTGTTAACATCAGTGTTTTTGTTTTAGGTGAAAGAAGAGATGCTGTTTGAGGCCCTGGTTACCAGAAAGACAGTGACAGTAGGAGAGAAGCTTGTCTTACCCTACAAACTAGCAGAGGTCTGTACACAGTGTTTAATTTTAAGAGGTGCTTCTGGGGTGGTTTTCAGTGCTTTGAAATGAGTCTGAGATGTACACTTACCTCTGGTAGAGTTTCTCACAGTTTTAATTTAGTTACTTAAAAACAAGCACATGTAAGAGAAGCTGATGTGTGCGAAGCTAGACAACAGTTGGCTCTACCTTCCATGCTGTTCTTGGAAAGCAGACTTGCACATTATTCTGTGACAGCGTTTGGCTGTTTTAATGACTTCCAGTTGTGTGAATGTTCTCCCGAGCAGAGCTGTGCATGGCTGAACGTGTGTGATGCAAGTGAAGCAGCAGCCTCCATGCATCCTGCCCTGTAGCACTGATTCATCCCACAGCAGAGCGGGGATCTCAGGCTCCAGGACATTTCTGGCGTGGTTCCGAAGTGCCTGCATTAGTCATGGTTCATGTATGGGAGGAGCTGGAGATGCTCTGTAGAAAACTCCTCGTATGGTTTCTGCAGACCCCTCGCATCCCAGCCCCTTGGAGGATGTGCTGGAGCCCCCCTTGGCTTTTCCTGAGCGTTCTCTGTGCTGCTGCGGCCTTGGGGATGGCACTGCATCAATGTGCAACTTCTGTGTTATGGTCTGGCTTAGGTTACAGTGTCAGCAAACGTGTTTTTTTCCTCAAGATGTGGTTTCCAGGAATGTTGAATTACACGCTGTGGTTGCTGAATTGAAATACCTGTTTTCTTCTCGCAGTCTCCCAAGTGTAGAAGCTCTATTCTGCTGCAAAACGTGTTTTGTTGAATCTGCATCTCCTGTTGTTGTGCCCCTGGGTTTAAGAGTGCACAGCATGGTGGTATGGGAACGTGCAGCATCTCGAGCAGTGTCCCGGAGAGCAGTCTGTTACGTTGCAAATAGGTTAACAGTGCGTTGTCATTAAGGTTGGCTGTAGATATTTGGATGTTTCTGTCTTTCTTTCTTTCTTTTTTTCCAGATTTTTTTTTTTCTTTTCTTCCAATTTTGAGATTGCGTGCTCAAGTTCAGTAACTGAAACTTTCTGAAGTGCTTTCCAAAACGCTCATGGTGATATCTCTGTTGGTAGATCTCAGGTATTCACTGATAAAGGTTTGTCACCAGTGTCTGGTAAACTGATGAAAAATCAGTCTGGACCGTGAGTGGGAATAGCACATTTCTGGGTTCTGCAGGTGGCACTGGGCACCTGCCTCCGATATCAGGGGATCCATAACCTCAGGGCTCCGCTGTGACAATGACACCCATCCTTAATAGCCCTCAGGGGCAGAGGAGGGGCAGCCAGCCTGGCGTAATCTTCCTTTAGAGGTTTGGAAGCATCAGAGCTGAGACTGGGCTTCATTGCACCAAGAGAAGCCTTTTCCCCTCGGTTTTCCCGAGCTGCAGCCCCACGGGCACACACAGAGAGTGCCTTTGTTGGGTTAGCAGCGCCGCTGTGTTCCTCCCCGTCCGCGTGCTTGCTCGCTGCGCTGTTCCTGCACACTGATTAGAAACACTGTCGTGTGGTTTGGGGCTTTTTTAGGAACTGTGGGCTGAGCCCTTGGCAGCTCCTCATTGAAACATTCTCCTTCGTCATAGCTCTAAATTTGTATCGGACTCTTCGTAGATGTGTTCATCTCTGCAGCAGTTTAAGCCAAAGTATTCTGGCATCTCCTTGCTTGAGTGAAACGTATTGCAACACGTCCCTGAGCAGTATTTGTGGTGACAGCTTACAACTGGAGATCCCAGGGGCCTGCAGCCACTGGTGTGGAAGATGACAGCTGCAACTGCTTGTGTTTGTTCCCCTTGTACTTCTGTATTGCAACATCTGTTGGCTGGATCCTTCTGAGCTGCGTGCTGTTTTTAAGCTAGAAATGCTGGTTTTATCTACCCCGTCCCTCTTTCCTGAATAAGATGGGTGGCCTTGGATGGTCTCAATCAGCTTACCGTATATTTAGCTTGTTGTTGCTCCTTCTTAGTCAGTGCCTGTCCTCAGGGTGTTACAGGGTAAAAATGTACACTGCTTTGTTGTCACAATTCCTCTTTTTCAGTTTTTTGGATGGCACACCGCGTGTAGCTGAGCCCTGTGGGGCGGGAGCTGCCTGCACACACTCGGTCTGCGTCTCGAACGGCTGTCGAAATTCAAATGAGCAAGGACACCACAGCCATAAGTAATGCTTATATTTACCTCTGGCAGCTGCCTCTTATCTCCAGAGCCACACTGGGTTGTGTGCTGTGGAGCTGCCCCCTGGAACCATTCATTTTTCCGTTTATAGCAGCTGAATGGTATTTTAATGCAGTGTTTGCAATGACTGCATCGTTCGGCCGAGGGCTGAGGTCCAGAAGCTGCAGATAAACTGAGAAAAGGCTGCGCAGACATGAAAGGCTGGTCAGAGGTCTGGGTGCTTAGCCCAAAACAGCTGTGAATGTCTTTATCAGGAGTGGGTCTGTGTATTAAGGCAGCCAGCAGCAGTTAATGGATTTCCAGAGCAATCTGTGCGAGGCGGGCGCTCTGTTTGGTAACAGTGAGCTGCCCAATTCCACTTCGGTGAGCAAACAAAATGCAGCAGCGAGGACCTTTGGGAGAGAGGAGGTCTGACAGCAGGAGAGCAGTCGGGGTGAAACAACATCTTGTGAGAGTTGCTGTGCCCCTCAATTAGTATTATTTTTTAGTATATTATTTACATGCATTTTTCCAGTCTTCCCTGAGAGGTCAAAAAGATTTGCAGGGCACGTTTCAGGTATCCAAAAGAAAAAACAGCCAGACATGCGGAATGCTGAGCAGCCTGACTGATGTCTGGTGGGAAACACGCAGCAGGCCCAGGAGAAGAGCACTTTAATCAAAGCTTGTGGAGAACTTGAGGGTTGTTAACAGAAAAAAAAACCCTTTCTCTTCCTTATATGTGTAATCTGAGCATCATCTTAAGCTTAATCTGTGCAAGGAGCTGCCCTCCTGGGCCACATCTGTCTTCCTGCTTCTATCTAAATAACGCAAAGAATTCAGTTTTTTTTTCCATCTCAGCCTACTGCAGGGCTCCCAGGCCATTCACCTCTCTGAAATCCATCTCCACTGGTGCTCCTTGCTCCCATCGACCTTCGCGTTCCTCAGCTCCTTCCCCTGTGCGTGGCACCCGGGGGCAGCTCACCGCCCGTCCCCTCCTGCTTCCCATCCCGTTTGTTCTGCTTACCCTGCTGGTGTCTGTCACAGGCTCTGTTTTTTACCAGAGCCTCTGTGTTTTTTCAATGTTCTTCATCAGAGGAGAAGAGAAGCTCGTTATCCAAGTAAATACATCTGTTAGCAAATCCTCTCTCACATCCTTCCAGAAAACAGACGTTTCCATGATGCATTCAGTTCTGTTGGCATTACTTAAGCCAGTGACTTTGCGAGAAGATTGGTTTTCACCGACCTCAGCTCTCTGTGACCTGGGAGGTTTTATCCCTCAGGGTTAGTTAATGAAGGAATTCACACCTTGTGAAGAAGCCTGATGGTGAAGACAGCTGGGAGAAGGGAAATGAAAGATGTGAGACAATGAGTAACCTGATTGTTCAATTCCCTCACGTTTGGAAAGCTGCTAGTTGCTGCTTGTTTGCTGTCTTGCAGTGGATGTGGATTCGCAGAGGTGAGTGGACAATGGCAATCTTAAAGGCCAGAGGGTCGGACAGGGACTGCGTGCTGTGTCCTGGGGTATCCCTGCACGCAGAGGTGACGGAGCAAAAGAAAGCCTTGCTGTTTCCTGGCTTTTTTCTTCTTCATGATGACAGCAAGAGCTGGGATGCAAACATCTTCCAGTGACCCTTACTTGCAGGCTGCTACGTGGCCGTGGAGGCACACTGTAGCCGTTCTGTGATGGCATGCTGAATGCCTGAATTGCAATTACCAGTCTGTGGGATGCTTTTTAGTCTCCATAAATACATGCAGCTGCAGGTCCATGTGGAATCAGCTGATGGTGGCTTAGAAAAATCGCTTCAGGTCAGGTCTGTTAGCAGAAATAGTCTCCTGAAAATCTGCTGTGCACAGTAAAAACAGGGTGCTGAGCACTCAAGCTGTGTTCCCTGGAAGACAAGAGGGGCTGCTGGGTTTGTGTCCCTTTGCTAAGTCCAGCTGATTCAGTGAAAGTCCAGCAAGATCCCCCCAAAATGCTTATTTCAGACTGTGCTGTGCTCGTGGGCTGAGTCTGGGGAGAACGCTTCATTTTCAGCAAGGTGACAGCGAATTGGCAGAAACATGAGGTAGCGAAGCCTTAACGAGGGGAAAAAAGTATTTCATCACAGCAGAGAGCTGAGAGATGTTTCATGAGCTCATGTCCTAGTGGTGGTACTGCCTGATGCCTTTTTCAGGCCGTTGTGAAGAAGAAAGGAATGGAAGTCCAGGGCCAAATTTACAAATGGAATGACAGTGTCCCAGGTAATAAAAAAAAAACATAAATTAAAAAAAAAAAAACAAAACAAAACACCATGAAAAAGATCATAGTTGCAGCTAACTGTGAACACTTCACAGCCTGAAAATCATAGGGGGGAAAAAGTGGGGAAGGAGGCAAGATAGTTAATAGCATGCAGAAAATGGGATGGATATTCTCAGTCCTGAAATGTAAGGACACATAATAGAGGAGAAAGGAGCAAAACTGCTGGAAGCACCTCCTTCCACCAGACACCATCAGCTTATGAGACTCATTGTCACCACAGGTCATTAACGTTAGAGCTCAGCACGGTTCCTTTGAAGGCTTGGCACGTTGATGAGTGTATTCAGAACGACAGAAAAAATGTTAATAGAAGAAGCCTGGAACCCCACAAAGCCTCTGAGAGACCTGCCGGCATCTCTGCTTCAGGACATGAAGGCAGCCTGTTAGAGCAGAGCTCCAAAAGAAGCTTCTTCGTGGGGTTAGGTGTCTCATTTTCCCTTCCAAATGCCAGAACAGCCGTGCCAGGCGGCTGGACCTCCAAAACGAGGATTTTAGGAAGGGACGTGGTGCCTTTCCATGGGCTGCTCTGCCTGTCGTCTGCCTCCCTGCTCCCGATGCCCTTCTATCATCAGATCCCTTCCAGACTCTTTAGCAGGTTCCTTTAATCTCTTCTGATTATGGGAAAGATGCTGTAATTTCACAGAGTGCCTTTGGTCTGCGCTCAGTAGTTTCTCAATTTAAATTCAGGCGGAACTCCTGTGGAAAGCTCTGAGAATGGCAACAACCCCTTCCTGAGTTAGCAGGTCAGCTTTTCCCACGCAGCGTGTAATTTTGGGATCATTGTTTGGGATATAGGGTTTTCTATGTGATCTCAATCTGAGTACATCAAAATTGCCTTCTCAGCCAGCTAACGACCGTCCGTCGACACCTGACGGAGGGGTAGGAGCTCTGCGGGATGGGATGTGCTCTCCTTATGCTGAGAGCCCCTTCAGTAGGGCATCTCTTCCTGCAGCCTTTGCTGCAGGGGCTCTGAGCACCCTGATCCAGCTGCAGGTGTCCCTGTTCACTGCAGCAGAGTCGTTCTTGTGTCAGATTTTCCCCTTCGTTTTCCCTGTTGGTGCACGTACGGTGACAGGAGGATGAGTAGCGAGGAGGGGCTGGAGAGGAGGGTGCTGTTCCTCCGTGTTGTTCCTGGGAGGCGTGTTAGCACAGGAGTGGCAGTTTCATTGGGAACATACCTGAGCCAGAGGGTGGTGCAAGGAGGAGCAAATTAACACACGATGAAAAGAGTGGAATGACATTTAGAAACAAAGTACAGTGTTTAAATTTTTAATAATAAAATGGGGTTTCTTACTTCCTGGACTAGCAGGCAAGCTCTGAAGGGCTTTCTTGTTACCTGAATGGTATGTTGAGGCAGGAATATTATCTCACTGGACAAAAGCACTGGTTTTACTGCTCCAGTTGTGGCCTGGATTTTCTGGGAGGAGTGTCTGTGGTTTGAACACCTCTGAGCAACACAGACTGACAGACAGGAGATGGGTCTCAAAGGAAGGTACTGGGAAATTGGTACAGAAGAAGAGGTAAAAAGTACATAAATAAATATGTTCGGAGTGTAAAGTTGGAAGCTACAACTCAAATACAAAATAATCACTGTATTTGAGAACCTTCTAAGTGACTTAAAGAAAACAAAAGCAAACCCTGCAGTGCCTAAAATGATTGCTGCTTCTCTCAGTGTTGCACTGGGGTGTGGTTCAGCATCGTGCTGTGGTGATATTTCAGTCTGTTTTTTCTCATTGAAGTGTCCACCCAACGGTCAGCAAGCTCTGGAAAACATGATGGGCACTTGAAAACGTGGTCTGCTGGGCTTGAGCCACGGGCCAGGTGCTCTGCTGTCCCCCAGCTTCGGGGTGACCATGGGAGGCATCTGGCAGTACGTGGCAGCCAGCTGGGGATTCAGCCACCAGCACTTGTGGTAGTACAAGGCTCAAGGGTTCTTTGGGATGTATTATTTGCAGATACATTCATAGAGATGAAACATAAAAATGAACCTTTGTAGGAAAGCTTGTAGCGTTTCTGAACCAACTTGTCCTGTTTTGTAGTTAGGCTCCTCTTACTCCCCCTCTTCTTCCTCTGATCCTTCTGAAGACCTTTCTTGTCCTCAGTGAATGCAAACAAAAATCATAAAAAACCTTTTGCAGGCCCCAGCCAGCATGATGCATTAACGACTGGAGGTCTCCTAGGAGAAGCAAGCCGGAGGATGACAGGATTTTAATATGATGCTGAGATAAAATGCGGGTATGGAAAATTACATCATACCTGCTCAGTGTGACATAATGCTCCGTGGTGCCAAGACAGGGATTAAGCTAGAGTCTGATATCCTGCAAGAGTACTTTCCTCTGGGTGCTAAGCCTCTGTTTAGAAAAAAGCTAGGCCTGCTTGTCTCTGGTGATGTCCTGTGACCCAAAGGGGGGCTACAGAAGCTGCTTAATCCATTTCTCACCGCAGATGTAAACCTGGCACAGTGCTTAACACAGAAAGCGAGCGGGGCAGTGGGAAGCCTTGATGCTGCGTGCACACGTGTGGCTTGGGGCCGTCTGAACAGGCTCAGCCCAGTGTTGGGGAGGAGCTAGGCACGGACACCTGTGTTGGACAGGAGGAGGGACTTGGAGCTGGTCTGATTCCAGCAGTTCGTGGCTTTGGCACCTGGTTTTCCAATCCAGCCGAGCAGTGACATGCTGTCCCTTCACTGAGCCACAGAGCATCTGACGTGCAGTCAGGGGCTGTGTGCGGTGCTGCTGCACTTCACCGCCAGCCTTCCTGTTCTCCGCTCCTTCCCTGATTTAGCTTCACAGCTACACCTCTCACCCTGCCTGATCTGCTGCTCAGTTGAGAAAGAGAGCGACAGACCCAACAAACAGTGCCTCGGCAGCTCGCTGTCCACGCAAGTACCAAAATAAGCTGAATCCACCTCACAAATGTGTGTTCTTCCCAGCCCTCACAGAGCAGTAACAGCATCAGCGATGAAAAATTAATTTTAGTGTTGTAGTACACCTGCAACACTAACACTCTGTGCGTGCACAGTAGTGGCCATATTGGTCACTGGCACCTCTGAGCCCAGTTTAACTCTATTTTGTGTCTGCTTTTGCCTGGATGAGAGCCTGAGTTGCTCTTGTTTCTGCAGCTCCTGCTCTCAGTCATACCCAGAGCAGTGGAATAGCTCTTCACGCTGGCTAAGCATTGCCAATATATTAAAAAAAAAAAAAAAAAAAAAGTGTGTGTGTGTGCTGTTTTTAAGAAGAGAAATTGATTTATTCCTTCATTTCCTTGAATAGATACTATGAGTCAAATGCACTTTCCTCCTGTTCTTTTCCTCCCTGGAATTTATATCCACTGCTCAAACCCACAGCAGCTGTTGAAGGAGGCATCAGCAGAAGCACTGAGGGCAAAATTGAGTAGGTATTAAAATGTGTTGTTTTTTTTTCCTGTTAGGCGTCTTGAAATAAGATATTTAAGGTAGAATAAGGACACGTAATTATGAAGTTCAGTTTCACCTTGGAGAATACATGGGGAAAAATGGGAATGGCTGATAAGGATTTTGAAACAGGCACCAAATCACAGCAAAGATCAAATCCTGCGTGCGATCTGCAGGTCACAGGTTTTTGTGCCGGCTGCCGGCAGGTTCCTGGGATTGACTGCTAAATCCCTGTGCGCAGAATTATATTTGATTCACTGGATAACGCACAGAAAATGTATTCTACGTATTAAAAGAAAAACAGAGCCCCCACAGAGCCACTGGAACTGTGTAGCCAGATGGGATTTTTGAGGGATTTCCTGAAGAGGAAGAATCCTGGTGTTGCTTTTTTTGTTGGAAGCACCTTTCATCCTTGTATAGAAATTATAGGAAGTCTATCAAAGGCCCTGAGGAAGAACGGGTTGTTTCCTCTCTTCCTGCGCTCATATCTTATTTCCTGAAGAGAATAGGAATCTCCAGTTCTGTTGTGCACCAGCAGAAAATGTCAGCTGCTTTATGGGGAGTGCACTTACCGAAAGAATTACTTCATGTCTTCAGCACATCTTTGATAAACTCTCACAAACTCCATGCTCACTGCAAAGAGACTTTTCTTGTTGTCATGGAACTGTTCTGCTGGGCTGGGTTTGGTAATCCTGCTCTGTAAGGAGAGCCTGCACTGCTTGTTTTCTTCCTAGAGGGCAGGAAACACGTGCACACGTGCTCGGAGCTGCCCGTGTGCCACGGAAGGCTGATGGCTTTGCTGGGGGAGGAGAGTTCGTTGGTAGTGTTGAGAGCATCCGTGTTTTATCCAACTGATTTGTGGTTATTGCTGGTTCTCGTTGGAAAGCTCACCACAGGAGCTGCTTGTGAAGATTTTTTGGGATAGGTGGGAATTGTGCATTTGGGGAGCACAAGGGCTGGCTGTGGGCATACGCGGTGCGAGCAAGTAACGCACCCAAGGAAACGCAAAAAATCAGAGAAGGAGGAACCTTGGCACATGAAGCACAGTTCTAACACATCTACTCTTACAGGCCCAATGGATTTTCCAGATTTTTGCCTGAGAACTGGCTTTAAACATCCTGTTTTCAAGTACTGTTTAGCAGTTCTGGAGTGGGCGTGTTGACCTTGTTCTCCTGTCTGCGTTGTCCCCTGGTGACAAATTGGAAGAGGATGCAGTAGCATGAAGCTGACCCAAAATTACTGAAGCTGACCCAAAGTTGCTGAATTATTAACATTGTGTTGACCAACAACATCTTTGTGGACTTGCAAAGATTTGCTCAGTGCTGAGGAAGCAGGATGAGGGTTGCCCACTATTAAACTCTACGGGGTGTTACTCCTCACCAGGCCTTTAATTCTGTTTGGTGCTTACAGTTGCTTTCCAGTTCTGCTTTTTAATTTCACTTCCAATAATCTGAGTCTGTGCTCAGTAACTGGGGTCAAAAAACCCCAGTGGTTTTATGTTAGTGACCCAAAAGCCTCAGTAAGCGTTTGCTGCTGACTGATTTCTGTGCAAAATGCTCTTTGGGTTTCTCTCTAAGAGCGTTCCTGCGCCTGTGAGATAGAAGCGATGGAGTGAGTCAAAGGCTGCATCCCTCCAGAGCAAACGCAGGGGCTGTTAAAGCCTGATATATCAATTTTTTCTTGTAAAGTGCTCTTGAGGTCTGTCTGTACCCAAGTATCCGTCACCCGGTGATCTAAGTGACAGCGGCAGTGCCGAGCTTTGCTTTGCTTCTGTTGCCATCTCCTAAGTTTTGGAGTCTCCATGTCGAGTGAGGCCCACCCAGAAGTGGTTATTTATTTTGTGCAGGATTTTTAAACAAAGATGTTAGTGGAAGTGTTTACACTGGTTACAAGAGGCCTTTATGCTGTGTTTTTGTTTGGGTCAAAGCCTTTCAAGTTGGTCACCGGAGGCGGGTTGCTGTTGGGGATAGGGGCTGTGGTTTGTTTGGCTTGGCCACGGTCAGGGGGGGGAGAGGATTTTGACTTTGTCTCACTCTGGATCTCAGTGGAGCTGGCAGGGTCTGCGCTCCAGAAACACTCGCCTTGGCTCCGGGAGCGTCTGATTGAAAACATATTGCTGGAATTATTGCCGTCGTGCTCGATCACACATCAGCAGACCTCGGCACGCCACGCGTCCAAAACCATCCGTGCTGAAAATCGCAACGCAGGGCACGGCCTGGACGTCTGAGGCCTCTTCCTCCTCTCTGTGGGCTCTCCCGACAGCGTGATGTTGGGTGGTGGTGGGGAAGGTTGCCGTGGGGTCGCTGGGCACAGCCATGCCCACCCTATAAATAAATGACGAGTGGAGCAGCTCCGTCGTGACGGGCCGCCTCGCTGGCTGTCTGTGTTGGGTTCCAGGCGTGCTTTGAGATGCTGGGTTTCCCATCACGTTACACATGGGGAGATGGATCCTGGGTGCTGGTGCTGCTCCTCAGCCTGTGCCCTCCTGGGGTCAAAGAGATGAGCTGCAGAATTTCACTCCAGGACCCAGTCCAGGCTGTAATTTCTTTTAAACAGCAGTTGTGACGGGGTGAGTAAAAAGCTGCTGTTTTAACCAGGTTTTTAGGAGGCAGAGAGGATGCTTTGACCAGGTTATTTACATGCGGGCTGCTGCAGTTTCTGAACACGCAGCAAGGTGAAGGAACCCATTCTGGCATTTATTAACAACCTGAATTCTTCTTGTGCCAGCTCTGCTCGTTGCACCCGCTGTGCAGGCTTTGACAGCACCTAGCAGAACAGGGCATGCTGAAATGCCACCCTGCTACACCACCGCACACAGCCTTTCCCTGGGTCTTGCTCTTCTGAGTCACAGCTGCCAAGCAGGGCAGCAGGAGTGCGAACGTCCGGCATGGGGTGATGGTGCTGGGGGCGGCAGATGCGGCCCCTCGTATGTGCCAGGAGGCTCTGCGATCTGCAGAGCTGACCTGAATGTCTCCCAGTGTGTTTTGCAGAGGCTTTTAATTTGAGCAGACTTGGTTTTCTGAGATTACATCTTTTGCCATCTCCAAAACACAGGCTGGCTCTCCCGAGACTTTGACAAAGCAATCTTAGGAACAAAACCAAATCTCTCAACAAACATTGGCCAGCCCTAGCAAGTGTCATCTCCAGCATCTAAGCAGCTTGCAACCAAACATTCTTCTTGCTAGTCCTAAACGCAGGAAGCCTGTTGATTAAAACCTTGCCTTCAGCTGATTTCCGGCGTCGCCACGTTGAAGCACGTTTGATCTGTCTGGGATCAGTCCGGGAGGTTTCCGTGTGTGTGCAAGATGTTGTGCTTGCTTTGATCCCAAAGAGATTGTTTTGCCATCGCCTGAGCTATTTTCAGTTTGCTTTGTGGGGGAATTTTATGAGTGCCACAGTGTCGGAGATCTGCCAGAACGGTCACATCGTGAGAATTGGTTTTGAAATTGTAACGGCTCCCTAATTTGAAAAGAAAGAATATTCCCTCGCTGTGCAGTTTGATATCTGCCTGTGGTACAGGAAGGCTTTGTCTGTGACATAGCATCCTGCAGGGTCTGTTAAATATCCTGCTGAAATGGGGAAAAAAAAAGTAAAAATTGGAGTCCTGTACTAACTGTGCAGGTGTCTCATACCTTGGTGCTCGTGTGTAGGTTGAAGCTCTGCTCTCTGCTTTGCTGCAAGCCCACATGATGGCACAGCAGCTTTGGGGTTTGTTGGTAGGAGCAAGGGGAGAAATGGCCTTACAGGGAGCCAGCACGTTCCCAAATGAGATCCGCGTGTACAAATTACTCCTCCTGGTTTGGTGGGTCAGTGCCACCTGTGCCAAAGCCCACGTGTTGTGGCTACGCAGAGACTGGTTCCCCTCCTTCGTGCGTGTTCGTCGTCGCTGTTGATTGACCATTTCCAGTCACCGCTTTCTTGTTGCAGGCTGTGACCGTGCGGAACTCCATGGCCAAGTCACTGTACAGTGCCCTCTTCGACTGGATAGTTTTCAGAATTAACCACGCGCTCCTCAACTCGAAGGATATGGAGGAGAACACCAAGGTACTGCCTTGCCAGCTGTTTCCACCACACGCTTCTGTTTTCAAATGGGTAACTGTGGGATAAAACATTAACCCAAACTGCTCGACGTGAAGTTAACTTTTGCTCGTGGAAGGTTGCTGTTAATGTTTCAGGCTGAGCCAGGAGCATTGAAGCACCTCCAGCAATGTATCCCCAAAGTGGCTGGGGAAAAGGGTTTGGTTCAGCCACAAATCCTGGTCCCCCACCTCTCCAGGAGCAGTGCCAAATCCTCCTTCCTCCGCATGTATAGCTGTAGGGCTGTGCTTAATTGAGGGAATAACTGGAAACCTCACTAACAGGAAGTGTTTTGATGAGGTTGTTATAAAGCTAATCTGAAAAAGTGATATACCTGCTGTGGGGGGAGATGCTGAGATGTCAGAGCTCTGACCAGCAGAGGAGCAAGATTAGGAAGCAGCGCTGCGACGGGAAGAGCAAAGTCAGCGTGATGCCCAGCCGATGCCCAAAGGATTTATGGCAGGGACTGCAGGATGCTTCCCGTGTTAGCAGGGCTGGACATCCAGTGAGCCTTCTGCCTGCACACTCTTCTCCTCCTGTTTAATATTTTACAGAAAACGTTTTGTTCTTCCCTGATTTTTGACAAGTCATCAAAAGTTTTGTCTGAGCTGTCAGGAAAAAAGCCGGTTGTGTGCTTGGTGAAGCACAAAAGGTGGATTTGTTGTGATAAGAGCTGCATCTCCAATGCTGATTATTTTTAAATGATCCTGTATCAGTGATTTATTTATTTTTAATAGTGTGTGCTCCATAACGTTTACATGCAAAATGAGACCAGGACACTGCTACTTGCCTGAGATCAGTCTGTAAGAGCAGAGCACAGCTGTGGGTAACTGTGCCTGTTAGACTTTGGGTCTCAACCTCAGGCTGAACTCAGACTTTGCAGAAGTAAGATCAGAGTGCAGATGGGAGGAGAGCTGTGTCTGAAGCTGCTGACAGAAGCGGAGGTGTAAGTGTGGCTGTGAGCGTGAATTCTGATTTCAGCCCCGTAAAACTGCTCGGTTTGAGCTTGCATGGGCTTCGAGGGCTTTGAAGATGAAGCGGGGTTTCACTGTGACTCACTGCCACGTTCTCCGTTTCCCCTGGTCATCTGTCCTGAGCTTCTAGTTTTGGTTCTGATGACTGCCTTTCTCGTGATACCCTACAAGCTGTCTGAAACTTGACCTTTATTAGTGAGGTCAGAGGTGTTTCCTCCTCGTGAGAACAGGATTACTAAACCTCAGAGAGTCCCTAATTTCATTTCCCCTCCTTAAATTAGGTTAGGGGTTGTTAGAAGTCCTTCTTGCTGCTTAAAGTGATGATATAGTGCGGATCATGCTTGCGCAAAAGAGATTTCTTTCCGGGGTGTTTTCAAGCGTTTCCCACCTGGCTGGTGTGAAGCATCTTCTCTTCCTGCTGAACAGCCCTGTTGTGCTCGGCTGAGGCACCCTGTGTTTGTGGCGGTCAGCGTGAATTCATGGCCTCTGAATAATTGCATTAATCAGCTGAGGTTATTCTTGGCCATCTGACCTGAAGGAGAGGAGCAGTTGCTGAACCCTTCATGGGCTTCATGCGCATCTGGTGAGCATTTTCAGGTCCCAGCTTCCAAATCCTCCCCTCCCACTTGGTACCAGATGTCACCATGTGTGTTGTGGCGATAGGGATCGGAGCAATCCTTTGAGCTGGGTTGGCGACGGTGTTCTTTATGCTTACAGTATTGGCTGGGGTTGGAATGTTGTTTAATTTCTTTTTTTTTTCCCCCAGAATCTGAAACAAACCCATTTGTGATTACCAAAATGTGCCCCCGTGGTGGAATGACATCACCAGCATGCACTCAGGGTTTTTTAGATATAAAAATCCTTCGGTTATTTCCAGTACAATCCAGCATAACCCCTTTGTGTAGGTACAGTGTGATTTTTGGAGGCCAGCAGGTCGAGAGGGAGAGAAACAGCAGTAAATTCCCAATTTCTTGTCTTAAAGTCTGCCCAGCCTCGACACGCCGAGCTCTTTCCTTCGGGATCTTGGCAGTGCTGCCTTCCCCAGCAGAAGGCAGGTGGCCTGGCTAGCCATGAAAGCACGTTGCAAAATGGTGCTCTGGAGGCAGTCAGGAGCAGAAACTTGATAAAAAGGAACTTCAAAATGCAACATTTGTGATAGGCTTCCCTTATAACCAACAGTCATTTTTTCTAGGTGTAATAACTCCTCAGAAGTTTTGCTTTGTAATGTTCACATGCAGCACATTAATTTCAGTAGCGGTTTTGATACAGTCTCTTGGCCAGCGTTAAAGCCAGCATTAAATAGTTGTTCTCAACTATTGAATTGTGCTGTGGCAGTCTGTATGTGCTTGGTTTTAAGCCTTCTCTCCTGGCGGGGGCTTGGCAATGTCAACAGGATGCTTGTGGATCTCTGTGCTTGTGCTCTCTGGTGTTTCCATCAGCACCTTTATGTATCCTACAGACAAACCGAGTGAGCTGATAACTAAAGATGTAAAAAGACGAAACCAAAGGCTTTTACCTCTCAGCCTGAGGTTAGATGAAGGGGTTCATGGACAGACCACTGGGGCACACAGGGAAATCGCTCGGCCGGGCTCCGTCCTTGCTCTGGGGGCTGCAGCTGCTTCAGTTTTGGGTGGCTCTCTGCTGGTGGACCGAGCACAGAAGGAAGGCTTTGCTGCCACGTGACGTGAAAATGTTCCAGCTGCAGCACAGAGAGCCCTGTGGGCAGTCTGGTTTGTGCTCCTGGCAGCGGGGTTGCCCTAGCCTCTGGAAGGTGGCTGGAAGAAATCTTTGTAAGACCAACAAAACTAGAAACCTGGTGCCCAGCAGCACACCGGTTCTTACTGGTGGAGCAGAGGTGTTTCTGCTCCTTGCCTTTGGGTCATATGACTAATGCTGGTGCTTTTACCTCTCACTATTTTAATTTAATTTTAATGAATTAATTGTTTAAGTGGGATGCTGGTGAGACGTGGAAGCGTGAGCTGCTGGAGCGCCCTGAGCGCGTGTCCTTGGACTTGTTGGGTGGGCACAGGCTGAGTTTTATTTGTAGCTGGTTATTAATCACTTGTTTAGCAGAACAGGCATGGATGTTGCAGCAGGAATTATGCCTGCTTCGGCTCTGTTTTACCCTGGGGAAGGTGGGAGACACTATCTCAGCCCTGCAGAAATGAGTCTGTCTGGGTTACGCTTCTCAGCACAGGACATTTTTCCACCCACGTTTCAGTTTGATGCCATTCAACTTGTGACCTGCTGCATTTTCCTCCACGGCAGTGCATTATTTCTGTGCACCCCCTGCCGTGCAGGTGTTGCTCTGGGAGGCCTACAGCTGGACTGAGTTTACTTAGCCTGCGTCTACCTTGTAAGCGTTCCTATGCTTTGTCTTCATGGGGCAAGCTGCTTTTCCAGCCCTACCCTCATTCTCCCACCAGACTGCTGTATTAGATCCAATAGAGTAACATAGAACTGAGCTCAGGTTTCTTCCAAGATGGCAATTTGTCTAGAAATAAAAACCCAAAATGTGAGAGGACTTTTATTTTAGAGAAAGGCCATCTGTCCAGACATCTAAAGTTACATCATGTTGTCTCTCTGATGTAGATGAAGTCTTCCAGATGGCATAATAATTCCAGTGAAATTAAAAGTCCTGCTATTAACTATATTTAATTCAGTTTGTTTGCTTTTGCTTACATAGTGTGTACAAATAAGCGCTTTCCTTTTCCATTTTTTTTTTTGTTCTAATCTGCATTCTTACTTCTCTTGCAGACTTTATCCATTGGAGTACTTGATATTTTTGGGTTTGAAGACTATGAAAACAACAGCTTTGAACAGTTCTGCATTAACTTTGCCAACGAGCGCCTGCAGCACTACTTCAACCAACACATCTTTAAGCTGGAGCAGGTAGGCCTGTAAACATGGACTGTGATGCAGTGAGCGTAGGCATGGATTTGTGGCCCCAATGGACCCAGAGTTCATTTGTCTCCTTAGTTCCTGTGTGTTGAGAGGTGTGCATGGAATTACTCACATCTGCTTTTTATTTGTCATGACTGCTTACTTATTTATCATGTTGCTTACTGCTACCTATATGATACAATCCAGAGATTTGCTGTTTTGACATAACTCTTGATTTCCAGGCCCTTTGTGACTTCAGCACACAAATATCCCCAAGCATCATGAAGACCACAGCTGTTGTCTCCCGAATATATGCTCAGGGGATTCATCAGTGTGCCATTTCCTTCTTGCATTTGTCTGGACTTGCTGTAAAGCAGTTTAAGATCACACACGCTATTTTTCAGATTCTGTGCAAAACACGGCACATTCTGCAAGGTCCAGCTCGATCCTTGTGACAGGATCTCAGCTTGTGACAGCAGCGGCATGTTAGGAGGGGTGGAGCGTTAAGCTTTGTTTTGGGTTTGTTAAGGTGGGGTGTTGCTTTCCAGCCTCAGATTAACGTGCTGTAAGAGATTCGAAAGTGCAGGCTGTAATTTAACAGGCAACATACACTGCGGAATGCCATCGTTTCTTCACAGAGTGGGAGGAGGCTTTCCTAAACATCATTTGTTACCTAATAACAAGCAGGACGTGGCAGCTGGTAAGGTACATGTCATTTTGGGAATGCACAGCGCGTAATTGGGCTGTATTAAAGGCTGTCTGCCTTCCGTGCTGCCCCATCTCCGACAGCCGGATGCCTGTGGAAGAATTAAACATATACATACGAAACATGAAAAGGAAAAGGAAACATGCTGCAGACCTTCAACACGCCTTGTTATTTAGTGCCAGTCTGCATGCCCTCCCTGCAGGTGAAATCCTTCTTTGGGTGGAGTCGATGGAAACCCTTCTTATCATTAGTTTTGGTAGGGCTGGTGTTTGGTGAGCTGCTCTCTGCAGCCCGAGTCCAGCTGAGATCGTAAACCAGCCCTGCCCAGAAACTCTAAGAGCTTCAGTTTGGGCCTCTCCGTTACAGGAGAGAAGTACTGCAAGAGGCCTGGAAAGGGATGAGCATGCAGGGAGGGCAAAAACAAGCAGTGTAGCCCCAAAGGGAGCATTTGTGGGGTGTTTGCTGCAGAGCTCAACCCTTCTGTTAGCTCTCTGCATCAAGAAGATGGATGGGAGGCGGCAAAATATTTTATTTCTGTTTTGCAACTGGTTCTTTGTATTCTGATGCACCCTTCAATAGATGCTGTAGGAAGTTATTGGGGAAAAAATTGACTGTTTTTAGGAAACAGGTTGATTTTACAATTAGCCACAGCAAAAGGTCAAACTGAAAGACTGCTGTGGAGCTAGAAGAGCTGTTTTCTTTCTCTAGAGGTGCCTGACGGGCTTTCTAGAGGGGTCCTGGGGAGGGAGGATGGCACCTCGGTGAGGTGGGGTTTCAGGGCACTCGGCAAAGGGAATTCCTGTGCTGGGACTGGGATTTCGCAGCAGGTCGGTGCTCCTCCCCGGGCCTGGGTACGTACTGAGCTCCTGATGGGAGCTGCTTGACAGAAGGATCGTGCTGCCATTCTCCTTGGGCCAGCTTCTTACCAGTGACCTGATTAGCTTTCTGCTAGAAACCTGTCAAGTGCACGGAGTCAGTCCAGTCCGTATTTTCTGTATCGATGAGAGGAGCAACGTTGGAGACATCCCATTCCAATTCTTGATGCTGGAGCAGGTCGTTTAAGCAGAAAATAATCATCTGCAGGCTCTGCCAGTGGAAAACGCACTCATTTCTTTGTATTTTGCTTCCTGTGAGTATAAATAAATACCCTGTGAGTGCTAATTGTTGGTTGCCTTGCGCAGTGCAATCATTGCTCTTGTTCTGCGTGGAGTTACGTGCTGGGCATGGAGGAGTGCATCTGATGAGAGGAACGCTGGTGGTACATAGTCAGATTTTGGGACTTAAGACCATCCTTCCCTCCTCGTTGTCCCACACATGCCCCACACATCCATTTTAATGATGTGTGGAAGAGGTCTGGGCCATTCATACTGTGTTTCAAGAAGTTACCTTGAGTCCCAAATGCCTGAGGTTTTTGATGCTTATGTGGATTTATTTGATGTCTTCTGTGCTGAGGAACAAGTGGGATTATTGGAGATGTGCTGCTGTCCTCTGCTTCCAGAGATGGCTTATTGCGCCTTCAGGAAGGTGGCAGACAGCACTGCTGAGCTGTTTGGACATTTCTGCTGAAGGAAGGACCAATTCAAGTGATCTCCAAGGATTTTCCTGCAAGTTGTAGTAGAATTTATGAGCAAGAATGGCATTTAGCACTGATGTAATTGTTTCTGTGACATACTGCTTGTGTTATGGAAACAGAATCCCTGTCACAAAGCCATCTAGTGCAGACATAGGATTATTTTAACCTTATTTTCTCTCTCTTCCATGACTCCTGGTGAAATCTAATGCACTTTTTAAAACCTTCTATCTAGAGACAATGCTATTTCCAGCTGTTTGCAAACAACCATCCCAGGCATGTGCTGTCTGTGTGCCTGCAGCCTGCTGCCTCCCAAACACAGCGTTGTTCTTGTGCTGTGCACCGAGTCTGCTCCAGGCTGCAGAGATCTTTGCATACCCAGCTCTTGTCCTGGAGCCAACCTCGTGGGCAAGGCTGACACACCCCTGCATGCTGCTTGTAGTAAAATAGGAGGAGAAGGCAGAAAAAAAAGGTAAATGTTGGAGTTCTGCCTTGAGCAAAGACAATTATTAATGTCTCCTCACTACGTTTTTTGAAACCACCCTTTCTGGATAACTAGGGAAGACTCAGTGATGATTCGCGGTGCATGGGAAGATGCTTCAGGAGGTGACAAAGAGTGCTAGAGAGACCAGCTCCTGCAGGAATACAGGATTTTGTTTTGTGATGTATCCCATGCTGTCCCAATGGTTAGGTGGCCTTCTGATTCTCCCTGTTTTGGCCAGCCCCCACCCTCTTCTTCCTGTTTTCACCCGACACTTTGCAAAGCTGGACAAGCCCTGTAGCTTTCCAGCATCCCACAGGCATTGCTGCTTCAAGTGGTGCCTCACTTTCTGCACCGCAGCAGCCTTTGTTTACAAGCCAGATTTCAATTTCGAGGACATCCTTTTATTGTTTGAAAAATTGATGAATACCTGAGGTTGAAACCAAAAGAAAAAAAAAGAGACTTGGAGCACGATCAGCTGGCTTGTGCTTAGGTGTTGAGTAAAGTCTATTTTCTGGCACGGTCCCTGGTGAGTTTGGTGCCCCAGCCAGCTCGCGTAGGAAAACTGAATTTCATAAAGATAGCATGTCCTACAAAATGTTTGCTCAGTCAGCTAGAGCTCTGCAAATAGTTCTAGAGGTGGATAGGTTTCTCTCTTCCTGGAAAATAGGTGAAGTCTGGACTAAAGGATGGCTGTTGCAACAATTTGTTCCTCGCAGTGGGGCTGAATTAAAAATAAAAAACAGAGAAAAAGAAACAAGACAAGCACATGAACTCATCCCAGGGCGCGGTGACACGCGGTTTCTCTGGTCTGGGAAGTGCCTGTAGCCACGCTCAGTGCCTGCCATGTTCTAAAGCCTCTTGGATACTCAGGATTTCTCCGTGCTGCTCCGTACCCCAGCAGCCCCCCATGTCACTTAGGGCAAACCAAACAGAAATAACTCCTGAAAAAGGGGCTTTCTAACGGCTCACAGAGCACTCTGCCCCCCCCGCAGTGTTTCATCACTCCACGTAGGCACGAGTGGCCGGAGACGATGAGGAGCTCGCTTTGGATTTCTGTTTTCCTTGGAGAAGGGCTGGCTGCAAAGTGCTGTGCTCAGCTCTGCTCCCCGTGACACGCGGAGCAACAGCGCGCTGCAGAAGTTCCTGATTTGTGATTTGGGAGCGTGCCATCGTACATAACTCACACGTGGAAAAGAGATGAATGCTTTCAGTTGCTCCAGCATTATCTGCAGAGGAAGGCTGAAAGAAAATGTGGCTGTGCTTGCCGTCAGCCCCCCAGAATGTTTGCTTAGGGTTAATAGTAGCAGGAAAATGGATGGAAAAACATATTTTAATTTTATTATAACTGCATTAAATCTGTTGGCAAATTGGAAAATGTGCTTAAAATATTGTTGAAAAATGTTCTGGAAAGCTCTCCTGGGGTGATGCTCTGGTATAGACTCAAAGGCTTCTTGTGTCTTTTCTGCGCTACATCTAGCCATCCACAAGAAGCAGTTTGGGTTGCTTTGGGCTGGGTTTAGTTTAGATTCCCTGTCTCTTGCTCAGTGCCCACTGGGGAAGTTCTGTGTCTGTGAAGCCCACTAAGGATTTAGTTTTTGTGAAAATACCATCATTCAGGGTGGCAGTGTAAAACTCCTACGGTAAGTGCACTGAGATCTCCACTTTGCAGGTCGGGCAGGGTGTTAGCTGTAATTTTTGCACATTCCCTGTCCCTTTGGGCTAGGCTGGGCGAGGATTAGTGAACTATTTAATGACATAAGAGCAAGTCGCAGTGAACACAGGCTGGGTGCGTGCTGGTGGTTTTCCTAACCAGCACAGGGCTGTCCAGCGTGAGCAGGGTGATGAGCAAGGAAGCTGGAAGCAGAAAGGCCCTAAAATATTTTGGCTCATCTGAGAAGATGCCTTACTGAGGCAGGAGCAGCTGCTCCAGGACGTGTGAGATTCCTGCCTGGACAGCTGGCTTGGCACCCTAACAGGATTTTGTAGGGGCAGCATGAGATGAGTCCTACAGCAGGGAGAACAAGTGTGGGTGGACACGAGGGGACACAGGACAGCGTGCATTTATTGACACAAGGGTAAAGCAGCACGTGGATACGTATTTATAAATGCTGTCTGTGGGTGCTTTTAAAAGAAAAAAAAGGCTGTGTGTGTAAATTCCTTTCTGCTGAGCTTAAGAACAAACAGAAAGCACTTGGCGAGCTCCTGAATGCAGTACAGGCACCGTCAGCACCCGGAGGGGCGTCAGGAACCCGGGGTATCCGCGGCATCTCACTCTCTCGGGAGCTCTGGGGATGAGGTTTTCCCTTCTGGAGGGTTTGTCATGCTGAGGTCACTTTGATGAACACACGACGCTGGGATGATTCTGCCTCCCCTTGTTATAGAAGCTGGGTTCAGGAGCCGCAGCCCTTCCCTAGGCCAGCTCCTGACTCTTCTCTCTGTTTTGCCCTGTTATCTGTCCATAATTTTGCAGGGAAACTATTTTTAAATGCCTGCAAAAGTGCAGGGCTGCTCGGGAGCAACAGCATTTAACGCTGTAATCCCATTTCCCCTTTGAAGTCCATCCTACCGGTATCAGTGCCCATAAATAAGACTTTCCATGAATCCTTACTCACTTAGAAGAGAACAAAACCTTTTAGCTGCAAAGATCAAAGTTTCCTTTAAGAAGCGTGGCATTGCCAGGGATCAGAGGGAAGTTTCTTTTGCCGTGGTTTCATTTCCCTCAATAGCTTTTTCTTTTGCTGAGCCCTTCTGAGTCCTTTCTCCCTGGACACCATCACAAAAGCAGCAGCAAAAATACCCGGAGGAATTCCAGACCAGGGTACCCAGAAGGCTCCAGAGAGGAGCTTTTAAAGATCCTTTGAGAGGGTTGAGCTTGTTCATGGTGTCTCATGATGATGACCTCTTTTGATGTAATTATCAGAAAATTAACATCATGTTCTTTCCCAGAAAGTTTTCACATCAAATGAAAAATAAGGATCGCGTTCCAGTTTTTGAGCTGTGCGCTTTCTTGTTTTTATCCATCAGAGCCTAGACAGCTGATGGGTTGTTGTTAGGTAAGCAACCAAGAGAAGCAGTTGATACCCTGGGGTTTGCTGGCTGCAAGCTGCCTGCAAAAGCCTGTCCTCTCGTGGGTGCTGAAGCCACCTGTGATGTTTTGTAAGCCAGGGGGGGCCACTGGCTGCAGCAGGGCGCGCCGTGGAGCGCTGCGATGCCTGCATCCTCGTTTGGCACACACCGTCCCTGAGCGGAGCAGACGGCATTGGAGCCAGGCAGAGAGGAGTTTCCCACCCTTCTGTTCAGCTGTGAATTCCTGGGAGAGACACACTCGTATGGAAATCCCGAAGCGGTGTATGGCACTGGGGTGGGTTACGGAGTGCTGCTCACAATGGCAGTGAGCTGCCACGTGGAGATGCTCTGGAAGAAGGATTTTCAGGTGGTTTCCCACTTTCCTCTGGGAATATCCACGTGGAAGCAAGGCTTTCCTATGCCTTGATGAGGAAAGTCATCAGATCAGCTCTGGCAGATAAACTCCAGCAGCTTATCTGGCTCCATCTGTTCGGGTTTTTCTCTGCTTTTGGGATTTACTCCAGCACTACAGGTATTTTTCTGCTGTCGGGGAACATAGCATGCAGTGTTGAACTTGTACACAGCTCCGTGCAAATAACTAATCACTTTGCTTGACGTTTCCTTGCTCACCTGCTGTAATTTTGCAGTTGAACTCAATAAATGCTGGAATAGCACTGCCTGCTGGATAGTTTGCCCCCTGTGTTTGCCCCCCTCTTTTCACCTTCAGCCTTGCCCCATCCCAAGGAAAGAGGAGAGAGCATCATGCCTGATGGCTACGTGCCATAGGGAGACGAAGCCCACGATTTGAGGGTCTTTCCCACATTTTCCTGCTTTCTAAACCCATTTTGATCGCTTTTGCATCTGGGTCAGGAAGGGCTTTCAGTCGCGTACCCCTGCAAGCTCAGGCGATGCTCTCATGCTGAGCGTGGGCTTGCTGGTGGGAGAGAACCATCGCACCCACGACCAAGCTGCCACCTTCTCTTTGGGGTTCAAATGTAATTTTTTGCAGCTGCTTCCCAGCTTTCACTGCAACCTGTGGCAGTCACCAGACCGTATGAGACAGCCGCCTGCTGGTCACCGAAGTGCTGAGGTGTTCTGTGGGCAGTGAAAGCCCAGCATGCTCCACGCCTCTCTAGGTCATACTTACCATGGAAATACCAAGGAGAGAGAGGGTTGGTGTGGACATCAGCTAAGATCTTTCCTTTTCTCCCTGGTTGCTGGCTGGATAGATCCATGCAGGATTAATACTAAATTGTTTGCTTTTAGCTGACATGTAGCAGAGGCTTAGCTTAACTGCTTATCCTAAAGGCTGTCGCATTTCTGTGTGTTTATTTAAAGGCAGTGAATGCACCAGCGCGAGGAGAACAGGCGCAAATCAAGCTGTGGTCACATGGGTGGAGGGCGTGGATCCTGCCCTCTGTGTTCCCTGCAGCTCACCTCCCTCCCCCGAGCACATGTGGATGTGGAGAGATGCTCTCCAGTGCCTCCAAAATGCCGTCAGGCTCGTGGGTGTTTTCTATCAGTCAGGGTGTGTGGACCTTTAATCCTGCTGTGCTTGGTTTAGCGCTGAAACTCGGTGGCAGAACTGATCCATCTCCTCTGTTAGCGTAACAGTGCTTGTTACCCTGCGCTGCAGCTCTACAATCCCAGCTCTGCCCCACTCCCTGCAGCACTTCCCTCAAGCCTTGTGCCCCAGCTGGGGATGTTTTTCTGCTACCCAGCACGCGTGTTTCTGTGCCAGTTCGTTATTCTGCCCTGCAGCCCTCCGTGGCATGAGCAGTTCTTTCTGTTTGTGACCTGTGCTTGGCTGTAGGCAGGCTGTGTTTCTCTGTAGCAGTGCTCAGCTGCCTGCTTCCTACAGCGGCTTTAATTTTCAACTGTGAAGATGTTTCACATTCAGACCACTCCGAGCATCTGAGTGCCTTGCATGCGAGAAAACTGAAGGAGCCACTGACCCCTTCTCTCCCAAGCTTCATCTTATGCAATTCTGCTGACCAGGCTGTTAGCAAGCAGCCGGTGCAGCTATGGCAAGAAAACTGTGCTCTGTCACTTGAGGCTGTGTCATCTGGGAAGTCATTGTGCTGGTGCCAGCAGAACAAGTCTCTCTGTTGACACGTGGTGCGCGTCCCTGCGGATGCCACGTCCCCACGCTGGCATGGTCACGACAGCAGAGATGCCAAGTTGGAAGGTGTTCGTCTGCCTGGGGATGCTCTAGAGCAGAGCAGTCGGTAATTTCTCACTTGATAGAGTTAAATCTGGAGCTGCTAGGCTCTGAAAAACCTGACTGTGTGTGCTGTTGGCTCATTGCTCAATTCCTCTCGCTGAGTTTGGCCTTTGGGAGCCAAACGCCCGTGCTCCTCTCCAGCAAACTTGCACTGCTCCTTCCAGCAGAGCGGGTGTCAATGAGCAGAGGCTGCAAAGAGTAAGGCTGTGCATTTTTGTTGGAAGCAGGGGTGACAAAAATAGGAATCCATGGACTTCATTGTGCAAGAAAGTTTTGCAGATGCTGGAAATGCCAATGGTTGTATTCCTGGTGACACTGACTCACTTTGTTGTAAATGTGAGTCCTAAAACTTAGGTTTGTCCATCAGTGCTGGCAAAAGAACTGAGACCTGCACGCCCATCCAGGAGCCAGAAGGACAAGGAACCCTTTGCAGGGTGGTTTGTCAGACTGCAGCCCCTGCTGGGAATGCCAAGATTCACCTTTTTACAGAGCCGTTTCCAGGATGGAGTGCTGTGATGGATGATCTGTTGCTCCCAGTTGCTGGATCAGGATGGAGAGATGCAGATGTTGTCATCCGTAGGGGTCTGAGCACGCCCCACGTGTTGTGCACTTGCTTCCGATAGTACAAAAATTCGGGAATTTCTGCTCCAGAGTTAACCTCTCCCCAGTCACAGGCAGGCAGGGCTCTGATCTCACCATCAGGGATCAGGATGTTTAACAACAAGGATCTTCCCCCAGAGCTGCTGCTGGTGTGTGCACAAGTTGCATTGTGTTCTGCAGGCCAGCAGAGATGTAAGAAGTTCTGCTGGTAGATCTCAAAGTCATAATTACCCCTCTTAGGCCGTGACAAAGACAACCAAACTGATAACTGGAAAAATGCTGGGAAAAAATGGGTCAAGAGGAACTTTTTTCCACTTGTGCTTTGGAACAAATGCTTTGGCGTTTGCTGCGTACACGTCTGTCCTGAAGTGAGAGCTTGCATCCCAGCTATTATGGAAAAGGTTGTTATTTGGGAACTGCAATCCCAATTCATATCTGGCCAACGCAGCCAGAAGTTGAGCTGGGGATGGAAGGGAGGGAGCGATGGCCAGGCAGTTGTGGGGAATAAATCCACAGCCTGAGAGGGGTGGGAAAAAAATAGCAAAGGGGAGCACTTTTTTAGCTGAAACCGAGGAAACTGAGGCCAGGAGATACGTGATGTTTGGCCTTGGGTCATGCATGTGAGGAACCTGAAGAAGTGAGTCCTGGTGTAAGGGTTAATCGTGAGGCAGTTTTCCCCAGCTAGTAACAGTAATAAGCAGCTTGGTGTGTGAATGAACGGATAAACCAGCTGAACTCAAGCCATTTTCTGAGGTCTGTTTAGGAAAAACAACTAGCCTGCCTAATTAGTTATTTTGCAGCAGCCTTTGGATTAGCAGAGCCTTTCGGGAAGAATTGCACAGCAACATCAGCTGTGCAGCTGCTGCACATCCCGCCAGAGCAATGTGCATCGGCTGCAGGGGCTGTCGGGAAGATGCCTAGAGCGGAGCGATGGCGTGTGCCCAGCTTAGGTGTGTGGAGACTTACAGCTCTGGATGATTTTTGGGGGGAAAAGATGTGTAGAGCCCCAGTGCACGTAGGACTGCTGCAAGCAGGGCTGGTGGCCCCTGCGTGCCATGAGGCAGCCATCAGGAGCAGGCTGCTGGTGAATGGCGCTGGCTGCCGTCACTGTCGCATGCATCGCCGGCTCTCCCCTGAGTCACTGGGGAAAAGCTCAACTTGCTCAGGAAATATGCATGCTTCTACAGCTGGCAGGGTTTCCATCTAGAAACTTTCCTCCCAGCTTGCGCTAAAAGTGCAACAAATCTTTGTCGAGCACATGTATTTTTTCAGTGCCTTTCCTGCGTGCCTGCTGTGCCCCGATCGCTCTACAGAGACCTGAGATGCAAAAGCAAATGCAAAATTGATAATGCAGAGCTGTTCCCTGTTATCAGGAATTTGTTCCTGCGGGATGTGTGCTGTGAATTCAGCATACAGCTTTGGGTGAGTGCTCTGAGAGTTTTGGTTCCCGAGGGATTTTGGAGAAGATTTTAGTAACGGCAGTGGGAAATCCACCTGCACCTTCTGCATGTGGGTGCAGCATTTGAAGAAGGAAAGATTTCTTGGCCAGGAGAAGTCTGAAGTTAGTTCTCAGAGCACTTTCTGCTTATGCAAAAACTCGCTCTCCTGAGGTTCAGGTAAGTAATGAAAACCATTGATCATGACATACCTTGTATTATTTTAGCAAAAATTTCATTATGGGATGTCCCAAAGCTCTCCATTGCTTTGAAACAATCTATGAAAGGCTTGTGCTAACAGATTGGGTAGTTGGAAGAAAATACTTCCTTTAAGGTCTGCACTCAACAGGAAAAGCAGAAGGAGCAGTAACAGTGAACTGGGCTGGGATAAACGTGCGCAGTACTGGTGCAGCTGAGGGGGATTTCTTTTGTTTTCTCCAACTCTGCCATCAAAATGCCTTACAACAGAGAAGTAAAATCACGGCATGGAGCGGTGCTGCTTTTTCCAACACATGGAGTAACACGCCCTTCCAATATCACTCTTTGGAGAGTGAGTCACAAGCTGTTACTTAAAAGCATCTGATAAAGATTATGATTTTTGTGAGCAGACCAGCAATGCTTTCTTCCAGGTGCACTGAAACAATTTCTCCAGAAGGCTTGCCTATGTGATTCAGCTGCAGATGCATCTCGGAGGAGACAGCCCCTTCCAGAAGGGCAAGGATTGCGGCTGTCTGGTGGAGAGTGCATTGCTTACTCTGAGGACAACTGCCTGAATCTGGGGACTTCACTCAACTTCACTCTGCTGGCTTGGCGCCCGCTGGGGACCCCTGTGCTGGCCTCTGAGCGCCAGCCGTTCATGTTGTTAGACGCAGAACTGGAGAGCCCGGTGAAGCAGGACGGGGAGCTGTACTGCTTTTTCTGCATCATGAAATGCGTACATTGTGCCACCATGTTCGTTCAGTAGCTTTGTGTGTCCTTATGTTGTTAGTTTCCTGGAGGCACGCTCTGCAACATAGCTAGCCTGCCTCTGAGAGAAGGCAGGCGAAACTTAGAGCTGTTTTTTTTATCTCAGTTTAGTAAAATGTGGGGTCAAATGTCATGATTCTTCCCCAAAAGTGCCACCACTGCCATTTGTGAAGCAATTTTCAAGACTGCTACGCAGTTCCTTGTAACATAAGTTGTACAGATGTTCCTGTCTTGTTTTCTTCTGCATCAAAAAAAAATTTGTTGGCACACCAGTGGAATAGCTGCTTGGTCTGATAAATGATGCATCAGTTTCTTTGAAACCCTTTGGCCTTTTGATGTTTTTGCTCGCAGCCAATATCATTGTAATCTCTAACTGTGCTTTTTTTTTTTTTGTAGGAGGAGTACAGAGCGGAAGGGATTAGCTGGCACAACATCGACTACATCGACAACTCGGGCTGCATCAACCTGATCAGCAAGAAGCCGACGGGCCTGCTCCATCTGCTGGACGAGGAGAGCAAGTAAGTGGGAGCCAGAGGGATGCGGAGCCTGGCCCTGAGCCGGGGCTGGCATTGCCCTGCACGGAGCCCGACGCGAGCAGAGAACAATAAATGCTGTGCCTCTGGAAAGGGCCACATCCAAAAGCAGTGTTTCGGCTGATGGTGTTTGATCTTCACGTAGGAAGTGTTTATCCTCAAATCTTTTCCTGTAATTTTTCATAGAAGGATGCTCGTAGCTCTCCAGGCTGATTTATCCTCTTAGGTTTGTTTCCAAGGTGGTAACACAAACAGCTGGGGAATCGGCAAACTAAGCAAAAAGCCCTAACAGAACAACAGTTAAAATTCTGCTCCAGTACTGGGAAGGGCAAAGGTCTCCTTTGCTTTGCTTCTATCTGTCTTGTGGGCTAACAGCATGAAGATGCTTGAAGTTAAGCAGGCAGTGTGGGTGCTGTTACCGAGCTATAATTTATCCTAATATTAAGCCCAGGTCACTTAGGCCACTTCCACACAGGAGCAGCCCTTCTCTCGGGTTTCATGCCCATCAGTGATGTGGCTGAGTTTCACATATTCAGGTATTTGGTGGGAAATATCCCTCCATGTGGCAGGTTTCCTTGAGATTTGAGGATGAAGAACTGAATTCTTCTTGTGCTGTCTTTTGTCCTTCCTCTTCTCTATGCCAGGACCAGTTGGGTAGCTCCTGGAATTCAAGTTACATCTGTAGGTAAAACAGCTCAGGATTTCCTAGGCACACACACATCCCATAGGTGTAGGACTGAGCATTCAAAGCCTCAAAACCAATGACAGAAACCTCGAGTCTCAGATAAATACAGCTATGTTGAATAATTAACATGCAATGGGCATATAATGCAGCATCCCTCAGTAGATACATGCCTTTATAACTGATTTCAGAGCACTACTAAGAGCTGCTGGGACACCGTCTGCATCTTGTCTTTGTGTATAACCACTGGCAGCACGTAGAATAGTGCTCACTACCTGCAAGCACTGAAACTCAGAATATTTCTATTCTACTCCTTGTGGTCAAGCAAGAAGTGAAGTTTTTCCACAGCTGCCCTCTTTTTAATTCTTCCCAACCAGTTTTCCTCAGGCCACCAACCAGACCCTGCTGGACAAGTTTAAGCGTCAGCACGAAGGAAACTCCTACATTGAATTCCCGGCGGTGATGGAGCCAGCTTTCATCATCAAGCACTATGCAGGCAAAGTCAAGTACGGAGTGAAGGTCTGTCACCCAGCTGTGCCCCTGTGGCTGCATCTTCTGGTGGGATGGAGGGCAGCAAAGGCTCTGCAAAGATGTTTTGAGGAGGACTTGGCCAGAGAAAAGAAGCAGGCTTCAGGAGGGGAGTGCTGGGTGAAAAGCTTGGCCAAAGTACGCGAGGGGAGGGGGGTGGTGAGGATCATCTTCCTGTTCACTCCCATGCTGCAGGCTCTTGGTGTTTGAGGGCAGAATGCAGGATGTGTGCTGAGGCTGATGCACACACCAGCAATGTGTTGAAATTTGACGTTGGGTAGCATTTCTGGGCTTGGTTCATGTAGAGAACCCAACGTCTTCTGCTCCATCATCAGAGTGCATGGGGCACATGGGCGCGGGGCTCAGCATCTCACTGATGCGGGTAATCCAAAATCCCGTGCAAATGATTGCCAGGCTGAACCCACTTATATTGATGGGTATGAGAAGGAGGGTTTGTGGTGAGATGAGAAACTGCATTGGTATTTACAACTGCAGATCTGTCACCGTGCTTTTGGTGCAACAATTGCACATAAGAACATCTCTGAGATGCTTGAGGGAGCAAGGCTGGGGAATAAGGATTTATTTTCCAGAGGTAAAGAGGTGGCTGATACGAGGGCAGAAAAGAGATAGACGCCTGGCTTGAGTTGTCGTGTTCCACAGTGCCTCTTGCAGATATTTTATGGCACTCCCTTCTCCCCCTTTTTTCTCTCTCTCCCCAGGACTTCCGTGAGAAGAACACGGACCACATGCGCCCGGACATCGTGGCCCTCCTGCGAAGCAGCAGGAACGCCTTCATCTGCGGGATGATCGGCATCGACCCGGTGGCCGTGTTCCGCTGGGCTGTCCTGCGGGCCTTTTTCAGGGCCATGGTTGCTTTTAGGGAGGCTGGGAAGCGATACGTTGAGAAGAAAACCGGTGAGTGGGCCCGTTTCCTGGCTCTGGGCTATGTATTTCACCAGCAGCATGGATCTACTGTTTTACTGCGATATTGTATATAGCCAGCCTGACTGTGTAGGGGTTAATAATTTTTTAGCAAACTGGCTCAAGGAAATATAGATAGCTGATGTCCAGTTATGTTTACAGGTAGGATTTCAACACTCTAAGAAAAGTTTTTCATTGTAGTGCTGTTTCAGCTTTTTCTTTTTTTTTTTTTGGGATACATGCTTAGGAAATCCTGAACAACTCAAACAAACACAGAAAAACCTTTCAGTAAGTTCTTTTTAGCTAGGAGTTCTGTAGCAGTTAGGGTTACACCTGGAAAAGAACAGGGGATAGTTCTTCCTTGGAGCTTTTCAAGCTGTTCGCCCTCTAAGCTGAAAGAGAGCATGTCTCTTGTCCAGCAAGATGCATTGCTTGGCAGTCATGCAGAACCACCCATCCGTCCTCCTGCAGAGCACAGGGGCATTAAATTAAGGGAGAGTAATGGTGCATCATCATGCTGTGGCAGGCAATCCTTGGCTGTGCTTTTAGAACATTTCTCTGCATTAGAGCAGTGTTGGGAAGACGCGTACAAGCTATTACTATTAATTTCCAGGCACAAGAGGGCTTGAAATTCTTGATGAAATCAGAGTACCAGTAGGGAAAACGTCAGCTGAGTTAAAACGAAGCGCAGAGCTGCCCCATTCGTTTCAGTTTGAGGTGTGCATCGGGGGAGCCAAAGAACAAGGAGCATAGATAGGGAAGCCATGCAAGCAGAAAGAATAATTTTCTTGTTCAGGGAGAATAATGCCAGCCTCCTGGTCAAGTACCAAGAACAGCAGGAGACAAAACGGGCTTTCAGCTGCTGAGGCTCTCCCCTGAACCGCTCCAGAGGGGAGTGAGCGGGGACATTTCTCAGGAGCCTGTGTCTGCCTGGCACACCAGGGCAGTGCTTGGGCACTGCTTGGCACACGCAGCCTCCTGGCGTGCCAGAGCTTTCTTGAAAATTCTCCTGGCCATTGTCACCCAGAACAGCTGGCTTTGAGAATCTCAGTTTGCATTTTCCTAGCATCAGCTCTTAATCTTTCATAAATCCCACGGAGCTGAGCTACAGCGAGCTGCTCGAGGAGGTGAGAAATACGTTCAGGCTCTGAAAGTAAGACCCCTGCCCTGCTGGTTTCAAGCCCTACTTTGCTTCCTCTGCCTTTTGCAAGCTTTTGTGCCTGTCATGCTCATGTCAGCAGCTAGCCCTCTGCCTTCTCAGCCCGGAGTTTGTGGCCGTGACTTGCTTCTCTCTGTACAGAGCAATATAGAGAAACAAAGCAGGAGATTTTCAGACAGTTTTGGAGGACTCAGTTCTTGCACAACCTTCTCTTTCCATGGCAAAGCCAACCAGCAACCTTATCTCCTGGAGAGCATCTCCTGCTTCCACGCCAAGTGATGGCTGGGCAGGGACAGTGACATGGCACAGGCAGGTCCCTGTGGAGGACGTAACTGGAACAAAACCCCAGCTGTCTTGCAAAAGCATCCAAAAGCAATTGCAACAGGTTTTGCTCCCCAAAATAATGCTGAAAAGCCACAACCTGACACTGTGGACGGTGCATCTGTGGCAGAAGGCATTTGTGAATTACTGAAGAATGACTTGGCCCTAAAATCACCTGGTCATTGTTCAGGAAAACATAGGCGGATGAACACAGCTTATTTTTAGGTTGTTTTTTTTTTTTACCAAACCTCACTGGCTTGAATTAGCCTCATTTAATGCCTCAGTGCCTGTGGATGTAGAATTTTGGAAGAATTTATGGTGAATTAGCCGAGAAGAACCTCACGCAAAGCGCTGTGGGCATTCACACAAGCGTTGCACACGTCGTAATGCTCTGTAATTTTGATAAAGGCGTACTGCCAGCGCCTTGGCTTCTGAAGCAGTGTCTGCTGCTGCTGCAATCCACCAGGCGGGTGTAACTACTGAGCAGAAAAATGTCTGAAGCACTTTGCTTTTTCCCAATCCTCCTCGTATTCTTTTGTCTTCACCCCAAATTGGTCTGCATTGCTTCTGCCTGTCTGCAGGCCTGCCCGAGTCCTGCCTGCAGCACCCAGTGTGGATTTTCGTGGAAAAACCTGCAGCCTGTGCACAAGCAGCTTTGCAGAATGTGCTCTGCTTTCTTTTTCCTCCAGCCTTTGTTATTTCCTCTGTGCCAGCAGTGGCAAGCAGCGCTGTGAGCTCTGTGCTCTGCTTTAGAAGTGCTGCTGCAGGGATAATGGCCCTTTCTCCCCGCTGTGCTTTGGGGGCTCTCCTGTCCTCTGTTGTGCTCTTGGTATTCTCATAGTGCAGCCCTTTAGCGACTGCGTGGTTGTCCCCATTAACTTGGAGGTGAAGCAAAGCAGCAAAACTGCAAACTTCCTCCTGCCCAAGAGGTGCTGCCCTCAGATGGAACACATCGATCTGGCCAGATGCAGTTAGGTGAAGGGTGCACTCCTTCAGTAATTTGGTTTTATTTATATCATTGAATTTGTCAGGGAGAGGTGAGATAGCCAAAAGACCTACACGTTGGAACTAGACTTGTTTTGAATGGACTTTGAGGAAAGGAACATTATCAAGCTTTTTAGGAAAGAAATTTGGCTGATTGACGTTCCTTGCAGGCTGCTGTATCATTGCTATGAAATTATTATGCAACAAAAAACCCAAAACATAACACTTTGCTAGTGAAAACTTGGTGCTGGTCTTATAAATCAGGCTGTTGGGACTCTGGGCTTTCTCATCTGTGTTTTGCTGGACTTATGAAGCTAAATCCTTGCTCTGAGATAGGGTTGGTGTGGCTCTGCACTCCCATTGGGCCGGCAAGCGCTGCTCCCAGATTCAGTGGGGACATAACCCCTAACAGTGTCTCACAAACAAGGGGCAGAGCTAAGCCCTACCGGCTTCTGCGGAATTCTTCCCAAAGCAAGGCTCAAGGTAAAAAATCATGTTAAAAAACACAACTATTTGCCAAATAAAGGTGATGTAACTGCAAAAATTGATCCTGGAGGTGCCACTGGGCAGTGTGAAGTGGTGTTCATGGAGGAGGATGGCCCCGACAGCGTTCCTCTGTAAGGGTCGGTCCTGTCTGATGGTGTAGTGCGTTGGTGAAAATGCTGCCCTACGTGCTGACACAAGGTAACTCCTCAGTGACCTCATCACACAGGGGCATGGTGCGTCTCAGGGGGTTGCAACCGCCTTGATCAGTTCAGTGACAGCAGAGAGGTGCTGCCTGCTGGCAGAGTGCCACCTCTGTCACCTCCCCTCCACGCCGTGGTTGGAGCTGGACCGTGAAGTCCTCCCAGAGATGGCTTCTTCCGCCTCAACCCATTCCCAGTTCTGTTCCATGCTTATAAACAGTCCCACCTCAATCCACTCTCAGCCCTCTGCCCTTGAGGGATCTTGAATCCTTGTTACTACAAACAATTTCTATTTTCCTTCTAATTGTCACTGCCTGAGCAAGGCACAGTGCTGGGATGAGGTGGGGATTGGAGGTGGCCGTGCCTGGGAGCATCGGTCCAGGAAATTGCGACACGGAAAGGATTCTTAATAAAATATGTTTGTAATTATTTATTTCACATCCAAATAATCTTGGAGCAGTTGTGAAGTTACTGTGCTCTGGCTAAGAAGGTGATGCATTTGGGATGCCGTCCAGCCCCGCTGCGGCGTCCCGGTGCCTGGTTATGGGGTGACTGAGGTTAAATTGTGTCCCTGCTGCTTGTGGTCAGAACTGCTGCAGTTTAGCCGAGCTCTGGTCCGAGCACCAGAGCTCCCGCGTCCCTCGGGCAGCTGGCAGCGTTGGTCTTCACTCTCTCCTGATTTCTGCTTACGTAATCTTTCTCTTCTCTCCGTTTTTGTTTTTATTTTGCTTCCCAAGGGCATGATGATGCAGTGCCATGTGTGAAAAGTGTGGATAGTTTTAGCTTTCTCCATCACCCAGTTCACCAGAGGAGCTTAGAGATCCTGCAGAGATGCAAGGAGGAGAAGTACAGTAAGGCTCCACATCCCGCCCTTCTCTCCGATGCGACATTCACACGGCACGAAATGGAAACCAGGTGCATCCGGCGCAGAAAGGGTGCGAACACCCAGGCAGCCCTGCAGGCCAGCCTGCTGGCTGCCAAGAGAGATTTCCAGCCCATCAGAAATCTTTCAGGGGGCAAAATCAAACGCAAACCCGCGTCTCCTGAGACGTTGGGTGGTTTTGCTGAGTCTTTTGCGTTGTCTCCAAGGGGTTTGGCTTACAGAGCGTTTGGCGATGCTTTAGAAGAACGAGCAGGTAAAGATGCACTTGGTCTCCATTTCTTCCTCCTCACTCCTCTGTCACGTAACGAACTCGTTCTGCATGGCAACACGGACACTTCTGCCCGCGCTACTAATTCCCAGGGCTGCACTCGTGCGGTGGGAGGAGAAGGGAACGTGGCAGCAGGGAGCGCGGCCCCCACCCCGCCGCAGAGGTGACGCGCGCTGCTCGCTGTCATGTGAACGCGGTCGCTCTGTCACTCGAGAGGCCGCCCCCAGCTGCAGACCCGGTGGTTAGCAGTTGGAGAAGGGGAAATGATTTTAGGAATGGCCTCACTGCTTTCAGGGGGTGATGCAGCAACCTGCAGGGGACCCTTCAGGAGGGTCTGTATGTAAATGCCTGTCTCACACTCACAGCTCTAGATGTATCACTTCATGCCATTGTTCTCTTCCCTCATTTTGCATAACAAAGCTTACAGAATCAGAGCATTGCTACATGCAGCCAAGGGCAGGTCTGCTGCCCAAGCTGCTAACTTTGCCATCGTGCGTTTTAGGCATGAATGCAAAATGCTGAGGTTTGTTTCTGCAGAAATGAGCCTGGTAAGTAGAGCACTTGCATGTTGGCTCCCCACAAATATGCATTTCCTGCTAGAAACCTCAGATCAGATTTCTCTTCTCTGCTTCCTGCAGCGTGCAGCACTGGGGAAGCAGAGGAAGGGCTTTAGTTCTTAGTTTGGATTTTGTCTCCCTACGTTATTTTTCCTGCAACTTCCCACTGTTACTTTTATTACTGCACGGAAACACAAAGCACTGAGGCAAACACAGCAACAGATCTTCCACATCTCTGCTGGCTGATGTTCAGGGGCTGAAGAAAAGGGAGTAGGTTTGGGATATGGGAAAGAAATGACTCCCAAAACATAAAACAGATCAGCCTGCATCCGAGCTGGGTGCGGGGAACGAGTGGCTCCCTCCTGCACCACCGTGTGTTGGCATGCAGTGGATTGATGAGCCCTCTGTGCATTAACAGGCAAGCATCCAAGCAGTGTGCTGTACAAAAATAAAAATTATTACCGTAAAACTAACTGCACAAAGTATTAAAACAGTATTTTAAGGAAAAAAAAAAAAAACAGCAGAGAGTGGAAATGTCATCTGGAGGAGAAAGACAGATAGCTAACATGGTGCCTGGAAACCACCGACCTCGAGCATTGGCGTTGCATTTTCTGGGCTTGCACCTCAGAAGCAGAGCTCCAGAGGTCTGTTATTGCAGATTCCTGATCATTCTCTGTTTTACCCCTTCACACTGTGTACTAAACTCGTGGCACAGAAACGCAAGTCCTGAAAGAGGTCAGGGAATGCTCCTCAGATGAGAATGTAACGGAACAAATGGCTTAGATGGCGACAACGGAGATTTTACACAGTTTTAAGCTCTAGGTATAGCCACGCCCTAGGATAGGTTATCTGGCTTATATTGAAAAATCTCCAGAATTAGAGATTGCAAAACCTCCTGAGCAGGAATTGTTTCCTCCTGCCTGAAAGTGATAAATGTGGGCAGGGAATATGCTATTGCTGCTTCCTACTCAGTTACGAGCTGTAGTTTAGACTTCTTCCTTTTCAGTTCTCTTTCCCATTTCGTTCTGCTGCAGAAACGTCAGGGTGAAGGAATATATAGCTGCCATGTTTAAGTGAGCACCGCAGTGTTTCCTGTCTCAGAGCAGACGGTTCAAGACAGTTAAAATTGCTTGGCTGTTTTCTTGTCAAATTCAAGTTTCTCAGGTCTTTCAGTATCTGTATGTTAGCGCCTAGGAAGGTATTTTGTTTTCTACAAAAATTGCCTTCTGTCTTCTCAAATGCTTGGTTAGAAAACATTTCCATTCTGGGGAAGCTGGCGGATGATACCTCTGCTTCTGTAACCGTGCTTGATGACTTCCTGGCTACCTGTTACACACGATGCTCTAAACCCACCCCCAGCAAAGGACATAGCTCCAGTGACGCCTCCCCGTGCGGCACACGCCCACGGTCACTGGTCTGCAAGAAGGGAAGAAGCATGCAAGGCAAAAATCACCTCTTCCCTGCAGCGATCTGCATGTCCATCTGTCTCCAAGCACCTCATTCAGATCCATTTTTTTTGCTCGGGGAGGCAGCCAGCCTGTCCCCCACGTGGTGCAGCGCGCGTGTGACTGCTTAGGAGCATTTCGGACGCGCAGGAAGCAGGGACCGGTCCCCAGCGTCAGAGCAGCGCTTCCCTCACCCCTGGGACAGCGTGTCCCTAACACCACGTGCGTGCGTGGGAGGGGAGCAGCGTGCTTGAGCAAACGGGGTTACTCACAGGGGTGACGGTGGCTCGAGGGCAAAGAGGTACGGCGCAGGCGACGGCGGGCGCATTGGCAGCCTGGGCGCCCGCGTGCGTACGGGCAGCATGTGCCGTGACACGTACATCCTCCTCCTCGCTGCAGTCAGCACTAAGCTGTGGCTGTGCTAATTGCCTGCTGGTGAGGAGCCAGGTGGGGACTCCTCTCTCCATGTGCTGCTTCAGGTATCGCTCGGAAAAGCCCACGGACGCCGCTCTCGGATCTCCAGGGAGTCAACACCATCAACGAGAGGGGCCAGCGGTGAGTCTCCTGCTTTCACGGTGCCACGGCAAGGGGTGTCGGATGGGAGAGCTCTGCCTGTTGCTGTTGATGAGCGTGAAGATGGTTTTCCCAGTGTGCTTATTAATTTTGTCTTCATTCTTGTGCTGCCGTGTGGTTATATCTAAACATCTCTGCCTGGTTTAACATCAGTCTCAGGAGCTGTCCTCATTCACGAGGCAGTAGTACGTATTTGTGTGCTGGGGATTACATGACCAGAGCACCTTCAGCTCCTGAAATGCTTGCTCAGAGCTGCAGACATCCAGCTGTAACTCCATGCCTGCTCTGAGGTTCGTAAGACCACAACAAGTCAAGGGGATGCTCACCAGACTCAATGATGCTTGGATTTCAGGTTTTTGTTGTTTGTTTTTTTTTTTT
>VXAV01011561.1:0-12212 GCA_013399715.1 Alectura lathami
CCCCCCCCCCCCCATTTTTTTTTTTTTTTTTTTTTTTTAAATCAGAAGATAGAGGCAAGAAAAATAAATGTACTGCTGTCCAAGCAGCTGTTCCACAGGCAGACTGAAAGATAACGGAGGAGCACAAAGCGGTGCGTGAACATACCCACCAACCTGTGTACAGGTTGCACATGAACATTCCCAGGCTGCAGCTTTTACCAAAGTTTCTTGTATACAAATAAAGCTTTTTACTCCATTTGAGTATGTCCTACTTAGAAGTTACAGGTGCATTTTCCTAGAGATAAATCTTAATATTACCACAGCAGTTGCATTCTTCCCCTCCTTTCTTCTAATACTTTATTTCCTTAGGAGCTCCCACCGCAGCTGGAAGTCCTACTCTGTAAGCCCCAGACGGAGAATTACTGCACTAAGAACTGCTCCTGACACAGCAACCTGCTGCAAGTCTGGCAAACACCGATTTCTTCCTCAGATCCTGAATGTCAAGGAAACTTTCAGTACCACATCAGACATAAGAGCAGTCATCTTCCCACTTGATGTGCTTGCTTTACAGATGAAGAGAGAAACAGGACCTCTGAAAACAATTATTTTTAGAAAACAACTGGAGAAAAATATCGAAGAAGACTGTCTGAGGAGAATCTGTCTGGGTATAAATATACCCAACAAATATACTCCTTTTTGCAAAACACAAGCAAGCAAAACCAACACCTTAAGAACTGAAAAATACTGCTTGTTTGCACTTCAGCATGAACAAAGACACTAATGATAAAAAGCCTAAGACCAGCATTTCTAACAACTGACAGAGTCCGTTTACAGGTTTGGTTGCATTTCTTTTCCTTTGAAGCAAACAAAGCTCTTTTCTCAATGGACAGATATTCCAAAAATCTGACTTACACATCGTTTCAAGCAGGCCTTGCCTATGCTAGGGATGCTGTTGTGTAGCAATCTGAAGCATTTTAGCTGCTAACGCCATGCAGAGAATATTCATTCCTCGACACTCAAGTTGCGTAACACTTTCCATTTTAAATCCCCGTCAAGTTGCTCACAAACTCTGTCAAACTTTAACCTGTCTAAGAAAAAGTTTCCTGCTCTACAGGTATCTGCCTCAAGTTACGTTTTTGGAGTCAGCCACCTCAGCTTAGGAAAATGCTATTTCCTTTGAGCGAGACAATGCACATTTTGATCATCTTGCTGAGAAATGTGAGTTAGCTCACTCCAAGTTGGAGCCTGGATGCCACCACTGAGAGATGTTGCTCTTCTGAGACCAGATGCTGTGTTGGGTGTATTTTTACCAACAGCCAGCTCTAAGGAAATCACAGCCTCTAAGAAGCAACAGTCACAAGTGCTTAGAGACCTGCTAAATGCTGGCAGCATCATCACCCAAACCGTTTCCACTGAGCAGGCTCTGACCTGCCCAAGGACTCCATGCTCACACCAGACTGACAGCAGCAACAGACTGCGCCAAAGCTAGCCACAGTGATTTTGCACAAGGAACATCAGGTCTGTGCTCCCCTCCCACAGCTCAGCATGTGCAGTCACCCTGCCCTGAGATTCTCCACTGGGTGGCCCCACAGAAGCCAGGTGAAGCACCTCCCACCTGGCTTATCGAAGGGCTGCACGCTGTACGTTCGCAGCTCTGCTGGTCCAGAAAGTCTTCCAGTGTTGGGAGGATTAGGGAAAAATCTGTCTTGTCTTCGAGGAGGAAGAACTGGATCACTGTAAGGCTCACCTGTCACTGAAAAATAAATAAATAAATATAAATCACCAAACAGGTTAAGTGAAGATTTACTACCCCATTTCATACAATTTTATACCAGCAACTACACAACCTTGCTGCATCTGATAACTCAAGTACATCCATCTCTGGTTTTTTTTTGGAATTGTAGCTTATTTGCTTCTTTATTACAAGTATACAGGAAGGATGTTTTCCCTCCATGCACTCAGCTGATTTCAGAAACAGCAGGATCCTCTCTGGTTTATCTGTGTCTTCCTTGAGTGGTATCATCTTCAGCTGAAGGAGTGAGAGTGTTGACTAATTTTGGTGGTGGTGGTGTTCATTACGGAAGGGGCAATTTCAACAGCAAGGGAAGTACTAAACAGTGCATTTCAACTAGGATGACTGTCCCATGGAACTCCTGTACTACTAGCAGAAACTTTTTAACAAAAATATATAGTATTTTCCAACATTACATAGCTTTTAGAGTTGTTTTTTTTTAAAAAGAAAAGTTAATGTACCATTAAAAAAAAAATTTTCTCAGATCTTTCATTAATCATCCAGACTAGAGAGGTCTAAACAAGCCCCCAGTAAAATGATGAAACTGAACAGCTGATTAAGCACCGCTTGTATCAACAGACATTTAAAGGACAGCAGAGAAGAAGCGCTGATGAACTGCACCATGCAAGAAGGGGAAAAACCTACTATTAAAAACCCTTCCCAGTGTGACTGCACATGTTTCCCAGAAAACGTTCCATATTGCTAAGCAAAACCCAGTTAGATGTGTACACAGCAGGCCAGTGACCCCATCCCTCCCGTCGCTAGGCGGATCCCAGCACCTGCAGGAGGCAGGATGACCCTGCGGTCCCTGTCCCAGGGCGGAGACAGGGACCCAGTGTCTGAGGGCGGCCGATGCGGGTCGGGCAGCCTGTCAGAGCTCAGGTCTCCTCGCTCACTGCCAGCTTCATACACGACAGCAGATCCCGGTCCTCTGGATCCTGGTGGAAGAAATGAGAGAGCTGTTTGCCCAGGTTTTTAAATCCTCCAATGTGTCTTTCTTCGTTAGGTCTGAGAAACGCGTCACGAGGAGCCAATGCTCTCAAGGTGGGAGAGGGGCGAGGGTCCGCGGGAATCTCCAGCTGTCTGCTGCTGATGATTTACAGCAAGCGTGTAAAGGTGTGTGTGGAAGAAAACAATTTTACTTCAAAAGAAGTGTAATCTACAGTACTTGGTTTTTGTTTTTTTAATCATTTTAAGAGTTTATTTGACGAGAGCTTCATGGTAAGAGCTATTTTTAGCACAAGACCTCATTGATTTAAGAATTATTATTCAAAGTTAATATCCTCATTAAAAATATACATTCATGTTATATTCAACACTACTCTCATTCTCTCTCTTTGTTCAAAATCAACATTTAGAAGAGACCAGGGCAACATGTAAGCAAGTGGAAGAGAAAGTGTGACAATGAGTGACTTCAGGTTGAAGGTTCCCTTTAAAGGAAGGCTTGGTCTGAAAATTGACCTAAATACAGAATTCTGGTGTCATTCTCTAATTCTCTCTCCTGAAACACAACCTAGACCTTGAAGCCATCCTCTATCCCGTGCAGAGCGGGACGAGCCCTGTGGTTACTCTGCAGTTAGCATCGACTGAATGCCCGTGTGCTGCGCCTGCCCAGGGCAGGCCAGTGCTCCCTTGCACAGTGAGCTGCAGCTGTGTCCCTGCACAGTTCCCCTCCTTGCCAAGGCTGCACTTCCAAGTCCTGTTTTTACCCTTACTCACCAGGAACAGCTGAACTCCAATTTAAAGGTTCATGAGGAGTCTCAATTTCATTACTTACTGTCTCTAGTCAAATAAGAAGTTGCCAAATCTGTCCTTTTTTTTTTTTGGTATAAATATGAACATTCAATCTCAGCTTTTTTCTGTGAATTAACTTTCAGATGCAACTGGGTATATACTTTAAAAGAATTCAAGTAAACAGGTAACACCAGTCTTTTAAGAACCAGTGCTGGTTAGGGAAATCCTTACAGATGAGATATTTAGACGTGGTTCCCATTGAGTAAGCACAGGTGCCACCAGACGTAACAGCAGCAGTAGGTTAAATGGCAGCTTCTCCATCACCTGTGACAGATGTTGATCTCCCCTCTAGCATTCACCTACACTGTTGCCACAAAAAACAATAAACGTGAAGTAGTGTTTCCTTCCCTTCTGACCTATGACACCATGGCTTTCTTTCACCTGCTTCTCAGTCTCTACATTTTACTCCTCACACACATCCTTCCCGTTCTCTTTCAGCAGTAGGGATGAAAGTACCCCACATACAATGACTGCATCAAATTTAGAAACTAAGGAGAAAAGACTGTACTCAATCAGTGACTTTCTAGAGAATCATTTTTCATGACTCTCATGTTTTTGTCCATGTAGGTGCCTCCTCCTTCCTTTTCTATCTTCAAATGAGATGGCAGTGTCTGTATTTTTTCTTCAGAAAACTGACTGACTCTTGTTTACCTTAAAATCAGAAGTTGTTTCAGCAGAACTGCGTTTGTCCTGCGACCAACAACATTTTCCATTGTACTGGTACATGAGACAGATTTGGAAGCAAGTTGAAAAACAGGAAGAGTTTGTCTGAGGACCTGTTTATACTGCCTTGGTTGTTTTAATACTTTTTGTCACAAGTAAGAGGAAAAGGTGTGACAGGTTTATAGCAGAGGAGAGAGAAATCCAGAACAGACAGGTTTTCAAGTTCAAGAATTGTACCTCTTCCTCCTCCTCCACCTGGAAGCATAGGTGAAAGCCTTAAAGGACCCTCCAATAAAGTTGGAGGGGAAAGAAAAGCTCTTGTTTCAGATGAAGGCCGGCCCATTGGTGAGGGTCCATATGGGGAATGCTCTGGAACAGTTAAAACAAAATACTCAAGTTCACAATACTCAGCTTAGCAAACCGCATAAAGTAATCAACTGCTCAGGTGAAGGTTAAAACTAAATTGAATCAGTGAAATGAGAACTGTGTTCCAGCTACCATCTGCATCTTATTCCAGCCTGCTCGCATCAATGCTGCCAACACTCGTAGTTCCAGGAAAACACCTGACATTACCTAAAGTGGCTTATGGCTTTTTTTTTTTTTTTTTTTTAAACATGACTGATTTGTACACACACATGGCCAAGATGGTTTTCAAACAGTTACATATGTGTGGTCTTGGGAAACAAAACCAGAACCCAGACCAGTTAGGGTCTGTTTCACAATTTCATACTGTACCTCTGCCAAACGGTCTAACTGGCACATCAAGAGCATAAGGATCCTTTTCTAAAAGGTCAAGCTTAAATTCTGTTTCAGTTAATCTGTAAATAAACAAAGTGCAAAAGTTTTACCGACTGCACTGCTTACTAGTAACATTTCTACTAAAAGTGCTAAATAGACAAAAGTATTTCATATCCTAAATAATAATAATAAAAAAAAGACGAGGGATGTCACAGAACTCTGAATTTCAGAATTCCTCAATTTCTCTACGCCACTGTATCTGAACTGGAATTTGGAAGCAGAAGTGGCACGTGGGCTGCCACGACTCCGAGCACAACACCACTCCCAGGAGTACCCTGGGACAGACGCACAGAACGGTGCATCTGAAGGACCCCCCACCTGAGCCATCAGGTCAGTGCTGACTTCTGAGTTATGTTGCAAGATCACACGGTAATCACAGCTTCTGGTTAACAGAGATGTATTAAAAATGGCATCATCACAACATAGCTGTCCTAGTCTGCATTCTGCTTCTTTCAGAAGTATTGCAATACTACTTCCAGTTCCTGTTTTCCTGCATGGTACCATTACAGGAATCCTCACACGACTGCCCTCCTCTCACAACTGCAGCGGAGTGCCGTGCTCCCTGCGCTCTGCCCTGGTCACACTGGTTAACACATGGCTAGAAAACAACGAATTGCACAAATCCAACACATGCTCACACACCAAATCACATCTGTTTAGAATCAGATCAGGGCTGCACTTACTTTTGTCTGTTATGTGCATTTTCTTTTCTTATGTCGTTGAGGTGTCTTTCAGCTGCTCGGGCTGTCAGCTTTCAAGAAGGACAAAAATCAGGTGCTTAGATACTGCTGTTTATTAATTAAATCCTTCCTAGATATCTTGGAGCTAGGAGCTGTCACATCTGAAGTGTGTAGATTGTATTTTCAGAATAGATGACTCATGTATAAAGCATATGAAACACAGCCCCTCACATCACCAAATGACACCAGCAGTTCTACTAGCTCAATTTTGGGGAACCAATAATTTTTGTTTGGGGAAAAAAAAAAAAGGTAAAAATGGAATTTGTAGCAACATTCTTAGGAAGCTGTCAATGGAACATAATGTTCTCACAGGACATAATGTCTGCTATTAGCAGATAAAAGGAGTGGAGTACATCCAGGGAAAATATTAAAATGGCCCTGAAGCAAGGGCAAATGCTTGTATTATTAGCAAAATGTCACACACTTGTGAAATGATAACGTGTTATTCATGCAGGTTTAGTGCTATAGCAAATAACATTGCAGAATTCAATGCTATTGAGCTCATAGCTCATTCAGCTTAATTACTGCAACCATTTTGTGACAGAAGTATTTTTAACCTGTTTTTGTGCGTTTCTGCAAGAAATCGGTCGGTTTAAAGGTGACAGGTTAATTTTGATTACCCATTTTTAATAAAAAATTGAAGTGGTAAAGCAAGCTATTCAAATCACGGAAAAGAGAGATTAACAGACACACAGAATTAAGAAAATTTAGTGTTTGGAACTCACCCAGTTATCGTGAGCTTTCTTCTCATGTGAAGTAATCTGTGAAAAAGACATTTGTTAGCTCATTACTGAAGTGCATGGTTCATCTGAAAAAGAAAGGTTAAGGCTGAGTAAACGCTCATTCATAAATTTACTGGGTGTAATTATGCAACAAACTTAAACTGAAGTTACTTTTTAATATGGTTATATAGTGATCTCTGCTAAGAAACTGAGTCAGCCAAAACCAGATGGCATAAAATAAGTCAAAAGGGAAAAAAAAAAAAAAACAACAACACACAAAAACCAAGCCAAACACAGTATCACCACCCAGCTGGAAGCGGTGTTTCAGGGCTGTGGCACCCACGCTCCCTGGCACAGACACCAGCCAGCACACAGCACACACCTGATTCTGGTAGGAGCGAATGGTTCGTTCCAGCTCTTCTTCGAGATCTTTTGCTCGCTGTCTGTAACAGAAACAGTATTTATGCCGCTCTAATAAAACACTGAGGTAAAGAATTTTAAATACTGTAAGCACAGTGGTGAACACCAGGTACAATTAACATTTTGCATCAAGAGAAAGCATTGTCAGTTAGGCCTAGAATTTACATTGTTGCTGTTGTTTTGTGCAGCCTGTGGTCCTCAGAGCAGTACCAACGGGATGCTAAACGCAAACAAACACCAAACCAAACCCACGCCCGACGCTTCAGCGGTCTGTGACGTTTCCAACAGGAAGGACATCCCTCTGCAGTACGCCCGAGCAGCCAGCCTCATGCTGTGCAGCAACTGCACCAAAGCAGCTGGCACCTCCCGCTGCCAGAGGCCACCTGTCCGTGCGCAGGGACAGTGACCTGCGCTGCACTGCTGCCCATGAGGCCGCCTTGCTGCCAGCCGCACCGCACACAGCCTGCGGGCTCCGTGCTCTCTCCGCAGGTGGGCCAAGGACACATTCTGAGAAAATCAGAAAGTGAACTCTGTATTCCCTACATGAATACTTCGTGCCTGCCGTAACCTCGCATTCCAAAGAAAAATTGCTTCAGGAAGCATTGCTGATGAGTGCCACTTGGAGCCAACGGTCCCGTGAACACTGAAGGAAGGTAGGAAATATGCATCACACGTTAAAAGAATTATGGTTACAGCTGGTGCAACACAAGGTGTGGTTGTTAAAAAACAACCAGAGAACATATTCCCACGTCGCAGGTTTTTAGTAGGGGATTCCTGAACAGTCATACTCTTTTAAAAAACTTAGAGACACAGAAATAGAACACTAAAACTACAGAACAAAGATGTTCAGAACTATGGGAAAGCTGGATGTTGCACTATTTCACAGTATTCTCTCTTTAACTTAGTATTTTTATGTCTGTTCATTAAAGGGAACTAGACTGAAGACCTGCTTCTGCCGTTCCATCAGAGCTGACGTTCCAATACCAAAAGCATTCTAATGGGAAAGCTCTCAGTGGTTTTCTAGTCTCATTTTTTTTTTAAATAAACTCCCACAGTATGTATTACTACACAAAAGCTAGCATGCACACGCACACACAAAACAAATGATCGGGAAGAAAACACATTCCCTTCTGGTGTCCTCATTAGTTCTCTGTTGCCTTTTGTTCACTTCTGGAGAAGCGAGTACTGCTTGTGATTACCTGTAGCTGTTCAGTTCTTCAGCAGCATGATTAATTTTTTCATCTACTTTAGAAAGCTTTTCTTCTTTCTGTAGGCGTTCTCTCTCTTCTACTGTCAGTTTCCTTTAAGAAAATTCACAAACTAAGGTGAATTCTGTTTTAAGTCAACAATTCTGTAGTCAGCCCACCAAGAAAAACATTCTCAGATTATTTAGGCACGAGGTATAGATGTTATTCACCCTGATGAATAATTTCACAGGAAACAAATGAAGTGGTAAAAATGGCACTTGTTTTCATTCATGATTTATTCAGTTCAGTGGTTTTGTTTCCTTTTGTGAAGCATTATCACTATTCCTGAAAGCAAACTGGAAGACAATTTAAGCTCCCAAATACTGAAGTTTTCCTTTTGCAACATATATACTCCAAAGGAAGTATTTCAAATGTTTCTATCTGAAACAAACTGAAACATACACCCACAGGGAAAAAACAAAAACAACCCCCGAGAGCTGCACACTTCCAGTGATGTTTCAGAAGCTATTTAACAGACGCCCTGCTAGCACTAGCAGACCTTTATGCAGCTCTCTCCTCAGCCTGGCTTCGCTCCGTTTTGGCTCATCTATTCTCTGACAAGCAGCACACATTTGATGAGCTTTGGCATGGTATCTTTAAGTAGTTCCTTTTGATAGGTTCCTTTCTGACCCCACTCCTCTTTTAAAATCAGATGCTAACGCAGTGGGTTTCTGAGCTTTGCAGCACCCACCAGGATGCCAGTTACCGATGTGCTACAGACAGACAATGGCAGTTTGTTACTGGAAACAGCACATGAAGGTCTTGCATTCTGCACAGTACCCAATCAAGACTTGTGCTGCTTCTCTTGCTGCCTTCAAGATTAAGTTTGCTCCTGGAAGCAGTCCCTTGTAACTAGTAGGGCTGCAACATTCATGCCCTAAAATGATTCCCTCCCCCGGCCCCACCACAGCCATGCATGCAAGTTATTACATGCTCCATCCCGTCTCTCCCAGATGGGGTTCCAGTCCTCCCCAGCAGTAAGTCACAACCCCTACCAACATTCTTACTGGGAGGCAGATGGTACAGCCTTCACACTGCCTCTTTGCTGGGGAGGAAAGCTGAATCCAGAGGCCGCGTGTTGCTCATTGACCACAGTTATCTCGCCCACATTTCCACTCTAAGTTTAGTTTCACACACAGCACCAGTCTCCCACAGACATTACTAGCTCCTGCTACGATGTTCAGTACAGCCCCCAGTTAGAGAAGCTACTGATTATACTCCTTGCAGCAACTTTGATAGACGTATCACATCACATCTTCACTTGAAAGTCAAGCTTTCTAACCTCACCTAACTTCCTTCATAAAGATTTGTTACTTCTCGTGTTATCTTTCTTTCTGTACTTGCTTGGGGAGAAGTCCTAAAATAACAGGCCATTACTTCCATGGAAGCAACATAAAACTACTTTGACCACAAATGTACACAAAAGGTGTCATGTAACAGGATCTTCTTACTCCATAAAACCCTGGGAAGCAGTACTCAAATTTTCAACAATTTTCAGCCCCCCAAAAGTGTGAAATCTCAGACATTAAAAATTTAATATTAAGTCGAGAGGAACCAGTACCTGTGAAGTTTCATTTCATTTTCCTGGTAAAGCTCAGTCATTACTTTAAGTTTCTGCTGAAGCTTTTGAACTTCACTTTCAAGATGTTCATTCTCAGATTGCAGGGAAACTTGTTCACTCTGGAGGTTTTCTATACGCTCTGGCAATTTCAGAGATAATGACATTAGGAACACACTGTTTACAAAATTAAAATATTTGTGATGCTTTAGGATGCACAAAATCTGTAAAAACCTTTGATAGTATGCTGACTTCATGAAGCATGCAGTAACATGGATTAATACATTTCAGTAAATTATACAAATTGAGAAGCTGTACTGGTCCTTGGATGGGAGGCTAAAGATTATACTCCCTACCTGCCACCAAGCGCAGCTCTGCTAGACAACGCAGTTCTGTAACACCCGACACGAACTGAATTCAGCTTTTAGTGGAAACAATACCTAGAGCCCGTAGTGTCATTTGATTACCTGTAAGTTCTCCTTTAGCCTTACTTTCATCAGACAATTTTGAATACATTTGATCTCTTTCTGTTTCCATGGTCTTCAAACAAGCATTTAACTACAATAAAAAAAAAAAAATCAGCTTAAGATTAGAAACTGTTTGCATGCAAAAACTTTTAAACAGAAATGCAGAACTTTGTGATACTGCTAGATATCTATACACAGATATCTACACACAATTAAACTTACCATAAAAAATTGCATATACTGCTTTCAGTCTCCCCGCTCCCAACCCCAAGTTTCTGAAGTTCACGTACCTTCGCAGCATAGATCAACTTCTTTACGGTTCGCTTCTGCTGATCATCTGAATGACAGAACAGAATGCACCACACAGAAGGCACGGAAAGGCCTGTGTCAGAGCCTACTACTCTGGTATCATTTTATTTTGTTTTTATTAAAAAAAAAAATGCAATCCTCAACATGCCACGATGGGCACAGCACATTTTGAAAAAGGGAGGGGGGATGCCTCCGTTCTAGCAGACTCAGAGTGCACATGTTAAGAGGGAGAAGGTGAACACATTGTAGGATTTACTGGGCGGGACCCGATGGTATAACCAGAACTAGCAAAAAGAAGCTGCAGCAAGAATCTGGAGGAGGAAAGACTCTTCTCTGCTGCTGTTTTGAGGGGACCCATGTCTCTGTCCCCTGTGCTAGCCTACTGCCTGCAACAGGGAACAGCTGCATCAGGACAGGGAAGCAGAAATCAGGCTTTATGGATGCACAGTGCCACTACTTGGAGGAGCTTCAGGGAGAAATTAAAGTAAGATTTCCACCTACAAACATCTGAGGATCGCTGCCTAGTACTAACATAAGCCAAGCCATCCTGCAAGAGACTGAGCACCGAGCTTTTAGTTGCTCTGTAACAATTCATACACTTGTACCTGTACCCTACTCTCTAGGGGCACAGGCCATTACTCCAGAGCCTTCCAAGCACCAGGTAACTGTCTGACATGAGTCACGTTCGGTGACTTTTGAAAATCTGATTTTTAAGAAGCTAATTTTTCACTTTCCTGGAAGTTTGTTGGTTCACTGCTTTTTAAACATCTATCAAAATACGTTTAATATCTTACCTAAATGCTCTCCATTCTCCGTTTCACCCTTTATCTCAGTGTCCCAGTGATTATCTTCAGTGTCATCATCGTCTCTTATTGCTGAACTCCAGTCCTTCATCTTCAGCAAGTACTGTGTCAGTGACTGAGAGAAACCCCACCCCAAACAAGAACAGCAAAATAAATACAAGCAGTGAAAACGTGGCTACCCTTCCCATGACTTCCCCGGGCTTTCTAACCTTTACTGAGTTCCCTTAGTGGATTAAGTGAGCCTCATTTATAGGACTCTATATGTCCAACTTTACACTCTTCCCATTAAAACATAAACCTGCAGTCTATTGGCTATTGCCCTAGCAAAGACTCTTCAGATACCCAAGTAAGTTGGCTTGTCACAGGGCTCGTGTACACAAGGTGTGCACACATAAGAAGAAGCCCCCAGCCCCCATGCTTCAAATTTCCAAAAATGTAAATGCTCTTTAAGAGCCAGAATGCTCTTAAATGAAATGCTCTTTAAGAGCCTTGTTTAACCTGCTGGCTTCTAAGGCTGTCAGAGTGCTGCGCGGTGCTGCTAAGCAACCTTCCTTGCTTAGCAGGAAAGGAGACACTGGAGGATGGACACAGCAAACACAAACCCCAAACAGCTTAATGAGTATTAAGACAAGGAGAATTTGTTAGATTTTCTTGAAACATAATGGTTAGCATCAGTCTGAATAATCCAGTTCAGCGTTAGCTGTCATCATTTACCTTGACTTGACTCTCTTTATCTTTCAATACTTTTTCTATATCTGCTTTAGATGATTCAAGCATTTTAGTTTGTTCGTTGAGTTCACTAAATCGCTCACCCCATCCTTCAGCTTCTTGTAAAAGCTAAAAAGGGAAATGGTAGGTTAGTGAGATTATCCGTCACAGCCAAGAACCAAGGACGAACAGCACTTGAGCCTGTTACGCAG
>VXAV01011561.1:20958-43715 GCA_013399715.1 Alectura lathami
CGGCTCTGCCCTGGGGGCTGCAGGGCCCCGCGGGAGCGGAGCGGGGGGGGCGTCCCTCGCTGCAGCCAACACTGACCCGTTTTGCGATGGTGTCAAAAAGTATCACAGAAAGAAGGCTTACCTGGCTGGCGGTGCTTGTCATGGCTGAGAATACAGACTTCAGCAGTCCCCCAATCTCAAGAGCATTCAAGCACAGAAGTGTCTGGTATATCCAGCTGCCTTCTGGTTGGTTTGTAAGGGCAAAATATATATATTCATGTTGCAACGGTCAACATAATGTGATTCCAACTAATTTTGTTTGAGATTTCAGATGAGGAAATCTTACACTTACCATTACCTGGAACGTAGCTCTGGATTTGGAAAACACCATCTGAGAAAGGCTTTTGGCCATCAGGTGGAAAATCAGCTCCTGGACGGGACATTCCTCCTCCAGCGCGTACGGAAGGGATCACTGCTTCCCCTGAGCGTTGCTCGCTGTCAACCGCTGCATTCACTTCATATTTATCCTTTGGCTTTTCTTCTAGTAGTCGTCTTCTGCTGCCTACTACTGCAAATAATTGTGAAAGGGAAACAGTTATTTTCAGAGGATTCAGCAGCCTGCTCTCACACACCTTTTTGTCTGTTGTTGTTACAAGATCCGAATCTCTAAGCCAAATATTGCAGTGCTCCTTAGACGAAAAATGTTCTACAGACTTACGAGTTAAGAAATGCTACTTCAAATAATGACCTCTGAGCAGAGTTTGGAGGATAGAGCTTTCAGCAAACCTGGGGTTGCAGTGGAGTAATTAAAATAAATATTCAGGAAGTATGCCTGGTTTTGATCACTAACCCCGAAATTATCGGTTCAGCATTAGTAGGTCTCTTTCTGATATCCAAACACATGCAGGAAAAGCTGTACAGAAGGAGCAATTAAAAATGCCGTGTAGGATTAAAGGTTAGCAATATCCCGCAAGATAACAAACGTCGCTGCAGAGTACAAAGAACCACAGGCAGGGCCATGGAGAAGCATGACGGAAGGAACTAGCTTCTTCACTTTTGTGACTTGGAGTAAATTTTCTGGAGTGAATCTCAAAATATGCTTTCAAAAAAACCCAAAACCCCACACTTTGCCTAGCCATGTAGAAATAAAATACCTTTTACAAATACATTATTTTAAATTCTAAGCTTCAGGGACACTAATGGCCAAAGATTCCCATCACAAATAGTGCAGTGCTTACATGAGTAAGCTGTGATTTCACGGTGACGCTTTTCAGATGGGTGCAGCTGCACGAGCTTGTGTCCCTCACAGAGCTGCTCTAAGCTGAACATTTTTAAATGAAATTGTTGGTACGCAATGAATGCATTGGGGAAACCTGGGCATTTACCAGACAGCATTTGCCTATTGCTTGTTTCCTGGTGCAGGCACTTGGTCTGCCCTGCTATGAGTTTGTCAACTTCTTTGTTTTCTTTTGATTCTGCAGCAGTATTTTTTCCAAAGTGCCAAACTGTTCAAATTTATCTTTCAACATATTCCTCATCAGCCAAGTTTCCCCAAATTCTGTAGTTGAATTGATGACTTCTATTTATTTATTGATTTATTTATTTTTTAGCAGCAGCCTGGCTTTCTAGTTTGAGAGTTTTAGAAGTTTCTAACTGCAATGCTAGTTTTTTGTTTGTTTGTTTTTCCTTTTAAAATTGTCTTCTACTTTAGAGGGCTTTGTGAGTCATGCTCAGGCCTGGAGTGAATTCTTGGGACTCCTCAGATTTCTGATCCTGTTCATCAATAAGAATACCCTGACTGCAATCTGTGATGTTGTTTCCATAAAAAAACAGCAGTTCATTTTTATTCTCTGGTTCACAAATTTTCTCTTTTACATCACCATCCATTTTGAATTGGCTTTTTGATGCAGCGTTTTGTTCTTTATCACAGCATTTGACCGGTTTGCCTTTGTTTTTCTCCAGAGTAAGACTGGTGTCACTCTCACGTAGGATTTCTTGATATCCAGGTAGTCCTGATAACTGTGCAATTCATTTTCTGAACTGACAGATTCGTGAATACAAGTGTTGAGGTTGTTTTGTTCTTTTTGCGCTGTTTCAATGCTTTCCACTTTTGATTTTCCCAGCAGGTAGGTTCCAATTTCCTGTTGATTTAAAGTGCACCTTTCTTCATTCACACACACTCCGTTCTCTTTTTCTTCAGTTGTTTCCACTTTTGAAAGTGGGTGGTGTTCACTAGAAGAAAAATCTTGTGCCTGTGAATCCACTGTATTTTCAAATTTTATTTTTGAAGGTAAACATAGAGAACCTTTCAGGACAGGGTCGTCATAATGACCTCTTATATTAGTGTTTTCCTGAATTTCACTACTTTGTTCAGCACTGGAACAACTGAACACATCCTTCTGCAAACACTGCAGCTTCTCTTCTTTGGCTATTGAACTCTGAAACGTCATTACCTGCTAAATGTCTAAAAGAGAATACAGATCTGTTTTTCAGAGATGTCAGGTGTTTCTTCTGGTTTGTTTTTTTTTGGTGTGTGTGTGTGTGTCTAAGGGGTCACGATTCTGAGATGGGCTAGGAGGAGAAATCTGATCTCGTGCAGTTGATTCACATCCCTGTTGATCATCACGTGTCATGTGTCAATATTACAATTAGTAAAGCCATTACAGATATTTTCGTACCAACCTGACTGGCCGTGGATGCATTCTGACTCTTGACTTCTCTTTTCAGCTTCAGTGGTTTTTAGCAGTTGGCTTTCTGACACCAAGTCTTGTTCTGAACTGTAGGGTTCAGTTGGCTCCTCTCTGTCACCTAGCGGTTGATCAGATGATCCTGTGCTACTTGGGGTACTTTTGGTGTCATTAAGAGTATGCAGACGTGGTGTTATCTCCCCAGCACTTGGCACATTGCTGTTTGGGGCTGTTATTTCTTGCGCATAACTCTCATCTGCTTCATCTGTCACCACTTCAACGGTCTCCTTTGAGTCTGTGTCCATGGGTGACTCTTTCTGCTTTAACGTCTGTAGGTCTTCATTCTTACTTGCTTCATCTTCTCTTTCTTTGCTCTGCTGACCTTCCGTAGCAGCTGTATCTTTCCCAGCATGCCCGAAGTTTAGAACATCACGTAAACCCAAACGAAACCAACGTGAGCTGGATTCTTGGCGCTCAGTGTTCTGCTCTCCTTCTGTCAGTAGCTCTGTGACTGCTGTTTCACGTTCATTAGCAGAGTGTGCCTCCACACCAGAAGCATCATGGATTTCTGGATCACGTTCTGGTACCAAACCAACGTCCTCTTTCTCTTTACCAAAATACAGAAAATCCGTCAGTCCACCTTGAAACCAACCAGATGCTGTGGGCTCTTGCTCCTCCTTCTCATTTGGCTCCTCTACGCCATTTTCAGCAGTCACCACTATTTTTCTGCCTCGGTAACTATTTTCTTCTGAAGAGTCAGTAATGGCTTTTAAGGCCTCTTCATCGTTTCCGCTTCCTGTGGCGAACCATCCTGCAATATCGGACACCAGCCAACGAGATGGAGCTGGAATGGGTGTTAATGGCAGACTGTTTTCAAGTTCTGGCTGCTCAGCATCTTCATTTCTGTTCTCATTTTCACTAGGCAGCTTTTTGCTTGCAGAGTCCTGACTCTGAGATTCCTTGGAATCATTTTCAGAAACTGGCGCAACTCTTTCTTCCTTTTGGATGGAGTCTCCTGTGTGACTGAAGAGTTCATTTTCTTGCAGCTTTGATTCAGCGTCAGATGAATATTCACTTTCTTTGTTCTGATCATCTGATGTGCTATCTTCATTTTCAAAGACATACTCATCTCCATCAAGGCAAAGGAAATCAGTTTCCTAAAAGAACAATGTTAACTTTTAAAATGCTTTCATGTATAATTCCCCACAGCACTTTGTAACACAGTAATGTATCTTTATTATCCTCCTCTGTGTGTGTATAACTTTACACAAAGGACTGCACAAATAATTATATTATTCCTGGTGGTTCTATTTCATTTGTCAGATAAAAGGTTACCTTGGAGGACAATAAGCACACAAATGGACAAATGACAGAAGACTCATGTTTTGAATTATCTGAAATAAAATATGCATTAAACTTGAATTTCTAACTTGGTATGAGATTTTGCAATTGCTGGGAACTACACAGGAAAATCTGTTGATTTTGGTTTACCTTAGTGAGCACTTCAACTTCTTCTGTAATTAAAACTTCCTCAACCTTCACAGCATCTTTTGGGAAATAGCCAAAATCTTTTCCTTTCTGTAAGAAATACAAAAGGAGTGAGAACATTTAGATTTCAGTGATAAATACACGAGGTGCTTGCATATACGCTAGAAAAGTACAAACAAACAATAAGGTTTGCCCCCCACAAAAGTGTTCCACTTGCCACTTCAGAAAGCAAGACGTGTATTTTGTGATCTGATAGTCATAGGACAAGGGGGAATGATTTTAAACTAAAAGAGGGGAGATGTAGATTACATGTTAGGAGGAAATTCTTTACTCAGAGGGCGGTGAGGCACTGGCAGCCCAGAGAAGCAGTGGCTGCCCCCTCCCTGGAGGCGTTCAGGGTCACGTTGGATGAGGCCCTGGGCAGCCTGATCGAGTGGGTGACAACCAGCCCACAGCGGGGTGCTGGGACTGGGTGGGCTGTAAGGTCCCTTCCAACCCAAGGCCATTCTGTGTTATTATTCCAAACTATTATATCCTGTAGTCTCATCAGTCATTCAGCTGAGGACAGTGCTGTGTACATAGGTGGTCTCAGCTAGCCTCTGTTAAAATCAGCTGCAAAGTTTCCATTTACTCAAGTTGGAGAAAAATTACACCTTAATAACTAAATAAAAATGTTACAAGGAAAATAAGATATGAAATCCAGTTACGAGGCCAGCTGCAGCTGAAAAGAAGATGGCAATGAAGACAGCAACACTGCAGAAAATAAATAGATGATAATGGCCAAAAGAATCATGCAAACAAAAGTCAGTCAGTCTGACCAAGAAACCAACGCCTAGCTTTACATCAAAGCATTACCCAGAGCCTTCTGTGGAGGGAAACATCCCGGACAGCAAGAAAGAGTGAAGTACCTGCAAAGAGACTCTAGGGCGAAAAAGGAAAACAGAATTCCACTGTCAAACAGTAAGTGTGACAGATCATTTGCAAAACCAAAACAAAATGAAAAAAGAAAACAACAACCAACCCACACCAACCAAGCAACAGCACCCCAAGCAATATATTCTAGTTTTGAAGTGCCTACACAGTTGCACTAGTGGTTGGATCAAGGCATCCAGTGCTTTTAGCTGCAGCACAACTTGGTGGCAGCTCCAACTACGCTGCCAGCTGTTCCGAACCATTGCACAGATGCCGTAACTTCTCTGGGAGCTTCCTTGAGCACTGAACTGTGAAGTCAGGCTCCAGTACTGGATCGCTGATTAAGCAACTGTAAAAACTCCTTCCCTGCAGGCCTGGAGGTAGGTTCCTGACCCAGGAGATCTGAGTGTTTTAAGGGAGCCGGTTGTAACCATTACAGCCAAGTGGTAGATGAAGGAGTCAGAGAAGCTGGATTCTGATCCTGGCTTTGTTTCTCTGTGAGTAATCTATGGCCAGATTTGATTTTCCCTTTTACAGAAAGATAACAATGACCCACCTCCCAAATATGATGTCGATCCAAGCCTAGTCAACATTACAAAAGAGATGGGAAACCCCCAGCAGCAAGCAGACTGCTGTCATTATTATACTATCAAAACTACTTGTGGGGGAAGTCTCTCAGATTCAAATACTTACACTTCCTATCCACAAATTTTCATTTTTCCTGGAAAGTTTGGAGTACACAATTATCTCCTCCCCTGTTTGGAAGTTAAGGTATCGGCAGTCAGGCCCCAGGTAGTCCGTAGTGGCTTGAACTCTGCTCATTGCCGCTGGAATAAGATGCAGGAAGAAAGAAAAACACAAGTATAGTACCGCTTCATGTGACTGTTACTGAAGAAGCCTGATACACAGAAAGACTTAAAATATTTGTCAGCACATCAGGACGTGCATTGTGATGATACCACTCCATCATCAATCAAGTGGAAAATTACTAAAAATACAGAATGTGAAAGAGAACCCACCCTGTTTCCTCTGCTATTTAGTGCAGACATGAAGGAGAAAGGCTCCTGTCCCATATGGGCGTTGTTTTTCAGTGCTTATTCACCCAAGCTTTCAAAGCTGAAATGTGTGTGGAGAATTAGCAAGTTCCACTATTAAAAGCTGATCTAAGCAGCTAAAAAATACTTCCCAAGTGTATTTATAATTTTATATCTTAGAAATTGCAAGTTAAATCTTGCAGTTATTGCATGGATTTTGTCTGCTATTTTAAATACATCAATACTATAAAGAAAATAGGTAAGCTTAAGCAAGGCAAACCTTAAACATTGTCAAAAACAAAGTTTCCAGTTCAATTTGCATAACTTTCCGTTCTCTCTGTTGCCACCTCTATATCCCTGCAGAAACCCCTGCTGATGCGCTGTAGCCAGTTTGGAGTCAGTCCCACATGCTGCCCTACAGACAGGCATCCTGGGCACCCAGAAGCTGGTAAAGTCAGAATGGCTCCACAGGAGAACAAAGCCATCAGCAGAGGAAATCTAAGCATTCTGTATGAAAATGCCTGCACTGCACGTTATTCATCGCTGCCCACCGGTGATTCAGTGGCTGCTCTGACTGCCTCCTGCAGAGCTGCTTAATCCCCAGGAACTCCGTAACTAGTTACTGCTCACATGTCATCTTAAAGAAAAACAGGATATCTTAACAGTGTCTTTCATAGGAAGGATTACAAAACAAACAAACAAACAACAACAACAAAGCAAACAGAGTAAATACAGTTTTGCCGAAGAGGCTATGAACCAAAGAAACACCGTCTTTCTTGGTATATAGCCCACCTTCTTGTTTTTAATTACTCCTGTACCTGTAAGGAATGAGTTAAAAATATTTTAAAGTTGCTTCATACTGCCTCTCTTGAAGAAGCCTGAGAAAAATTAGCTACTCAATAACTTTGTTGGCTGTTTTTCTTTTTTTTTTTTTTTTTTAATTGAACTTCGATCTTTATGTGCTTACACAACACAGTTCAGCAAATAGGTTTTTCAGGAATATTTCTCGTTTTTGCTTGAAAATTTTAAGCCTATTATTCATAAACTCAGTAGATTGACAACAAACATTTTCTATAGCTACTCATTTTCATTCAGTACTTCAATGCTAATTTCAACATTATTGTTTTTAATCTCTACAAGTACACAGACTCCTTTAGAAGAAAAACTTTTTTACTTACTCTCACATTCCCGATCACCACATTTCTTCCATTCTGAAAGTACCTTTGTACTCCACAGACTTGTTAAAAATGAAATTAGTAACAGCAAAATTCTCTGATCCAATATCCCTGACATTTTTGAGTAAATCTAGAATGCACTGATGTGCACAGCACAAGAATATTGTTTTTCTACATTGTCTTTCTTAGCCTAACAAGAGATTGCAAATAAATCCCATTTCCTTCTCTCATCTGCTTAAGCAGAAGTGCGCTATGCTAACAATCTGCAAAGTCAGGTGTCCTGATTATACGCATATGTTTAATAATTAACTAAGTCCTGATAGCTAGACCCATGTTTTGGATACAAAGAAACTGGTTCTGGTCACATCAAAATTTAGCCTCTATCACATAAGGTAAGGAGGGTTCTATTCGTTTTTTTTTTTTTTTTTTTTTTTTTTTTTTTAACATTTTCATTTTTTTTTTTTTTTTTTTTTCTTNTTTAACAGATTGACCCTGTGATTTTAAGGAGGACTATCAATTTCATGCGTCATTTCCACATCACGTATCACAGAGCAATGCATTCAATCTATGCAGATGTTATGTCCCTTTTTTTTAAGAAATACCCTCTGTTTCATAGCAGCCTATTACCCAATGGAGCTATAAGTAATGTTTTCTCAAATACAAACTATGCTTTATAGTGATTATGCGAAGAACTGAACACAGGTTATATAGGTATGAAGTTGGGCTACAAATATAATCCTGTAGAGTGACTTGCTTTAGAAGTAAGCTTTGCTTCGTGTGCTTCAGAGCATTATCCTGAACTTCTGTGCTCAGTACATCTAACTCACCTAAAAAAGGGCCTTCACCTTTCCTTTCCAGCTCTCCTACATAGAGCAGCCTCTACGTTCTCCCTTCCTGACAGTGTCCCAAGAGGCTGCATTCCCTCCCAAGCTGATCATATTTGCTGTTATGCTTCTGAGCAGCCTGCCCCTCCTCCAGTCCTGAGCACGGCAAACACAGACTTCACTTTGCTGTTTCTTTCCATGAGCTGAAGCTGTGTCTTGCTTGCAGCACAGTTCCCCTCTCTACTGCTCCACAACCCCAACCTGACAGACGCTGATGCTTAGCCTGACCTACGAGCAAACAAATCACCTGCAGGAAGCTGGGAAAGAGAGCACAAAGTGCACCGCAGCCAGGGTCGCGCTAACCAGCGATGTCCTGCAAACAAAGAAATCACAGCAGCTGACGTCCTCCAGCTGCAATCTAACACTTTGCCCTGCTCCTTTGCTATGTGACCTGATAGCCAGACAGGCCTCTCCCATGACCCGACACACCAGCCGTCTTTGCTGTGTGTTCTCTGGTGCCTTACCTGTCTCACGCACCCACTGGGGCAAACAAACATCAGGTGTGTCCCCACCCTGAGTAGCTCTGATGGAGCCCCATTCCCAGCACCAATATTCTCCCTCCTCCACTCCCCTAGATCTTACGCTGCTTAGAGTGCCAGTGGCTGGGGACCTTTCTTAGGGTCCTCCAGGTAGGAGGCGAAGGTGGAGAAAATCGAATATCAGGCAGCTAAAATGTTGCACATTCAAAGAAACCTGGGGAGGAGAAAAGATTGGCAAGTTTCTTACTCCCAGATCTCTACAGATTAGGACAGATTGGTGAGAAGGAATAGACAAAACATTTATACTAGTGAGAGGGAAGGACTACCAAAGAAGTCAGGATAAGACAGTCCCCCTAATATAAAGTGTTGTACAAAAAAAAAAAAAAAGGAAAAAAAAAAGGATATTTTTTGTCCTGACAAGATTAAAAGCCGGTTGGAAGAGTCTTTCAGAATGTTGCATAGCTGCCATGGAACATAAGACGAACACCAACTGTGGTCTTTCAAAGACTAACAGTCCCTTTTTGACCCTGATAACCTGGAGGTGATTCACCTAAAAATGGGAAAGGCAAATACTCTGACACTTTACATGACATAGGTCAGCAAGTTTATGTTGGTGGGCAGACTAAGAGACCCACACCTTGACATCTACACATTATTACTATATTTGCCAAAAGATCCCTCAAAATGGCTTGAATTTTCATATGGACACCCAAACTGATTTTCAAGTCTTTGTATGGAGATGCTAAAATTGCTGCCGCTCACCCCAGCTCCTACGTTTAATCTGCATCTGGAATTCTCAAGTTGCTGTGGGCACTGCTTGTCGTGTAGCTTGTTCTCAACAATCATTCTGCTAGGTTTGAAGCTGTTAGAAGGCTGATTAGCAATGCTCTTATCTTTGAGATGCGTTGCTTGTTCCTTTAATACACCTTCAATAACAAAGCACATAGCAAATATTCTTTTCTTCAGGGCATAAATCCCACACCTGCAGATGTTCTATAAACAGAACTTCTAATCACCTTTGAACTTAATTCAAAGATTCCTGGAGTTTATCATAGCTGGCTTCCAAAGGACAAAGTTGAAAACATTATTGCAGATAGAGTGGGACTTCACTTTATTTGTCTGGCAAGTAAAAGTTAGACACACTTCTGCAGAATTGAAGCAACAAACATGAGTACTATTATATATGCAAAGACAAACAATGCTAATGAGAAAGTAAGATCCACTTCCAACAGCTTTCCTTAGGATGAAACCACTAGATATTGCTGGGAGTGATATCTTTGTAACTGTAACTGTCGAGCTACAAATGCGTAATGTATATAAGTACATAAAAATCAACATCCATTTTATAATAACAACTGTATATACTGTTTTGATTATATACTTATGATAGCACCAAAAGTTTCCATACAGAATGTAAGGCTTCACTGTATAGAATGCTGCACAAATACATGGAAGAACCCTGAAAGTATTCTCTTGACTTAGTATGTTTGGATAAAAATGCAGATCAACATCTATACTGAACCATATGTCACACCAAAAAGAATTTGGTTTTAGGACAAACAGTTTTTAAAATCTAATAAATCAATGAAAAGGAAGGAACACTTGTTAACTCACTCCTCTTCCACTTAAAGAAATCTGAATAGGTAACAGCCATTCTCTCACCAGGTTTAAACCAAATTTTTCAGCTAGGGTATCAAGTTGTAAGATCTGGGACACATGTAAAATGAACAGGTTTGTCTTGTTGTACCACAGTAATTGCTGCAGAACCAGCAGCTAAATCTGGAGCCCAGAATTACTGCTGGGGCGTAGCACAAGACCTTTATTTTCCTTATGAACAAATGATGCTGGAGAAATCTATTTGCATACTTACTGATCTTGGAAATTAATTTTGCTGGAGGTTTTTTTAGCTAACTAATACCTACTTTCCTCAGAAAAAATAACTTTTGAGTTTCCTTTGAATACACACAATGAAACTGTTCAAAGCACAAAGACATCAGCTCAAGTAAAGAAGCACAAAGTTTAAGTTTACCTTTCATGCACAGTCACATTTCAGCTTACAGTTCACGAACAATCTGCGTAAGATCTACTCTGACAAGGGCTCTAAGTGGAACATCATGGAAAAAACACCTGCTTGGAGACTTCCAGCTTATCTCTCTGCCAGGACTGAAGAAGATGGAAACATGCAGGTGGTAAATAATCAGTGCACATAGCATAAAAGCACTGTGAAAAGCCTTCTAAATTCATATTTAAAGCTAGGGTGGAATCTGATGCAAGCCTTACACAAGACAGGCATAGAACACACGTGGTTAATTGCCCACTCACTTAGAACATCTCAACTTCATTAATTTCTGCCCTTTTTGACTGTGCATTTTTCTACATTACTTGAGCGATAAGGGACCAAGGTATTTGTCCTTTCATCTCTACTCACCACTACAGGGAAGGGAAATGGAACACTTTGATCATTTCCTACTCTCATGTTATCTGCACTTAATACTCAGAAACCCAGAATTGTTACATCTGTCTTTAAATATTTATGGAAGGTCAAAATACACATTCAATTCCCACTATTTGAAATAGCAGACTGGGAACAGAAGAAGGAAATTGCAGCCATGGTCCCACTCCTACCCATAACTCTGAAATTGCTTCATGATAAGAGGAACAACAGCTCTATCCACTGCTCTAAAAATGTTTCCATGTAAGAGGCTAGAACTTCAAAAGTAATTGCAACTAAATTACTAAAACTTCTGAGGACAAGGATCTTTCTGTAATATTGTGTAACAGTGTACTACTACCTCATACTACTACTGTAGTGGAATATTGGTTGGAATATGTAGCTTCCAGAAAACTTCATTCTTACAAACGTGTCACACACTGACATTTATATGCCACCCTGAGCTGCTCAGACTTAGCAAAATCATTTCCAGCAGTCTCATAGTGCCGGTTGTTTCTTCAAATGAGAGTTAAGCTATCAAATGCATCACCCGCTTCGTAACCTGGCAACAAGATTCCTCTATTTTCACCTTGTCAAAAATACATTGCTGCCTGTCACGTAACCTGAAACAAGAAATCTGAATGTCATCAATCCATTCCCTAGTTTATTTGTCAGGACCTACAACTTATTGTAAATCCTGTTAATGTGCTCCTCTAAAACAGTCCTGTGGCTTTTGACTAGCAGCCTCCTGCTCCTCCAGTTTTGTGCAACTACAGCATCAGCTATTGAAACCCATTCAGTGAAGCTACAAAACACATTACTCAGCATTGTCTCACTCAAGCTCAAAATGAGAAACCTTAAAAATGCTCTATGTTGGCTACATCAACAACCAAGAAAATTAAAATGGCTTCAGCTCACTTCACATTTCAAAAATTGCCTTTAGAAATATGCAAGCCTGTTAGCATTTGCTCAGCTACTCAGTACAAAAATTTGTTCCGTGTGGTAAACTGTGTGTAACACCTCCAGACATTTAAATATTTTGCTTCAGAATAAGATGACATCGATCTACCACATTCCTCTGGATGGTTGAAGACAACTGACAAGAACTAAGAAGGAATCTCATTTGCAGAGCAGCAGAGGAAGGTGGGATGTTGAAGCAGGAAATGGACTGCAGAATCTGAGTAACACATTGAACCTGTTGCAAAAGGGAAGCCTGAGCTTTCCCACTGTTCAAACTTGTCCTGAAAGAACACTGCAGTTCATCCCTTGCTAGACATATTTCTCTAAGTTCAGTACTTATATCTCACTATTCTGAGCACAGAAGTCCAGAAACTAACACCATCCCAAACTAGAACCATGCGTAAGTAAACCGTGTTCCAGAAGATGGGTGTCTAGGGGGTATCTGATGCATCAAAAATCAGCTTATAGCTCATTTTCATTCTGACATCTTTCCAGGACGTCCTGGTCTGTGCTTTGGCATGTGAGATGAAGTCTCCTCCTGCCCAGACAGTCCAGATTATAGCAGTGTTCCACACTCAGACATTAGCCATTAAAACCTGTAAGAATGATTTTGGATACAGAACTAAGGCAGTCACCTGCGAGTATGACACATGCTTTAAAGGTACAAAGGCAGAACACCTGTCCTACAGAAAACGACATAGGCACTGACAGTCTACAAAGCCACATTTATTTGCACATGTACAGAACACAGCAACAGATGTCATTGATCTTCATATAAAGTCATATAAAACAATATCCACCTTCAGAGATAACACCATACCACTTTGTGCTGTATTAAATACATTCAGGAAACATTCTTGCACGCACACAACGTCAGTATTAGGTAGTCCCAGGTAACTCCAGCACTGAAATGTCATTAATCCCAGTGGTATGAAGGGATCAAAGATCAGACTGCAAATAAAGAGACTCCAGGCTGAGAAGCGAGCCTTTCCTCCACTGTCCACCAAAGCAAGGAACATCATTAAACATACTAACTACCTCAGAACACAGATGTAAATGCTACCAGAGTACCTGCAGAAAGCAGGTGAGTGGTATTCCACACTGACTTGAGCTGCCTTGGTCAGCGTTAAGTGTTCACATTTAATCACTGCTTGCCTATAGGTAGGAAAAAGTTTCAAAGAACTGGAATATAGAATTCAGTAAGAATTTGGGATTACAGAAGAAAACAAAAAGGCATAGATTCAAAGCAATTACTTTCCCTTCCTATCTAGCACTGGAGATTACTCCTTTTAGAGGGTTTCCCATTCTTGCAAGGAATACAAATTTCAAGTTTCCTGCAATATGGTCTCCTCACATATGATCTACAAGGGGAATTTAAGTGTCAACAGGACATCTCAAACCATTTATTTAAAATGCACATTTATTTCTACCAAAAAAAAAGTTTATGATACAGAAGAAGTGACCACACCAACTTAAAGATTGACCTATTAAAATATACAGAGGATCTTCATGAATACAGGATATTTAAAAAAAAGAGATGCAAAGGAGTGTTAATCTTTTATTTTTTTACATTTTCAGGAACTTCACATAATTTTGGTAGGTAACCTTTTACAAAATTATGTAAAAAGTACAAGAACGCCTGGTAAACAGTCTGCATTTTTCCAAAAGATTTTTTACAGCATGCAATTCTTAAGGCAGCCTTCTCCTCCTCCTTACAAGGAATCCTTTCACTCTCATAATCTTCTGCTGCAAAAATTAGGCTAGGGAAGCTTGGTCTCTTCTGTTAACGCCTTTTGTCTTTCCTGTCTGATTTACGGTCTCTTTCACTCCGTGAAGTTCTCTTGCCTGACCGACTACTTTCTGATATAGACCTCTTTCGGTCCGATCTTGAACTTTTATCCTTTGAGCTTTTTGCATCTCTACTCCCACCTTTTGAGGACTTGTGACTTCTATCTACTCCCGATGCATCCCTCCGCTTCCTTTCTCCACTCCTTCTGCGTTTTCTGTCTCTGTTATGACCTCTTCCTCTGCTCCGACTCCTACTTTCACTACTGGTAGAGCTACTGCTGCTGCTGTCCCTGCTGGTAGTTCCACTTGTAGTGCTGCTGCTGCTGGAACTACTCCGACTGCTAGTGCTGCCAGTGCTGGAACTACTTCCACTAGTAGTGCTGCTTGTAGTACTAGTACTACTACTGCTGCTGCTGCTGCGACTATGACTCTTAGTAGTTTTGTTCCCTGCCCTGCCCCTGCTTCTACTCCTAGTCTTACTTTTAATTTCTGCGCTCGGCGTCTGACTCTGCTCTGTCTGTGCCTCGACCACCTTTACAGACACCACAGCACTCTCACCTTTGTCTGCCTGGGGCTCTGCATCCTGAGTGGACTGAGACAACTGAGGTGACTGTGGCGGTGGCACAGACTGCGGCTGAGACGAAGCCTCAGCCACAGGCTCTGGCTGAGCTTCAGGTGCCTTCTCCTGTTTTTCTTCAGGTTCAGCTTCAATTTCTGTTTTGATACCCTTCTCCTTCCCAGGAGAAGGAACATTACATGCTTTTTCTGGCTGAGCATCACACTCCATTTCTGGTTCCACTTCTTTGCCATTTTCATTTTCTACCTGTTCTACGCTATCTGCCTCATTCAGTTCAGCCATATCCTGCTCGTTATCCAATGGCTGAGTATTTTCACTTTCGTCTTTTACAACTGTTACCTCTTCATGCTGACCATCCTGTTGCTTGTCATTCTCCCCCACCTCAGCAGCCTCTTCTACCTTAACCTCCATTTCGTGTTTCTGCTCTTCCTCCTCCTGTTCTTTCTCTGCATCACTATGCCCTGAACCTGTTTTTCCCTTTTCCTCCCCTACCTCCTCCATTTCTACATCATTGTGCTGATTACCTGTCTCCAACTCTTCCACCTGCTGAGCCACCTTACCCTCTTCCTGCTCCTTGTTCTGTTCTTCCTTCTTTTCTTCATTCTGCACCTCCTGCTGTTCTTTTTCCTTCACAGATTGTCTTCTGGGCCTGGCCTCCATTTTGTTAATCTGCTCTGCAAACTCATTGCGCCTGCTTTCAAAGAGTGCTGGGGAACAGATGCATAAACAACAGTTTCAGACAGGTAACTACAGATGCTAAACTCTACTTTCTCCTTAGCCATAAGGTAATAAGTGATCAAATTGTTTTAAGAACTGCATCCTTACTCATTCTGAAGAAGCGAGCTATTCATGCACAATGAAAAAGTTTGCTGGTTAACTTAAAGCAAGTGGGATAATCAGCTCAGCTGAAGATCAGAACAGTAAAATCCCAGATCTAAGCTAACAGTTATTGACTTCATTAAAATCAATCCAACCAACAGTATACCAAAATGATACCTGAATTCCTTGGTATTTAGGTAACCTTGTTAATATAGTAAGGTGAACAAAAGACACTAAAAATCAGCAGAAGGCAGATTAGGCATTAAGGAAGTTTTAATAACGTAAGCTATTCAGACAGGTGAGTTACCTTCTCTTAGCTTCCCCCACCCCAGCTAATGAAGAAAACTTCCTTGAGGAAAAAATAAATAAATTCAGTTTAATCAAAAGAATAGCAGGACTACCATCACCCACAGTATTTTAAATTGTTTGCCAAAAGGAAAATGTAGCCATCCTGTGAAACAGAAAAATGAACACACTTGAAGGCAAAAAAGAAAAGTCATCATAAAGTTCTAGTACTGTACTCAAGAAAAAGCTTCCCAACTCCTCTGTAAAAAAGAAAATAAAAAATACAAGCAAAAAACCTGCATTTCCTTGGGTTTCCAATCCATAGAATGGGTCTTTCTGAAAATGAAGTCACTGCACTGGCATACATCTGGGTACTAAAGCTAACACAAAGAATGTTTTAAACACATTTTTCTGAGTGTACGTGTACACCTCCTCACTTCTTGTAAGAGAATCAAAGCACAAACAACAAAATTAAGTCACTGAAGGAGTAAGGCTGTTACTTACAATGAACACTCATGCAATAATATTGTTTGCCTGAGCCATGAAATTACCGTATCTAAGCAGAGAGACTTCAATTTGTACAGCAGACACCAACTGGAGGCAGGAACAAAGGCAGGCGTGAACACTTACCATTCATCTTTTTCTGTGACTCGTCCATCAACTTCTGCGTAGCAGGACACATTCTGCCAGGTATGTAGAATAAGTGAGGTTTTGTCTTCGTTCTTATGTATTTAATTATTTTGGCATTATGTTCATTCCATTCTTCTTGCTGAGAAATGAAAGAAAAAACCCTCTAAGATACAGGGATATATTTAACAAGAGAAAGAATTGAGAGCAAAAGTAGAACTCACCAGCTGAGCAAGCTCAACCTTTTGCTCCAGTAACCGCAGCTCCGTCTGCTTAGCGCGCCTTTCTTCAAACAGTTCTCGCCTTTCATTTTCAACTTGCCTTCTTTCTTCCTCTGCCTGCACTTCAAGTTTTTGCTCAATTTCTTGTCGTCTCTTTTGCTAAGAGCAAAGAATATTTGTCTCAGTAGTTTTTCTAAATCAAAAAAGCATTCTAGTTTGCTCTGATTAAAACAAATTATTTATACTGGTAAAGGCATTCCTAAAAACAAACAAGTCTACTAAATTACAGGCGGTGGAAGAAGAGTGCCAGTGCTTGCTGGCACACACTGGAGGGCTTTGGAGGGGGTTAACTACAGGAAATCCCTGTGTGTCCCTATGGCTTTCTAGCTGCTTTTCTGTTACTCAGTTTGGATTTGAATTCTTAATACAAGCTGTAACTCATTTTTTTTCTATCATTTGGGAAAAAAAAAAAAAAATGTAGATTTCAGGAATTCCACCTGGATGGAAAAATGGCAACTCTTCCACAAGCAAAAGAAGGGCTACAGACTGATGTTTGTGAGCAACAAAACAAACTCCATCGCAAATACTTTGAGTATTGTCACCATGAATTAGATCTATTACTGTAATCCAGAATGCCCTGTCTCTATGTTCTAGGCAGCCAAACGTTCAGATTATAAAATAGTTGTCTAAGTTATATATATGTTTAGTGCCTGGACAAAAAATAGCAGTGTCCTGTAATTCCCTAGGCCTCCACTCTGACTTAGAGTAAGATTTTATACATGAAGTAACACATTCACAGAAATACCTTGCAACACCTCAGCCTTTTAATGGAAACACTGCAATGTCTTACACCAGGACTCCATCCTCCTAGGCCTTATCCCTTGTAACAGTTTCCTATTCCAGAGGCAGGCAGGCTACACAGAACTTTGTTCCTCCTCATGTGCTACATACTAGCTAGATAAAACAGCAGGATGTCCAAATACAGAGTCTAAAAGCAATCAATATCAATACTGCCAGGCAGCTATGCTAAAAGCACACAGAAGAGGTTTTAGTTAAAGAATTTGTATCTGCTTCCAGACTGCTGAGAGCAGAATTTCCCATGAACATTTAAGCACTGTTTATAACCTACAAGTGATTATTTTTCATTAAATAACCCATTTAGGGCAACAGTAAGAAATACTATACCCTCCACAGTTTAAAAGGGCATACAGGGAATAAAGTTACACCATCCTGGATGCAAGTTTGCATAGCTTAGTGGTAACTTCAGAAAAGGCTTCAGTTCAGTACATCCTCGTTTATTAAGGCCAGGAATGCTCATTTTCTCTACTGTGGGGCAAATAGAAGGCATAACAAAGCCACACATTTCTGTATACCTGGCCATAACTAAAACACCCAGAACACATCACGGGAGGCACTGGTTCAGCAATACTGAATCACCATTATCCACAGAAATAGCATACGACCAGGTAATTTGCAATATTCCAAAAATAATATAAATAAGAGAACCTATTTTGAATTTTACATGTTCTGAAGATGCACCGAAATCAAGAAGTGTTGTAGGGTCAGGAAATCATTAGTCCCTTTCCTGCTTCCCCACTCCCAATTCCACTAAATCAAAGCAAACAGAAACCTACTTACACTCTCACCAATTTGCTACACCTGTAACCCACACCATGGGAATCTTCAGTCCTATTTTAAGCAGCTTATTCACACCATTTTGTGTTATTATTTACAATTGAGAATTCAACAGAACTAAAAATAAGTACCCTTTCAGTAGAAATGGTGGACTCCTGCTTAAATTTTTGTAGAGTGCCCATCAACAAGCCAAATATACGTCGATTCCTGAGCAAAAAGAAACAGAAGTTTGAGATTCAGTTCAAGCACCATGCTTTTTATTTGCATAAACAGTCAGAGAAACTTTCCCACTGCTGAGATATTTGTTTTTAAAGGCTCAGTACTGCTCAAGGCTACTAGCGACAGACCACAAGCTGACTGCCAGCAGTCAAGGATGTAATTTACACTGACATATCATGTTTTGATTAAGACAAGACACAGCTCTTATCCATAACACAGTGGTTAGCACTGGGAAATCTGGGAGCCTGTATATCTGGAAATAACACTAAGGAAATATTAAAAAAAATCCAAAAGTACTGAAGAAAAAGCTGAGTAAATCCAGTCTGAGATATCGATATGGCACTGGACCGGAAGGTTGTTGAGATTTCTGATGAACAGCCCCACCCCACTGAGGGGATTAAGGAATAATTTAGCCACAGAGCAGTGAAAGAATATTTGCCAGCCTACCCCAAAACATCTTATACAATGAGACACTGCGCTGAGACACTGGAAAACAGAATTCCTCTCACCTAATTAAGGGCGCTTTAAGAAAATTATATCAGTAAAACTCTTCAAGGAATTCCCTTCTTCTGAACTAATTTCCTGAATTTCACCTTCTCTTTCTTTCCACCTAATCCCAAATTAAGCCTTTACAGCAAGAAGCTGACTTTCTTACTCGCCTTGAACTTTCACCCAGTTAGAGAGAAAGGAAAGGTGATCCTTCTCACTCAGGACCAGAAGGCTCTGCTGCAGTGGCACAAATCTGGCCTGGAGAGGTGAAGGAATTTGCACATGAGACAGCAAAAACAGGAAGGGTAAAGAACTGAAAGCCAGGGACTACCTGACCAAGAGTATCTGCATATGAATGGCAACCCTGAGCAAAGCCAGGGTTCAATGGCCGCTGTCCTCCTGAAGAGTCTCTTTCTAAGATGAGCCACACACAGATCAATGCTGTTTGTCCTCTCCCCAGATGACTACTGAAACACAGAATGCTAGAACTGCAAGTTCAAACACACAAACTTCTTGTGCCAGAAATTCTATAAAGTCTGCTAAGAATTCTGAAAATCCTTCTGTAGGGAAAGAGGTGAAAGCTGGTGATGGCAGCAACAGCAGTCGGTTAGCGATGCTGTAACTGCAGAAGACGACCAAGCTGCGTGCCTGTTTGTGCTAATTCATCTCTGGTCCTTATCAGAGTAGCTCACTCTAGTTCACTATTCCAGCTCTCACTCTGAGGCGTAAACTATTAAGGCACCAAGTGAGCCCTAGGCTGAAGTGGAGAGAGTCCAGAAGGCTGCATACTGTTGCAAACTTGCTTTTCCATCATTTTCCGATAGAATTGCACCTCAACAACAACTTCAGTGAGCTACTCTAACAGACACACACAGGAAAGGATAAGGAGATGTAAGCAGCAAGAATCTAAAGAGAAGCAGGCCTCTTCTCCCAGGTAACAGGAATAGACCAGGGAGGTTCAGGTTGGATGTTAGGAAAAACTCAGAGAGTGGTCAGGCACTGGACCAGCCACACAGTCCCTGGAGGTGTTCAAGAAACGGGTTAGGTGTTCAAGAAACGGTTTAGTTAGAATAGTGATGGTGGGCTGACGGTTGGACCTGATGATCTCAGAGATGTTTTCCCACCTTAATGGTTCTATGATCCTATGAAAAGAAGGATTGTATGCACAAGTCCGAAAGTAGCAAGAGATAAGGAACACGTGATGGAGCTACTGTGTGGAAAAAAAAAAAACACTCCACACCCCAAAACATTTCTTCAGTTAACAAAACAAATGATGGACAAAGAATTACCTGTATTGTCTTTGAGAATAGGTCTTGTAAGAGGCATCTTCACTAGCTATAGGGTTATTTCAGGAAGAACCGGTTACTTCCAAGACACATTGACACAATTTTCTACATCACAAAACACAGTAAGGATGGGTGTCCCTAGATTCAGATTCTGGGTTTATTTCCCCTTTTAAGGGTTCGAAAAGTTAAGTAACCAGTGAAGTTGTCCTAGCAAAGTTATTCCTGCAGAGGGCCTGAGAAGCAGAGTCTCTGTCAGCTATGCGATATGAATGATGTGCTGTTACCACTGTTAAGTACTTTGAGAGAAAATTCATCGACACCACGGTTATACCACTCTGGTACCTCTTCAACCCCATCTCAGATACATAACAGAACCTGTATAATACTTCTTATATCTAAAGCTACTTTCTTGACTTGTACTCCAAAGCAGCACATTAGCGCATACCTTTGTTTTCCTTTCTCATCCATATTTTGATCTTGTATAAGGTCTCGACGTGTTCGCTCTTTGGAGGTAGCAACAACAGAAGATGGCAACGCTGGCTGCAAAGGAAAACAAACTGCTTGGCTCACATTCCAGTTAAATATGGCTTTTTTTTCCACAGCTCCCTTTGTCATGTGTTACCTTTTTAATATCATCATCTTCTGCGTCACTTTCTTGGCGTGATTCTCTCCTCGTCCGGCGTTCTCCGCCCAGCCTGAGGAAGAAAAAGCATTGGTGGCCACTGGAGAAGGTTTATAACAACAGCATCTATTCCAACACAGAAGGATGGACAGAGCACTTAGTGGGGACCAGAGCACTTGCATGACTTGAGGTTTTTAACAGAGAACAACAAGGCAATGTGTTCAATGAATGTTTTCAGCTTCCACTCTCAGCTTTGTGGCACAGCACTTCACCACCGGCAAAGCCATTTCACCGTATTTGTGCCACTCATTGCCAAGAGCTACCTCTGTGTGCACTTGCTCAAGGGTGCAGCTCACTGTAACCAAAGCCACACTGATAGGTCTGCACCCAGTTGTGACAGCTTGAGATCTGAGTCTGTTGCCCCATTGTATGCACTAAGTTTATCGAAAGGGAAATCCCAGTCACAATTCGGTTTGTGTCCACGACAACAAATCCATGTTATTAAGCAAAGTTCAATGTAGCAGACTGTACAGAACCTTCTGCTTTACTTGGTGCAAGTTTTTAATCAAGTTTTTAGAATTTGGAACCTAACACTGTAACCATATTCAGAAAGCTGTCCAGTACACTACAGCCTGCAACATAAAGTCCCAGCAAGTTAAAGGGGGAGCAGGGTGGACAAGGAGGAAAAGGCACTGGAGGAAGTACGCAAGTGAGAAGTGCTGTTTGTTACAGTGAGTGGAAGATTTCAACACCTTTGAATTTTGTATCCATCATAAATACACAAAGTTCCTGAATTCCCCATACAGTTCCCTCCCCAGTGATTCTGAAGACAGCACGAGTCCTCCAATCCAGTGCAGAGAGAATACATTCTACACTTAATATCTCATAACCTCCATTGTGCAGAATCTTTATACTGTTGTGTCTTTACATTATTGCTACAGTCTTTATGTTACTGTAAGAATCTTTACACTGCTACAGGACTTGGAAAAAAGATTTTACCACAATCAACTGCTGTCATCCAAAAACACAAGTCAGGAATGAATCTCTGAAGAAGACAGTTAAAGCCATTGCTTATTAAGCTCTTACATCTAAATATTTTAAATTTACCATTATAAACTCTCGTTCTGATAAAGTAAGATCTCTGGACCAGTTTTTGCACCCACCTACTGGATGCGCCTTCAAGATCCCTCTGTTTGGCTGGGGGTCCTCCTCCACTATCCGAGAATCCACGCCTAGAAAGAAACCTCTTGTGATCTCAGGAAAAGTCAAATTTTCCTCAGCTCCATAACCATTTGACTGTTACTACAGCAGTAAAGCATTTAAGCATACCGTTCGTGAACCAACTAACTTAAATTTGGATTTCTGCACTTATTTAAGCAGGTTGCTACACTCGAACAAGCAGCCCCATTAGGTTCAAGTATTCACATTTGCTGAAGTTTTTGAGAAGTATTAAGGCCTGAGCAACAGCTTAATATTGAAGTTCTACAAGAATCCACTACATACTCCATTAAGATGGGATCACTGAGCAGAAGTCAGCCCTTGACTCTTGCTCTGCTGGAGAGGAGGGGAAGGAAGGAGGGAAAGAGGGAAGAAAAGGAAAACCAACAACAAAATCCTAGTGGTTTTACCTACACGTGTTTTAAAATTCCTCTTTCTGTTCTTCCTAGAAGCGCTACCAGTTTCTTCATTACCAAGACACTGATTTCACACCACTTCAAAGGAACAAGCCCCATGACACCAGAGGACACCTCCCTTAGTTCTGAAGGTCCTCCTTAACTTTAAGGCACCGACTTAAAGCCACCGTAACTCAGAACGGGAAGGTCCTTTAAGCTTCAGGCTGCGCTACAAAGCCCCAGATGCCCTTGTAGGCCTCCCGCCCCGCTGTGGTGCTGCGTGCTGCAACAGCAACTCCCCCTCCCTCAGAGCGAGGATCGCGGCCGCGCGAGGAACGCAGAACCCGTCAGCACCCCAGCCTCGCGGCCGCCCCGCGCCTCCTTACCTCAGCAGTAAGCTCCCTCGCCCCCTACCTCCACCAGGGCCTGAGAGGGCCAGCAGTCTGTTCTGAGGGGGCCTGCGGAGCACAGCGCAGCGATCAGCGGCACCGCCCGGGCCCCTCGCAGCCTCCCCGCGGCGCTGCGGCTCCCCCAGGCTCGGGGCCCG
>VXAV01011561.1:75716-104060 GCA_013399715.1 Alectura lathami
CTGTGATGAATCATATTTGAAGAATAGATATTTGCCTTTTAATATTCAGGTTTTGTGTTAAGTAGTGCCACATATGGTGAAGGTATGACCTATGCGACAGTTGCCTCTTTTGTTCTGTGGGCTGTTTCCTCTCCAAGAGGTTGCGGTGTCTGTATAACGATGTTGTGGGAGTGCTCTGCAGGAACCCAAACCATTTTAAATGAAAAGGAAACAGTGAAATTCTGTGGCCTAACCTGAGGAGGTAGTGAGGCTTAGGGAACTGTTAGGGTCACCTTATGCCATAATTTTTGTTAGCTGCAGTTCAGGGGCTTGTATGTGCCTGTTCTCCTGTGTATTGCCTTTACCTGCAAATTCCCTGGTTCAGTTTGCTTCACAATTTTGGGAAGTGATGTTTAATATTATGGAGGCATTTTTCTATGTCAAGTGATGTTCCCTTTAAGATGAGGGAGATCATTAATTGCTTTTTCTGATAATCTTGAATGTTCTATCAAATTAGCAATGACGTTGCTGTTAACGAGTATCGTGTTTGTGTTTGTTGTACTGGTAAAATCATCTTGGTGACTAATGACAGAACAGAGCAATAGCACACCTTGTAAGTGGAAACAAATAAGCAGTTAGATCCCGGAACAGGTGCACAAGAAAACTGCGTGGAATTGAGTGATGACCTTTGTGGACAGTGTTTTCTGTAACTTTTCACAACTTGTCAATTTTTAATACAGCATCTCTTTTATAAGTAGCATTATATTTTCTTTCACTGGGTATGTGGCATTCCTACAGATAAGGGACATTTCTAATCAAAAAGTTAAGTGAGAGGCTGCTCATTTATACCCAGTGGATTCTTTTGAAGCTTCAGCATGAGGCTGCATGTTGAGCAGCTAGCAGGTTTTTTTTGCCTTAGTTTGGAAGGGGTGTTTTGAAGTTGGACACCTTTCTTCTCACTGTAATGCACATAGATGTATTTCTCCTTTGCAGCTGGGCAGATGCACAGACACAGATCCAGAACATTGCTGCCTCTTTCGACCAGGAGGCTGCTGCCATCCTCATGGCCAGACTGGCAGTGTACAGGGCAGAGACGGAGGAGGGGCCTGATGTGCTTAGGTGGCTGGACAGACAGCTCATACGACTGGTAAAAAGGACTCTGTTAAATTGGTTAAATTGGTTTCTTGTCTCCAGACTATTCTTCTTAAGTGACTGCTGTTCAGTGGTTGTTTCTTAATAGTGGGGCTGGGGAGTGGAGTGGAACTGAATACTTCATGTCCACAAGTGGGTATGAGAAATTAAGAGAACTGGTATTTTAAATGGTGAAAGAGCAGCTATGTTTTTAGTTTGTTTATTAATGTCTCCTCAGTCTTCAGCAGCTGGTCACTGCCAGCAACTGAGAGGAAAATATAGCATGATGCTAGCAGATATTAAAGCTTTTTCTACTTTTTGCTGCCTATAATGGTATTGCAGGTTAAATATTTTAAGTAAAAAAAAAAAAAGTCAAAATACTCAGAAAACCTCATCTTTATTTTCAGAAGTTCTGTTTTACTTCTTAAAAATATTATTTCTTACCGGTAAGTAGTTATTAATAATTTAATTTAAACATCCCTGGAGAACATGTTTAAATCATCTAACTCTGCTTGGTAATTTGAATAAAACCCAGAACGCCATTAAAGCCTCATGTGCAGGGAAATCACTGCCTGTTAATAAACAAACTGATGGCAGGTTTTCTTGCTGGGTTTCTGTTTGCTGGCAAAGGTAGGCATCTCAGATCACTTGTCTATTAAAAACAAACTTACAGGAATGGCACAATCAAGGTACTGTGCTTCTAAACTTAGATACTTTTTTCTTTCACTCCAGTGTCAGAAGTTTGGAGAATACCACAAGGATGATCCAAGCTCTTTCAGATTTTCAGAAACCTTTTCGCTTTACCCGCAGGTGAGTAGAAGGAAGGTGTGTTTATAAGGGGTGAAGAGAGAATGTTCAGTGAAGGAAGTGACATTGTAGCACAGAGTAAAATATGCTTCACACTGGACACCAGATGAAAAGACCTTTTGTGTTTAACACTGGTAGACAGTGGGATGAGGGCAAGAGAGCTGGAAAGGCGAAAGTGAGAAAACTTGTGGGGTGGGTTAAAGACAAAGAAATAACACCCTACAATCAAAGAAAAATAAGAAGTGATGCACAGTGTGATTGCTGACCCACAGCAGCCAGTCCCTGAGCAGCAGCAGCCCCCTGCCAGCCCCCCCAGAGCTACTGCTCAGCATGGTGCCATGTGCTGTGCAGTGTCCTTTAGTCTGTTTGGATTTGCTCTCCTGGCTGTGTCCCCTCCCAGCTCCTTGTGTACCCCCTGCTTGTTCGCTAGCTGTCAGTTTGAGATCACTCTAATCTGAGCCCTTCTGTGATTCTGAGACATGGAATGCAAGTTAGCTGTGGCATTGGCTTCGTGTACTTTGTTTTTGGGGAAAAAAGTTCTCTTCTTGTACAACTCTATTTTGTGTAAGTTAAATAAATGATTTTTGTCTTGCAGTTCATGTTTCACTTGAGAAGATCTCCTTTCTTGCAAGTTTTTAACAACAGCCCAGATGAGAGCTCCTACTACCGTCACCACTTCATGCGGCAGGACCTGACCCAGTCGCTCATCATGGTGCAGCCGATTCTCTATGCTTACTCCTTCAATGGACCTCCAGAGGTACTGCTATCTGTAATCTAAAGGTAGATTAAAAGGTGCTGTTTTGAGAGAGGTGTGTTGTCCTCATTGTTGTACATGTTATAAAATGTGTTGGTTTAAAATTAATGACATGGGGAACAGCGTTCATTTTATTCAGAACAGACTTCAGAACAGTGACTCTTGGAATTCTGATGTAGCAGTTGACAGGAAAACTCACCTTGTTGAGAGATGGTGTTTTAAACTAAGGAATCTTTGTTACATTTTGAGAGGAGTTGTGCCTTTGTTTCTGTGGTGCCAGAAAGTAAACATCAGCGAAAATGTTTTTGTTTCAAAATGTACTTTTTCAGCATATTTTGAAAGAACAGTTTTTTAATTTGAAATTTACAAAATTCCCTCCACCTTAATACCCCCATCCAAAGCTTCTAGTTTATTGTGGTTACCATATTTGGTACAGAACCTCCCAATTGACCTTATAATGGCATATACGGTTTAAACCTAAAATTAGAGGGGAAAAAAAAAAAAAGATCTTTCAAGAAACTTATGGAAGAATGGTAAAGTAGGAGACAAGAGAAGTAGTCAGGTAAGACAGAGTGAGGAAACGGTGAGACAATGAAAATAAACGTAGTAGGCAAGGATCTTGGCAGGCTGGGACCTAACTTTTGTTAAGGTTTTTTAATACAATGTGAAGATGAGACTTAAAAGTGGAATTTAAAGTAAGGAGATGGTTTGTGAAGAGGTACACAGAAGTGAGATCATTCTCCTGTGGCTAAAGAAAAGTTATTCACATGTCTGATGCAAAGGGGAAGCGTGATCAAACTCCCCCTTGATCAAAGTGGGAGCTGACACCTCAATGCAGAATGAATAATCTTTTTTCTCCTTCTTGGAATAAAAAATATTTTTGCTGTCCCTAATATGGCTGATCAAATTAAATCATATGGTGCTGATTCAGTGAGGTCATACAATGCTAACATAGTAACGCTGCCCGTAAGGTGGTGAATTAAAACCTTCAAATATTAAATGAGATTTCATAAATCATCATTATTTACTATAAACAGTACTGGAAGATATATACAGTAATAATAGCTAGCTGCAAGGACAATAAAAAGAGAGACCTCCAAATCCCATACTTGAGTAACCACTGAATCTTTATACACTGAAATACTGAAGTTAAAGGCATTGTAGAGGGAAATCGGGAGGTACTTGAAAGACTAGAAAAGTGCATAATAATGAAAGAGGTCTGAGCTCATGAATTCTGTTTTTATTACTTCCATGATGTTATCCGTCTGGATTCTGAATATATAACTTTACAATGAGATTGTGTGGGGTGCAGATGTATAACATGTAAACAAGCGAATATGGAGCTTTAGTAAGTGATTGCAGAAGTTCCTAAGGTTCAGTGACTTCCTCAAAGAGCTTGTAATGCCATCTGATTGCTCAATTCTGCATCAGTTGGTAACTTTTTAATTCATTTTTAAATCTTAGCCTGTTCTTCTGGATAGCAGCAGCATTCTACCGGATCGCATTCTTCTTATGGACACCTTTTTCCAGATCCTTATATATCATGGAGAGGTAAGATTAGTGACTTCTTACAGAAATATTCCTTTTTCTGTAGGAGCTCTGTTGTGAATGCCAGGCCCCAGTTCTGAAGCGCATCAGTGCCTGACCTCATCTGCATGGCTGGCACCAGACTCCTAACTCACCCTTGTACTCTGGTAACCCAGCATGCCTGTACAGATACCTGGCCTCAGTTGCTGTTTTGGTCTGGTCCGATTTCTTCCCTCAGCTTTAGGAGGAATTGACTTCAGTATGCAGATTATTTGTTTTAGATCAATATTTTTCCAGCTTTTGAGAGTTTTTCACTCACACATTTTAGACCTCTGAATCTTCTGGGATAAGGAGCCAGAATGTGGTGTTGTAGAGTCACCCTTCATCTGAACTGTCCTAGAGGAATGAAACTGCTCCTGGCAGTTGAGTAGCTGGACGTTCCCTAGTAATATAGTACAAATGCTTGTGACTTGCTGCTGTTGTCCCGCCCTGGAGGAACCAAGCTGCTGCTTTTCACTGCTTTGCAGTTGTGAGCCGTTCCCAGCTGAGAGTTTGGGAAATACTGTTCTGGATCGCGTCCTCATAGCTGTACTTTTAAAAATCGTTACTAAACTTTAATTCTTCCTAAGTAGAAAGATGTTATCTGCATTTCTGAAAGATTCTGTCAGGAAGCAGCTGGGGTGGGCTGCTCCCTGAGGGAGCGGGACCAGGAGCTGAGCTGAGCAGGGCAGGCTGAGGCCTCACCAAGGACCTGGCCCTGCGGTACCTGAGCAAGGAAGGCAGAGCAGTTTGCAGGCAGTGGCTGGTTCAGGCAGCACTCGGACCATCAGATAAGTTGGTGGGAGTGGGGCAGGTCTGGCTTCAGACCCGAAAGTCCAGTCCCCAGGCAGAGGTCCAGGTGAGTGGGTATCAGGCCAGGTAGACAGGGATGGCTGCAGTGCAGCTTAGTTAGGAGCCAGGAGGAAGAACCTCAACTTAGAACAGCTGCCCCTCCAGGGTCCCCCCAAGTCTTAACAGCAGTCTGTGTCAGTTAGTTGATCCTGAACAGCCAGCTTCTTACTGAAGGATTGGGAGGCTTTCCTGTGGGCCTGAAAAAGTAATTATCAGTATAAATATTTATTTCTGATGTGTCACAGAAGTCCAGATGAGGGAACCTTTTCCTGATGGACTAAATATTTAGCATGCAAAGGGTGACAGGGGAAAAAAAAAATAGACTGCATATTTTTAGAGTTAAAAAAAAAAAAATCTAGCGGCAAGTTAGTTGCATACTTTATTAGAGGCTATATTTATTGGGGCTTTTAAAAATCATAGGATCATAGAACCATTAAGGTGGGAAAAGACCTCTAGGATCACCTAGTCCAGCCGTCAGCCCATCACCACTGTGCCCACTAAACCATGTTCCCGAGTGCTGCTTGCATGCAATGAGTTGACTGACATGCAGTAAGGCAGAAAGGGGTGAGTGGTGGAAAAGAGGCCAGCAGTGGCACGTTCTGCTCTGAAAAGCCCTGTTTATTCTCTAAGATTGGAGGATCAGTTCTGAACTTCTTTCTCCTTCGTGTCCACAGACCATAGCTCAGTGGCGTAAATCAGGTTACCAAGATATGCCGGAATATGAAAATTTCCATCACTTGCTTCAGGCTCCCATAGATGATGCCCAAGAAATTCTTCATTCCAGATTTCCAATGCCCAGATACATTGATACAGAGCATGGAGGAAGCCAGGTACGATAAAGTCTATGTTACGTGACCTAGAAAGGGTTGCATTAGTAATGTCATGAGACTTTTTTTTTTGTAGTGAACATGCATTTCTCTTTTAAAATATATGTAAATTGCAAGTAAATATCTGGAGTTTTAAAACTTCTGTAGAGACATATATTTAATAACATCTTTTAGCCTGATTTCTGTTAATTGTGTTATTTGTTTATTTATTTATTTATTACCATCCTGGCTTAGACTCTCAGATTCTTTGAGATGTGTAGGACAAAAAGATGGTGCTTGTCAGGGTCTTTGGACCACCACAGGATTACTCTTTGTGTTTCTTTGTTTTTTAAACTTCTAATTAGTATTTCATACAATCATAGAATGGTTTGGGTTGGAAGGGACCTTCGGGTTCCAACCCCCCTGCCGTGGGCGGAGACACCTCCTATTAGACCAGGTTGCTCATAGCCCCATCCAGCCTGGCCTTGAACACTTCCAGGGAGGGGGCATCCACAGCCTCTCTGGGCAACCTGTTCCAGTGTCTCACCACCCTCACAGGAAAGAATTTCTTCCTAATATCCAGCCTAAATCTCTCTTCTTCCAGTTTGTGGCCATTACCCCTTGTTCTGTCACTCCATGCCCTTCTGAAGAGTCCCTCCCCAGCTCTCCTGCAGGCCCCCTTCACGTACTGAAAGGCCGCTACCAGGTCCCCCCAGAGCCTTCTCTTTTCCAGGCTGAACAACCCCAACTCTCTCAGCCTGCCTTCGTAGGGGAGGTGCTCCAGCCCTGTGATCATCTTTGTGGCCTTCCTCTGGACCCCCTCCAACATCTCAATGCCCTTCTCATGTTGGGGGCCCCAGAACTGGATGCAGTGCTCCAGCCAGGGTCATAACATTTCATAGATGTTCACATTTCTTTTGCTTAAAATAAATGAAATTGCTTCCTTCTGCTTTGAGAAGCTGTTATCAATTTGGCATTATAGCTGTGGAATCCAGGGAGTGGCCTTTATTGAGAAGGCTGCTCGCTCCTCTAAAGAGACATCTGTGCTTGTTTCCATCCACAGGTGATAGAGCTGGTATATTTCCTACACAGGTTTTTTGTTTGTTTTTTCATGAGCAGAAGAAAATTCTGCCTGAGAAGATTAATCTATTGCCTGTGCTTTGTTTTTTCAAAGGCTCGTTTCCTGCTTTCAAAAGTAAATCCCTCTCAGACTCATAACAACATGTATGCATGGGGTCAGGTAAGTATGAATCTGACACTGAAGCTTGCATGCGTAATGATACGTTCCTTTTCCCTGTTTCAGAAATCATGTGAGGTGTTGTGAAGATAGAAGTAATAATGTCAAATTTTGAAACTGGAAAAAAAAAATGCAATTCTGGTGGCATCAGGCCAAAATTGTGAAAGTTAAGAAAAAAGAACTTCACTTCTTCAGACAAAAGTGATGTATTTTTTCTGTTTTAAGCTTTTCTTAGGCTGCTTTCATGTCTGGCCATCTTTCTTCGATGCCTTCATCCTTGAATGAGGGCATTTAACATGCATAAAGACTAAAGGACTTCTTTGCAGTAGAGGAAATTTGGAACTTATTTTTAAGGAAGAACCAAGAAGTCCAGCAATCTGTTGGTCTCTCTTTGTATTCATTCCCTCCACAACATGCACACAAACTGCCTGGTGTGAATGGTTTTTATGTCTGTGTTGCCTGGAAATTTTTGAGGTTTTGACATTCCTCGTGGTATAGGACAGTTGCTTTCTGATCATGTAATTAGTAAGCAAATGAAACGTATTCCAACTGTAAATGCAAGTACAAAACAGCTATTGAGCTGACCCTCAGGAAAACTTCACGATGGACAAGTCCCGGTGAAACTTTTTGATACATCTTAGAAAAGACAACTTTCCTTTTTGAATGCTGGAAGTAATGCAGGTTAGGTAAAGAAGTAGTATGTTGATCTTCCCAGTGTCATTGCAGTGCCTGTGCTCTGCATAATATCTTGCTTTTTTTTTTTTTTCTTTAAGACAGATTGACCAAGTAAAAACTTTGAAATTAAAATGTAACTGCAGGGAGAAAACTTTGAACTGAGCTGGTTTTGCTGTTAGTTTTGTCCTGAGCCTCCTGAATTGTTTCATGTTGTTCTGTGCGTAACTGAGTGTACAGAAGAATTTGTTAGTCCACATTGACCCGAAGGGGGCACCCACACACCACTGAGAGCAGGTTTCAGGAGGTGGTGAATTGGCTAGGTCCTTTTAAACACTGTAAGTAAAGATTTTTTTAAAAACTTCAGCAGATTAGTGCCTTATATGGTATTTAAAACGTTTTCAGAAAATAATGGCAAACTAATTTCATACAGCTCTGTCCTCTTTACTCTGAAAGTCCAGCGTAAATGCACTTTGAAAATGCAGTTGAAATTTTCAGACATATTAGGTATGGCATTTATTTGAGCATGGCTTTATTTTCAACTTCTTTTTTCTTTTTTTTTTTACAATCTCTTTGTCGGTAACTTTGGGGAATTAGCAACCTGAAGTGAGAAAGGAGGTCAGTGGCACAAATCTTACCAGATGCCCAGTTAGCTGCTACAAAACCACTGTGAATTGCATTTAGATCCTTGCTGTATGCCTTTGGCTGAAAATTTTGAATGAACAGAAAACAGAATTGAAGGTGATCCTCGCAAAATCAAAGCTAATTTTCATCTGATTTCCAGACTCGTATGTTGTACAGTGAGTCTGTGCTGGTTTTCATTGTGTTAAGCTCACGAAAAAAAGTTTGTGTATTGGTTTTTAGTATCATGGATTGCCACCAGCAGTCACCAGGGGGTGCTCTTCTCAGGTGTCTGACAGCATCAGCCGTGTTTCTTCCGGAGGGCGATGCACTCTGCTTCCATGCACAAGACAGGAGGTGGCTGATCATATCCTGCCACAGGATCAAGCCACTTGGCATTCCCTTCTGGCTCCTTAGACAGGGGGGCGGCTGAGGCTTAGCGTCTGACAGGCTTGGAAGAATAACATCCCTTATTCTTGTCCTGCCTCCAGAAGTTGACAGGCGATGCAGTGAGTCTTCCCTGATGGTTGCTGTGGGGTGTGCCGAGTGTAATGTGATGGAGCAAGTTCCTGCTCCTGGGTTTGTCCCTTGGGCATCCTCAGTAAGGCTTACCTGGCCTTGTTTTAAGGATTTGCTGAACGGTCAGGCACTTCTGATTTCCTCTGGAGTTGCAGGTGCTTAGTGCCTTTGAGAAGGTTGGTTTGTTGAAATTTGTAGGAATTCTTCATACACCTGTAAATGGAAGTAAGAAAACTTGTTTCAGGCGACTTAGGCAAGTTACTATGTAACATTTATGAAGTTGCCAACTGCTGTTTCATTTTAGAGTGGAAATTTGCTTATAGATGATAAAAATAAGAAAGTTTTTGAACATTTTGGAATTCTGAGGTCAAAAAGTAAATTACAAAAATACCTCCAAAGTCGGTTTCATCTTTTGTGATCAGATTTTGCACTGGCACTACCTCCAGGTGTTTTTGTGGTTCTCTTGAGATGGCACAGAGCTGTACGAAAGGATTGGCCCTGCTCTCCTTGGAACGGCTGCTTGACCCTCACTTGGTATCGGATCAGATCCTCAGTGGCCTTCTTTCTTCCTTTCCCCATTTTGATGTGTCTGAGCTTCCGTGGCAGACACTGATGCACTGGTTGTGATGCTTGCACACTTCTGCTTCTCACCTTTGCTCCACTGAGATAGGAATGGTATCAAAATTGTGGCATGGAAGTTTTTGCTTTTAAAAATTTCTACGTTAGCATTTGGCAGCTGTGAAAAGCACTGAGTTTTGTACAGTTGATGGAAATACCTTGCTGCACTACAACTTGTGCATTAATATGGGACAGAAGGTAGTCACAGATCCATAGGATAGAGTCACTTAGGCTGGAAAAGCCCTGTAAGATCAAGTCCAGCCATCACCTGACACTGCCAGGTGGCAGCTCCACAGCTTCCCTGGGCAGCCCAAGGCCCAGCCACCCTCTCTGTGAAGGAAGTCTTCCTGACATCTCATCTAAACCTGCCCTGCAGCAACTTGGGGCTGTTTCCTCATGCCCTAGTTGTGATCTATGCCTGAACTTATGTAAACATATGAAAATGTATTTAATGTACAAACTGCTGTTTTTCTTGTCAGAGGATTTCAGCAGTGATATGCTTCTAAGGTCATCCTAAACCTCAGTTGAGAGAGATGTTTGAGTAATGGAACATATTAGACCTCAGAATGCTTTTTCTTCACAGTGACTGTCATCTCTTCTCCTTGTTTCCTTTTCTAGGAGTCTGGAGCACCCATTCTTACTGATGATGTCAGCCTGCAAGTGTTCATGGATCATCTGAAGAAGCTTGCCGTCTCCAGTGCTGCCTGAGGTGCCGTAGTGCACTGCAGGCACTGATGAGCTGCAGCCGTGTTTCAGCTTTTTCTCCTTTGCCTTTTTCCACGTCTCTCTTGACAGAATGCTCTGATATGCACAAGCTGCCTGACTAGATGTAAAGCAGTGTTGTTTTCAAAGAAAAGCTTTTGTTATCAACAAATGTTTTAATGTGAACTGCAGTTTGTAAAAATGACAAGTAGTAGATTAAATTAAGTTATAATTAGAGGAAAAAGAGCAGTCATTGTGATTACCAGGATACTCTAATTCCTTGGAGATCATTTACAACAGCTTGAAATGTTTTTTCTCTTTCCTTCTTCAATGGTTGGGGTTGTGATTATGCTTTGCACTACAAAGCCACGTTGAACAATCTTTGGTGACTCAGGCTTTCCAGGCTGCCATCTGACTACTTCTGCTTACTCAGTTTGAGCACAAAGCAAAGAAAGAAACAACAAAAAGGTTATGAAAATAGTATTAGCTCAGTCTTTGACTTAGGCTGTTGAACTGTTCTGCAGTGATCTTATTGTTCACGTTGGTTATTTTAGGGGTATTTGCCTTCAGATACTTCCTGTCCACATTCACCCTGGTTGGTTCTTTGGGAACAGTTTTTCTTTCTTTCCGCATAAAGAATTTGAATTGAAAAAGTAAGAAATCTGTTATTGCACAAAATGTAAAGCTTGACCTAAGGAGAAATCCTACACTACCGAAATGAACTGACTAAGAATATGGCCTTGACTTTTGTCTTGGCAAGTATACTTTTTTTGTTTTTAATTAAAAAAAAAAAACAAACTTTTTTATTATTGCCTTATAATGTTATTACACTAATGCATGGCGCTGCACATTGATGCTTTGTTTCTGCACCCTTTTTGTTATGAATTAACAGGCTGTAGTTCTTATTAAAACAGTGTTATACAGAATGTGCTGGAATGAATCTGACATTTAGTTAACACTTTTTTTTTTTGAGGGGGTGAGGGGACAAATTAGTAGGTTTTCCCTTTTACTTTTTGAAGTTTACACATAAAACAGATGTTTACATAGGTAATACGACACTTTGACGAATGAAGACATGAGATGCTGTACTGGGCAATAAAAATGGTGCCAAGTCTGAAGGAAGAGAGTTTTGACATAGGAAATTCAATCATCCATTGGTGTGATAAGCGTGAGGGATTTTGTTGTTTTTCTGTAAATTCCGAAACTTGATTGAATCATTTGTTCTCCCTTTATCTAAATGAGATGAGCTTCTTTTGCCTCAGTACAAATAAAATATGTTTTTCTCTCACTTTGTGTTTATTGTGCTGATCTCTGTCAATGCTTGAAATGAATTGTGGAAATAAAGCCAGTAACGATAAAATTTAGAAAAACTGCACATCTTTTATTCCAGTAATAACTGGCATCAAATTTAGCTAACTGCCGGAGATGCTGGGCTGCCCGTATTGCTCGCAGCTTGAGGTAAATATTCAGAAGCCCTTTTCACTTTTTGTTTTAGCTAAGCAACAAGTTTTTAAAAAACTCTTAACACTGAGTATGTCCAATGTATGTGTCAATTAAATACCATTTCACTAATGAACCAGTTCACTGTCATGTCACGATAACAGGTTTGTTTTGTTTCTCATGTGTCTGATCAAAGTTCTGTGCCTTCCTTCCTGCCCTTTAACCAGCGTTCAGTCTGCAGTAGGTTCTTCTGTCCAATTCCCTGGTGGCTTAGGTGCTTCCAGATGTTTTGCATTGTCAAAGAGCTGTTGAAATTCCAAATGTCTGATACGTTACCTTTATCCCCCTGCTTAATGACTGACTCCTTCCCAAGACACTGTGTGGTTAGTAAGACAGGATTTCCCTCCATAGCAAGCATGCTGTCTTTTTTGCAAAAGCCTGTGTCTGTCCATCGGCTCAGAAATCATGCGCTTCACATTGGCCTCTGCCCTCTTGCCAGGGATAGAGATCAGTCTGTAACTGGCAGGATTCCCTTTGTGGGTGTGAGAGGGGCAGAGCAGTCTGCCCTTTGCTGCAGTGGCTGCGTGTCAGACACCGTTGCTGACACTTCTGCCTGTTGGTGTTTTCCTCCTTGGGATCTCTTGGGTGAGTACTGTTCCCTCCTGGTAACTTACTAACATCTTACTCATCGGTTTGGTCTAACGCCTCTTGAACACTTACAGAGCTCAGATGAGCTGCATTAATTTCATCTCATGCAAAGAACACACTGGGAATTGTAACCCCTTTGGTACCTTCAGCTGTGAAGAAGACTGCACTGAGCTTTACTGCTTTATTTCTAGCAGGAACACAGAACCATGGAATGCTTTGGCTGGGAGGGAGGGGATCATCTAGTCCAGACCCCTGCCGTGGGCAGGGACACCTCCCACTAGACCAGGTTGCTCAGAGCCCCATCCAGCCTGGCCTTGAACACTGCCAGGGAGGGGACAGCCACAACTCCAGCATTCAGCCAGAATTACAGGGGATGCAACTGTTTCAGAACTTATGCCTGCAGGAGATGTCAGCAACCACTAGTTGTTTTCCGGATGAGAGAGTTCTATTATTATTATTTTTTTTTTTTGGAACAAGGTCCTATTCAATTTTTATATGAAACATGGGGGAAAAGGCTTTTTTCAAATACAGTTTCTGCAATGTTGATGTGGCCCTACAGGGCAGTGGCGTGTTGTGCATATCATTCAGTGCTTGTGCAGGGAATTTAAAAAGCAGTGATGGGTAAAATAAGCATGAGAATGTTTTGTGTACAGTACTCATTACATGTGATTGCTGAAACTTGGTGGTAGACATTTAAAACAGATGTATCCTAAAACTGGTTCTGTAACTGATGGACAGAACTGTAGCTAACTTGGACTGTTTGGTGCATATAAATCTTTTTGGTCTATCCACAGCACCTGTGTTGGACTGCACAGTGCAAATTTCATGTACAGAAATTACCTGGATTTAATGCAATTGATTGTATCACCTACAGAAATGTAAGGTACATTTTCCAGCTGCTGGGGGAAGTTAGCTGTTTGCTGTGACTGAGAATTCATCAAATTTAAAATAAAAAAAAATATGGTTTGGGGTTGTGCTATAGGACAAAACTGTTTGAAAAGATAAATTGCTATTTACTGTCCTTGCCAATATCTGCATTACTGGGTTTCTTGGTGAAGGGATGCTGCTCAGATGCACAGATGTCTTACTGCAGGTCTTGGCCTATTTAGCTATGCTTGCAGACCTTGCAGTGGTGTCTTTAAATAATTGTTTTTGGGAATCAGAGGTGGAGTTGGTCAAATCTTGTGAAAAACACCTGGAGGCTTTTAATCCTCAGCCTCAGGCTCCCAAGAGTTACCCTTCTGCTGGAGGACGGATAAAATTGCTGACTGTTCTGTTAAGGCCTGGGAAGCTCAAGGCTGAAAAGTACGAGTGGGCTGTCAGGGAGGGGAGCAAGCAGCTGGGCTGCTTTCTCTGCTCTGCTAGGCAGGCTGTGCATTTCAGAACAGTGCAAAATCTGTTCTTGATGTCAACTTTCTCACTTGGATGTGCCTGAAGCTTTGTCTCAGAGAGAAACACGGGTGAATGGAGTCAGTGGTTTTCCAGGCTCATGGAATCAGCCGGAGGCTCCTTGCAATCCAGCAGCTGTTGATGTCCTTGTCACCAGTGTCTGAACGCTGCACAGGAATGCACGTTGTGACGGGCAGTCCCCATGTGGTGCCTGGCCTATAGGCACTTACTTCTAGCCCGCTGCCTTTCTCTCAGGACAGCTTTTCAGGCTGTATGTGCTACACAAGAATCCGATTTTTCCTTCTCTCTTAATTTCCTTCATTCCCGTATTCTCAGTCCATTTACTATGTCCCCATGCCCTCACGGAAGTGAGGTGTGGGGTTGTGCAGCTGGGATTATGCCGAGTCATAAAACTGTGCCTGGCGTTTGCCCAGAGATGCGTTCTTGGTAAGGTCAGTTGCAGTCCTCCGGCAGTGCTGTTCCTGCCTCTCCTCGCTTTCTGTAGCATGGCAAAATGAATAAAGCCTTATTTGTGGTGCAAAAGCCTCATCTGTGGTGCAAAAGCCTCTTGCAGTGTCACCGTGGGAGCCGTGACAAATGTTTTGGCAGTCTGCGCTCGTGCTGTCTTTGATGCAGTAACCGGTGACCGCTTTTTCTTTGTTCCTGCCACAGGGACTTTTGCAATCTTGTGGGTGGTTCTACTTCTGCATTGCTGCCTTTCTAGTAGTTGCTGATAGAAAATACATTTTTTCTCACAGTACAGAATTTTAGCTTTTTTCTTTTTTTCTTTACCAAAAATAAAAGATAAAAATGTGAGTTTGCTGGAGCCTGTAAAAGTGAGATCTGCTCTTCGTTGAGGAGAAGTAGCAGTGTTTCAACTCTAGTGTAAAATAAACCAGTTAGAGCAAGAGCAGCCATCACCCAAGCACCAATGTTTATTCTGATGTGTAAAACCCTCAAAGCCCTGAGTACTTCTGACTGAACCTGGAAACCAGGCTCCTCGCCATCTACGCAGAGATGTAAACATGCTGGAAAAAGGCAGGAACCCGCCCTGACATTGCCCTGCCCTCTTGCAGGTGAGGCAGGCTGAAAGGCATTGCCGTTTGTGTCTTGCTGCCCCTGAGTTGCAGTGGAAGAAGCGTGGCACATGGTGTGTCTGGAAAATTGCATTTCCCAATATTCCCTCATTTCCACAGTTAAAAACAGTAGCTGATAAACAGTGACCAGGAGTCTGTCCTGTTCTGCTACCAAATGTGAGGCAAACAATTTCATTATCCCCGTCAGGTGGTGAAGCACTAAAGAATCGAGCTCAGTTTAGCTTTTGGCATTTTGGGTTTGTAAAAAGTTAAATGTTACATGGGAGTCAACCAGCCTGAACAGAACAGATGGAAAAATTGATGGAGTTGTTGCTCTCTCTGAATTTAATGTAAAATCTTGTTTCAAATAGCAGGCTGTGCCTAGCAGTGCAAGCTTTTGTCCAAAGAGAGGACTGCAACTGTAAAAGATGAACAACGAAATCAATGTTCATAAATTGGTTACAGCAAAAATGAAGCAAAGTAATCACTGCATTAATAAGTAGTGGAGACTGCCACCAACACCTGTGGAAAGTCCATCATGTGTCTTTCCATCTATTCTACCACTGCCTGGAGGCATCCAGCTGTGTGTTACATTTACTATGAAATGAAGTAAGAGCTTGCTCAGAAGCTAATGCATGTGGAATGAGCAACAGGGTGTCCTGTGTCTGTCTCAGACAGAAATACAAGCAGGTGTTGTGCCACGTGTCTACTGTCATGCACTGGAACCGCACACATTCAGGGGTGTTTGGCTAGAGAACAGCCAGAGCCCAGCATTCCTTATTAGAAAAAGAGCACACGTCTCACAAAGCCCCAGCATGGCAGAGGTGTTGTTTTCTCCTTTGAACAAGCACCCAAGGGCTTGTCACTTTCAAAGTGTGCATATAAATTGTGTTATCAGCGTGACTGGGAACCACACTGGTTGTTGAGGTGGGGCTGAAATAATGTGGGAGCGGCCTCTGAGATCCCTGGACATATAGTTCCTTCTAGGTTTGAACTTTCCCACCTCTGTGTGGTGGCTGGTTTTTCAGCCTGGGAGAGATGCCGGTGACTCAGGGGCCACAGTTCATAGTCTACAAATGGAGCTGTATTGCTTTTATGGGGTTGTTCGTAAAAGTTTAAAAAGGGAGCACAGCTGTGTGTGAAAAATTGAAAGCAGATGGAGACCCAGAAAATTTTGGCAGCAGTAGCTTGGTGTGAAGTAGCTCCTGAAATTAACTCAGTACCAACAAAGAGGAGATTACATTTCCAGGATTCAGTTGTGAGCTCCTTCTTGGCTGCATAGTGAGACTGGTAGATACTTCACTGTTTTGTGCATAAACACTGACAGGTCTGAGCACTGGATTGATATGAACCTTGGAAGACCCTGCCTCTGTTATATGACCTGAAGAGCATGGTGCCATTGAATAGTGACTTTTCTCCTGCTAGGTATATCAGCATAGCAGGGCAGTTTGACTTACAAATTGAGACGTGGACTGTTTAAACGAGGCATTGTAAGCCGCAGCCATGTCACACCTGGAAAATTAGGTAGAGTGCAAGTGGTTTGTAGAACTGCTGAGCTTTACTCATCCCAGAAAATGTGTCTTTCTGTTAGCACTGGTCTTTAGAGGGACTTGTATTGAATTTTTTTATATATATTTTTTTTTTCTAGAAAACTTACAGAAAGTCATGAATAGGTGGGCAAAATATTTCTTCTTACATCTTTCTGGTGTGGCACAAAGCAGCTAAAAAGCAGTGCCGCACCCTTGGCTCTCTTCTGCTGCTGCCATGGCCACCACCTGGCAGAGCAGCTCTGAGCCCCTCCTGTTTGGCCTGGAGCAGAGAGCAGGGAGAGGCTGTGAGGAGTGGGGCCGCTGGCTGCCAGGAGCAGCGATTTCAGGAAGTGCTGCCAGTCTGGGCAAGGTCAAAACATGACCATCCCACAGAAGTTTCTGCACCATGTTCCCCCACTCTACACATTTCCACACTACATCAAGCAGAAAATAGCCCACATGGGTCTGGCACTGTGCTGTGAGCAGCACGGCAACATGAGAGGACACAAATTCTCATTTATGCTTGCTCCCACTCCCCTGTGGGAGAAGAACAGTTTAAATGATGGCACCCAAAAAACCAATGGAAAGGTCTCTGGTGCAGCAAAAAATAAGAGAGAATGTATTACAGAGCTTAACAGAAGGTATGTTTTCTCCTTTAGAGACTGAGAATTTTATCACAGACTCATTCTGGCTAAAGCTGATTGCAGAAAGTGGACCGTTTTTCAACTTGAGTAAAGGCAAGAGAGAGTGTGATCAGAACCAATGCCCCACAACAGTACTTGTGTAACAGGCACTTTGCTCAGGCAGGTCTACTTTATGCCATTTCCTCTGTGAATAAAAAAAATACTCAAACGCGTATTGCAGAACTAATACTTTTTTTACAGAAATGCAGGATGAAACTTGCACTGTGTCAGGGGAGGAAAAGCAGCAGAGTTCAAAAGGATATGACAATGTCTGGGACGCTCTGCAACAGCAAAGAATTTTGACTGAAATGCCCAGGTGATGGGAGGAAGCTGGCCATGGGAAGTGTGGTACTGTGATAGTCCTGCCAGTCTAACTGGAGCAGAAAATTCCTTGCCAGCTTCCAAACGGGAGCCTAACTTAGCCCTGAATGCCACCAGGGTATTCTGGAGCTATCATTTGATTAGGAGCAGCAGTTTGGCATCCTAGAGCAAGCAGTAGCTGGTGGCTGTTTCCAAGGAGGGCTAAAGTGCCCCATTAGTCAAGCTGTGTGTGAATGGGCGGAGGAGAGATTGCTGCAGCCTTTGCAGGATGTTATGCAGCGTGTTCATGGCAAAAAGATCTTCACTCATTCTATTTTCTGATTTTTGGCCGTCAAAAGATAAATCAAGTCAAGTACTCTGTGATTGCTATTTTTGTAATTCAGCTGAGTAAAATGAAAAAATGGTTGTACTGCCACACTTTGGCTGAAATTTCAACTGTTTGTATAATTGGAGGAACAGGTCTGCTTCAGAGGAAATAGTAGTATGTGTTTGCAGCATCCCAGTGGATGGATCAATTTTCATTGCTGGCATACCTCTGGCAAACCTTAAGAGGGCAGTAGCTGCATAAGGTTTCTGGCCTGTCCGTATTCCAGCTATGCTAGTTACTGGTGTAATCAAGTGTCTTTGATTACTCCTCTTTCACACTAGTCTAAGTGTGGGTCAAATCTGTGTATATTTTGAGTTAAATTCACCTTTCCTTGGAAAAACATAGCAATATTTTATTTTTCTCTTTTGTCATTGTTTAAATTTTTATAATGAAATTAATGTCAGCCCTTTAATGTAAAAAACCTGTCCTAGACATCTTTGGTGTTTTAAGACATTGTCTAGAAAAAAGAGCTGCTAAGAACTGATGTAAAATATTTTAAAGGAAGAAGCAGAAACTCTCATACGTGTTAACTAGGCATCTTCTTTTAAAAGGTTGGAAGATAAAATGTGAACAAATAACACAGGAGATGAAATTCAACAGAATGATCATCTTCTGATTCCCGTCTTCTAAAAGAACACAAAATAAGCAGAAATTAACTACACAGGCACTGACTTGTAAGTGGTTTTCTTCATCTGTAAGGAGAAAAGCATTTGGGTGCATGAGACTAGAGGAAATGAGATGTGTTATTTCCATGTGTCTGGACAAAGACAAACATTCATCAGACTCGAACTAATGTAAGAAAACAATTATCTTGGAGATGTAAAATGCCTAGAATAAAACTTCTTAATCTGGGAGTGTTAGTGTTGAATCAATGCTTCTGATGACTCCAGGATCATTTAACTGGAAGACAAAAAACAGCTAAAACAAGTAAACCTGAATAAAGAGGTCCAGAGTGTCAGGAAAGAGAATGATCTTGGAAGGCTGGAGCAGTCATGGGTGCCTTCACAGTTAGGGAAAGGTGCTTGTGAGTGGTGGGCAGTGCAGGATTTTTACAATGATAAAAGTGGTGGAGCTACTGAGGGCTACACAGTGCATTCACTGCTCAACCCTCATTTCATGACACAAAGCAGATTGCCCAGGCCTGATCTGCTCTTGGTAAATCCATGCTTTTCCTCACTGCCTTCTTGTTCTTTATCTGTTTGGAATTGGATCCCAAGGAGACAGGCTACATGATCTTCCCAGGGACTGAGTTGAAGCTGGCCAGCATTTGGTTCCTCAGATCCTCCTCTGGACCCTTCGTAAAGACAGGTGTAACATTAACCCTTTTCTGTGGTCATCACAACGTTCTGAGGATGATGCAGCTTCACAGTCACATTGTCCATTTTTTTAACCATCCCTGTGTGGATCCTATCTATCCTCGTACATATGAATATACTCAGTTTCTTTGAACAGTCCCTATCTATTATGCCTTTTCTTGGCCTCCTTTCTCAAACTGTGCAGGTATGTACAGAGGTCTGGGAACTTTTTGTACGCTGAGACAAAACAGTCATCAAATATTTCAGTATTTTCTATATTGTCTGCCACAAGGTTCTCTTCGGCATCCAACAACAGCTTCACATTTCCTTTGAACTTCAGTTTGCCACTACTGTATGTACAGAAATCATTTCCTTCTACCCTTTATGTCCCTCAACACCTTCAGCTCCCACTGGGCTCTCCACTTTCTGATAACATCCATAATTGCCCAAGTGATGCTTTCATATTCCTCCTTTGTCATATGCCCTTGTTCATGCTTCTTGCATTGTTGTCTTTTTGCATTTTAATTCATTAACAGCTCCTTGTTTTGCTGACTGTGCCTTTTGCCAAAATTTCAGGTTGTACACAGAATCACTCCAGCCTTTAGTAAGAATTAGAGGGTATTTTGTTAGTACATCTATCTTTCTGCTATTTTTAAAATAAGTTCTTGCACTGACCAACTTTAAGATCTTGTAACTCAGTTTTTATGGTAATTCTGCCCTCCAGAAACCCCTATAAGTATGAGTGATTGCCCTCTGTTTCTTCTTTCAGCAACTAATTTGCAGTTCTGTCTTAATGCAATGCAGATGTAGTTAACATGACATTCACTTCTAACCTTTGCAAAAAGCAAATGTAACTTGGATTCAGCTGACCTATGCTTTATTCGGATCACTAATGCATGCTGGTAATATTTCTAAGTCTGTAACATCGTACATCATGGAATATGTTTATTGTACATGCATATTACATAAGGGCATGACTTTTGGTGGACACATCTTTTGATTAAATAATGCTTTTCTCTTCAAACACAATACCAGATGTATATTAATTGGGAAAAGGAAGTATTTGTCCCATGGATCCCTGTGCCTATTGCCAGCTTTGAAGGTTTGTGTCACAAGGACTTTGTTAATTTTCACAGGAGGTTTTACGTATGTATGTGAAGACTTTAGAGACCTTCTGAAGTATTTCCCATGTCAAATGCAGTGAGATGAATTTTTTTTTAGGGAAAAGGAGGCACTGAAGATCAGGATGTTGAGTAGCATGTGAACAAGAGTTGGAAGTTTTTCCATACCATAAAGTTGATGGGGAGAGTGGGCTCAGCGATGAAATAAAAAGCTGTGGTTTTGTCTGAAGAAAAAAATTGCAGTGAACAATCTGTGGCAGTTTGTGATCACCGAGTGAATTTTCGGTTTCATTAGAAGCAGTAAGAATATGTTCACTCTCTGTTCTGGGGTTGCAGGAAATAGATTGGAATGTTGTTTGCTTTGTTTTTATTATTCAAAGCAGACAAAATTATGTAAGTAAAAAATTGAATAACCCAAACCAGACAATCTAAAAGTACCTTCTACTACATGCAGAGATTATTCTGATAAGGGCAGGATTCAATTTCAGTTCCCAAATAGCTATTGCCTGCAGAGGTTTGACTGCGGAAGTTGCCGTAGCCATGAAGCAGTAGTTCCTACTGTGCAATTCAATTAGCTCTTTTCATAAACTGCTGCTGCAGAGGCTCAAGCTTGACTTATGGCATGGAACATCTGTTAGCTGGGAACAGAGTGATGGGATCTGGCAGTTAGACAGTTGCTTTGTATAATACATAATTTCTGTTTACTGTATTGCATCAAGACCTCAGTTTGAAATAAAGCTGCTGATGTATTGTACATGTTGATGACAAAGGAGGCAAGTCTCCTGCAAGTTTGTGGAGAGAAATTTGGAGACAATTGCAAGAAATTTTGCTCATCAGATATGGGCAACATCAGTGACAGACAACTGGAGATTTAGTGTGTCTTTTAATCAGGAAAGGAAAGGAAAGGAAAGGAAAGGAAAGGAAAGGAAAGGAAAGGAAAGGAAAGGAAAGGAAAGGAAAGGAAAGGAAAGGAAAGGAAAGGAAAGGAAAGGAAAGGAAAGGAAAAGTTGTGATTTTTAGAAGACCTGCTGTTTGCTCCTGGCCTGCCTGCTAGCAGGTGCTGTACTTCACCTGCCACATGGCAGAGTGACCATCCAGTGAGGTGGCACTGGGATGAACCTGCAGAGCTAAGCCCGTGCCATTCGGGTGAAAGATATGGCCTGAATGATTTCCAGGGTCAGCAGCAGGAACACCAGACCCAGGTTTATCCTGTCCTGCAGCTCCTCATCTGCTGTAAGCTGAGACATGAGGGTGAAGCAAGGTGTGGGTGGGAGGTCTAGAGAAGATGAAGGTTGTGTGAAATGCATTAAGGATTTCAGACTGCAGAGTCAGACAGGGGAGCACCCTCACCCCACACAACTTGGGTGAGGTAGCAGAGCTCTCCAGATATTTTGTTCACGTGCTTGGCGTGAGGGCAGACCAGGCCCAGCTGCTCCAGCTTCAGCGTCAGGTGGAAGAGGCATTTGTTGGGGTGTCCTGGCAGAAATTGAGGTATTTGGATTTTTCACAAAATGCAGGAAACCCCAGTCTCCCCCCACATGGTTTAACTCTTTCCACAGCTCTGCAGCAGAGTCCTGGGCTCCACTGTGGATACCAAAATGGCCTTTGTGTTTTCAGGCAGTTGTGTTACCCCCATGAGGGGCCAAATGCCAGGCCCTGTGTTGGCTCCAGGAGACGTTTCCAGAGACATGCCTCCTGGCTAGGAGGTGCTGGCAAGACTGTTTCCTCCATGGTGCATGCTCGCTGAAGAAACACTTTGCCCTGGCCTCACACAGCGGTGGCACAATGAATCCCAAGAGTGTGAGGAAACACGAGATGGCCGTGCAGTTCTGGTGAACCCAGAGCTCCCCAGGCTTATGAGGTGGGCCGAGAGAAAGGTGCTAGTTAAAACTGCCCTGTGAATTTACAGCAAGGGAGAGGTTAGGAAGCGCGTTTTGAGAGGTTTGGCTATGGTGCCACTGCCTTGCTAGTACTGCCATTATTCACCCTAGAACTGGGTAGAATGTGGGCCTGCTCTTTTCAAGGATTTTTTAAAAAACAATTCAGTAGGTTACTACAGAAATCAGAAAAGGGCACTCAACTATATTTGGTGGAAACGAGGGCAGTGTTGGACATTATCCTATAGCCAGAGAAGGAAAGAAGTAATTTTGAGAAAATTTCATGCTTTCTAAAGTACTGATAGTTTAAGTACTCTGTAGTTCTCGTACTACTGTAAAATACCCTGCATCTATGGCCTAAGGCAGTATGGCAGATTTCCACGCTCTTCCTTCAGTGTAGCTGCCTTATTTAGTGTGACTGCACCCCAGAAAAGGAATTATGTGACTGTTTTCAAAGTGCAATGCTGATTAAACTCCAAGTCATCTATTTAGTTGTATATTGTGTACAATTGAGTACAACTGAGTATATCGGCTTTGGGAAAGCAGCTTGACTTTTCTCTAGATTAAATAAGAGCAGAGTCATTCAATGGAAGTCTGCATTGCCATCATTTATGGCTCTCACCAGTCATAAACAATGGGAATAAAAATGCTTTTGAAATAAATTGGAAGAAAACATATAAAAAACCAAAAGCATCTGTCCTGGAGTCTGGGAATGCAGACCTATTGCCTGTTCTAAGCAGGCTACCAGTTGGACATAGAGGTGGTCAGAAAAAGTAATAGAGGCAAATGATGTCATATTACTGACAAAACTCTTTTGTGGTAGAAGATAGAAGTAACTGAAAACTCCTGATGTCTTATGTACAGAAGAGTCAGGGTGCTGGAAGCTTTCTCCTTGATTACCTTTCTTCCTTCAGTCTGTTCAATTGGGGCCACATGGTCCATGCAGTGATGCATTATTCCCTCTGCTTTCCCGGGTGTGTGAGATCTAGAGGCAGTTATATCTTGTAAGCCCTGGGAGATAACATCAGCTGTGCTGGGCAGCACCACAGGTAAATTTACAGTAGCATTCTGGAAATTTGTGTTGGGCAAAGCAGGTAGCAGTCTTGTTTTTGTGATCTGTCAAAAAGTAAAACTTTGTTTTTTTTCTAGGAAGACCTGGAAGATGTTTGTGTGGGTTGGAACTCTTATTTCCTAAGAGGCTGAAGTTTTTTATCGTGAGTTCTTTGACTTTTAGTTGTTGAACATCATAGTGGTTTGGCATTGTAGTCTCTAGGACTAATCTGGATGTTTATTTGTTCTGATAGCTTAGTGCTTTACTGAAATGGTGAATGGATTTCAGCCCTGCAGCACAGTGGCAGTTTCTGGGATGTGTTATTGGTCAGAAGGATTTTCAGACAAAGTGCTAGTTAATATTCTTTGCTGGAGGAGAAACTTAGAATGGACTTTCTGTTTCAGGGAGTGATGCCAATCCTTTAATTACGAATAGCTGAATAATCAAGGGTACTACATTGTCACTGGGTTCTGTTAATACTCTAACAACCTGATTTTTGCTTTTGTAAAGGGTTAAAGATAACTTCAAAAGGTATGTCCTTGTACTGATTTTCTTTTTTTTTTTTCAGTTTATGGATTTTTTCTGTCCATATTCAACTTTTTGGATGTTATAAAGCAATTCCGCACTGAAGTAACTGCTCAGATGGATTTTTTTGGTGTTGTTATTTGTTTTCTTTAGTTTTACTAGTACAAGTTGAAAGCAGCAAGATCTTCAGAGTGTGTCTCACATGTTTCTTGAATCAATTCCTCCACTGACTTGTAGATAGAAAAGTTTTATGCTTAAACTAGAGAAGACTAGAGCTTTCAATGTTGTCCTTTGTGCCTTTTTCTCTTATCTTTTAGCACATATATGTACTACCACAGAACTTTATTAAAAGTACCACTCCTATTTTATTTTTTTCCTTGTAAAAAAAACTATTGCCGTAGGAAAAAATAAAACCCTTAAATTTGATTAGGACAAAAGCTGATTATATAAAGTCTTAATTTACATTTCATTTTCCCATTGGGTTGTGCAAAATGGTGGTAGCCCAGCCATTTTTGTAATGAGGTTATTTTGTGCTTGGGCAGCAAAACCATAAATTTAGGTGAAACTAAATAAAATTGTGAAAGGGCAGAGATATTAAGAAAAACTTTATTTGTTTTCTACAGCTCTCTGTTGCAGCATCACCGTTTTTGCCTGAGGAATCCTTTAGAGTTAAATGAAGTTAAAAGATAATAAGATTAGCAAGAGCACTAGGAGAAGAGACACATGAAACAACAAATTAGATGCTGTTATGGCTCAGTAATTTGGATTTGCTCTTTTGTTTCTATTTGCCAATACTGCATAGTTACAGAGCTTTGGGGAATTTCTTAGTCACCAAACGACACAGTGAAGATAAAGAGGAGGATCCTGAGTTGTCTCACTGGTTCAGTACCCAGCTGAAAGGATTAGCTGCTACAGCTTTCATTTGTGATCTGATTAAGCAGAGAACAGAAAACAAAGAGAAGTCAACTTTTGATGATATTACAATCATTTGGTGAAGTGTTACAACTTCTTTCTAACTCTAGGAAGTTACTTTTTTACAGGTAGTGATACTGAGAAATGAACAGGTTTGTCCAAGGGTCTATGTGAAGTCGCAGCATTGCCAGACATGGTCTTCTCATCTCCTGAATATTACTTTGGCACCTTAACAGATTTGCCCCATTTGTACACTTCTGTGATCCAATAGAAAGGCTGCAAGTAATCCAATTCATTATATTGCCACTTCCCTGCTGTGCAAAAAGTTCACTGCCTCAGCTTAGTTCTAGGTCACCACTGATTCTTTGGCTAAATCTGGTTTAACTACAACTCATCATTAATGCATTCCTGCAAATACATTGGTTTTTTGTACGTATGACACTTGTTGTGCCACCTTATTTTCAAGTTATTGTAGAGTTATAATCTTATTTCTAAAAAATGGTGAAGGAAAGAAAGTATTTCAAAATCTTTCTTTAGACCCCGAAATGCCTGTCAGTAAAAGCCTTCAGGGCACTAACTTCTGAAGGGTATGATCCTGAGTATGCTGTATTCTTTCACAGTCAGTAGAAAGGGAGGAAGGTGCTACTTTCAGTGAGCCCTTCAGGTTTTCACAGAGTCAGCATATACTGTGCAGGAGCTTCTGTTGACCTCTGTTCAAGTCTTGAAAGGAGTGGTCTCATGGCACAGTCAGACAAAAATATGTGGGCAACAGAGATTCTTGCTCGGAAACAATGTTCAAATAAACACTTTAAAAATTATGAAAAAGTATATGGTAGATTTCTAAACCTGTGATGGAATTATCTCATTCACATAATCTCATTCACATATAGGTGTTTGTCACAGTGACTTCTCAGACTGAATCTTCATTAACTCTTTACTGAGCAACTTTTATGAACCACCTTGAATGTATGCTCCTTTCATCTCCTCTGTTAGCATTGAATTGTTCCCAATTTATTCAGAGCCTACTGACTGTGTACACTAATCTGACAGAACGTGGCATAGACAGTTTTCCATTAAGTCATGGAATAAAAAACCGTGAAAGCTACTGCAAATTAAATGTAAAAAAGCAGGGTGGAAGCTGTGCATCTAGGCTGTCTTTCACAGTATTTTATAAATGATATTGAATGACTTCCATGAATAGAGATACAATGCTCTCACCATTAGAATTTTTAATTGGTATGTTTTCATCAGACTGTTTTCCCTAGAGTATTCAAATGAAAAACCTGCAATACAGACAGTGATACTTCTTTTTGGTGACTTGGTAACTTAGTTACTGTATTAGTATTAGCAAATCTAATTATCTTTATACAAAAAGAGAGGAACAAGCTCAAATAAATGGTCTGTTCATACAAGTTAGCTAAAGTGGTTTGTAAAATATTTACATACATAAAGCTTTCGAAAACCTTTCTGGAAAAAGATACGCATAGTAATAAGTGTGATGCTAAAAACAGGCAACAAAAAGATGGTTATGTAAAAGGCAGAAGTACCGGCTGATGCTAGCGGGAATGTACTAATCCCAAATCCTCTTACATTGTCGAGAGACTGAAGAGAAGCCAAATTCAGTGTTTTTGAGTAACAGACAATTTCAGATGTACGGGAAGAAAAGAAACAAACAAAAAATCCAACCCTCTAGTGGTTTCTCCTTGCACTTTTGGACAATGATTCTAAAGAATATAGTAGCTACCTGTGTGAAGAGCATGTTTTCAACTGCTGTAGTCAGCAGCCTTGCTGTATGTCTGCCCAGATCTCCGCTGGCAGCTCAGGACCATTTATCCTCTTTCAAGATCTCTGTTTTAGACTCCCTGAGGGCATCTTATTAACTACAAAGGGTAAGGAAAAGCACCTCTTTCATCTTCTCTCCATCTAAAATGCATGCAGGGCCCTTTAGCACATAGCAAAATGCTATAGGAAGCTTCAAGCAATCAGCTTGTGTGGAGGAATTGGGAAGGAGAGGTAGCCTGTCAAATACAGAGAGCTCTGAATAATAATAGCGATGGTGATATACAGTAGGTTTTTTTGGGCTCTTTTGGAAACCTGCTTAGAGAAGTAGTGAAGTGCTATAAATCCCACTGGATTTGGGAGGGTTTGTCAACAGTCAAGCACAATTTATCTGAGCTGTAATGCTGTTGGTACATTAGGTCACGTGTCTGTGGACTCTTGAAGATACCAAATCAGTAGATGTAGGGTCTGCTTTGTATTTTCAAAAGTATTTCCATTGTTTCCTGTCAGACCATGGATATTATGGTTGCTGTTTACAAAAGGATAAGTTTCTAGCTTTGAGTAATTTGAAAAAACACAACTAAATACATCTTTAAGTGCATGCCACCTGTTTACACTGATGTGATCTTAGGTTGAATTTGAACATCTCATGTGTCGCTAAAGAACACAGGGCGAAATGGAAATGCCTACTGAGTCTGTAGTTTTATGGTTGATACAGCGTGCATCATAGCTGCACTTCAAATATCATTGTTCCTAAACTGTTTGGAACTGTAACTGTCACATTACCATTTCCGCAAGGTAAACCTTACACTTGGTATTCATTTTATCCTCCACGTTGTAATCAGTCTCTTCAAAGCATTTGTGGAGACAGGGATCCCATCAACAAAGACTTTTGATACCCCATTTTCCTCTGAGCTGCATGATCTCTGTCATCAACGTGGGAAAACAAGCCTATTTTCTCATTACTTCTTTGGATGCTACCGGAAAATTGCAAAAATACCGCCATAGCTGGTCCAGCTTGCGTGTTGTAGTCCAGCAGGAAAGTGGAAAAAGTTCGTAAGACTCTGCAGAATTTTAGTCCAATTATTTATTTTTTCCACTAGTGTCAAAGAGGACAATGAAAGTGACAGGATCACAGTGGAAGTACTGCCACTACAAGGAGTCAGGCTAAGATAGCTACACAACTGAAGTGTCCACAGACCTGGGGAAATGTGCCTGAATACGAACTCTGGGGCAGGGGGAAATGTCAGTCCAGTTACTTCATCCACCCAAGCAGGCTTGTTGCTTTAAACAGCCTCTGTGTTCAAAATCAGAAAACTGCCTATTTTAACATCAGTAACTAATCATCTTAGATGTCTTTTTATTTGATAACTCTGTGATTACAATTTATCTCAAAAGGGGCTAATATGAAAGGTGCTTTATTAGCTAGGGACTTTCAGAAAAGATAAGTGGGCAGAGAACAGGGATTGGCTTAAAAAATCTTGAATGGTTGCTCCAAAACTTCCAAAGTACTGCAGCTCCTCACAGTTTATGGCTCCTCAATGGCCAGAGGGGCCATGGTTTTACTGTGTTTTATATGTTCAGCATTACAATTCCTCTGCAGCTCCTGAGTCTGCTGGTGTACCTGTGAATCCGGGAAGCAGCCCAAATGTAGGGGGTAAACTCATAGGGCATGCGGGTGTGTATGGGGTGTGAAGAGATGGTAACTGTCACGGAACGTGGCACAGAAGAGTCTTTGTATGCAAAAACTTCTCAAACCTGTGCATTTTTGCTCATGTCAGTGCACTGCCCACAGTTAGCACTGCTGGAGTTTTTAAACCTTTTTGCACTTAGAGCAAACCCTCCAGAGAACAGGCTGGAATGTCACACTAAGCCTCTTGATCTAGGTTGCTAGGGAAATTCCTGTCCATCTTGCCCCATCATGTCCCCCCCAGTCTTTGCTTTTCTGTTTCAAAGATTTTTGAGAGTTTTATCCTAGCTGAAATCTTGAAGCAAGATTTAAACAGCCCTTGCCCCTTAAATTGTCAGCTATGTTGACTTTCTTAGAACCCATTGTGGATGTGTCCC
>VXAV01011561.1:108450-122733 GCA_013399715.1 Alectura lathami
GAGATATTTTTGAAGTAGACCAATGTTGTAAGTGATGGCACACTTTAGTTAATTAATTTACAAATGGTGTATGTTAGAATAAATTGCATTCGGGTAACAGGAAGGAGTTTAATTCTCCAGTTTGTTGCGTTAGCCAAATGGAAATTGCACATTTTTTTTTTTTTTCTCTCTCTGGCACTAGTTAAGAACAAATTCACAAGGAATTAAATAAAAGATAAATCTTATTCTTGGAAGTGTTCCGTGACATTTATAAATATTATATTGAATTTTATTTTTATAAACTGATTTCAGTTATAATGGAGTAGTGTATCAAGTTAAATATTAAAAATGGTATATCAATTTACAACAGTTTTCAGTGAATACANCCTAGAGGTATAATGCTTGCCAGTGAATACAAAGTATTACACAGCTCTTTAAGGAACAAGCCTTGAGCTGTGGCATTCTTGAATATAACTGGCATGTTTGTGTTTTGGCTGTTGACTGCTGCTCTCCGGAAGGTTTCTGGACAGACATCTATGGACTGACTCAGAAGCAGGAAGGCTTCCAGATGGTGAGGTCAGACTTGGCACACCACGCACCTTCAACTTACTTGTAGATGCGTTGTCCACCCTAGGTTTTTAAATTAATGCTTTCTCATCCACCAGGCCAGTTGGCCTTGCTTATCTGCCTGACTATTTGATTTTTTTCTGTTCCTGTCCTTCCTCTTGTTATGGGAAATGATCTTTTAGTTCTTAGCCTCTCTTCTTCTTTTGACTTTAATCCTCTCAACATCTTTGACATCACGTTACCATTAGACGCGCATTTACAAAGCCAAAAAAATAATCATAGTTTTCATGGTGATTTGGGATTGGTCACTTGAAACATTTCTCTACCCCCATGTGTCTGTTTACCATTTTGCGGCTTGGTTTAAGGGCAGTGAAATCCAGGAAGCACAAATTCCACACGTTCATTTTGCCATTTTGAGGTGGAAGATGGAAATCTGTGTTTATTTCACTCACATAACCTTGCAAAGTGTAAATTGTTTATTTATAGCTCAGTAACCTCCAGGACAGTTATAGAATTTGTTTCCTGCCAGCATGGAAGGTGGTTGCACTTAGCCATGTGAAGTGTTATCAGTATTTTTGGGAGTAGTGAGTAGTGAGGGGGAAGTGGAAAGAGAGCGGAAATAATCTCTTTGTGCATGTTAAACTTCAAAACAGCTTTTAAGGTAGCAGGCACAAGAAGAGAGAAACCTCTTCAACTGCATTGCAGGAAAGGAAGTTAGAAGTCTTATGTTTTCTGTTCATCCATTTTCATCTTTTGAAACTATATTACTTATATTTTAATGATTTTATTTTTTTAATTTACTTTTTACCATAACCTCTCTTTCTAAGAATGACTTTCAGGGTAAATACCATGTATCAATGCAATATATTCATATTTTTTTTTTGGTTTTGGAGGGGGAAAGGAAAGTAATTAGACTTGTTTAAAAGAAAAAATTCTCCTGTCAGAATGTTTTTCTAGTACACTGGAGAAAATAACACACCAGTCCCATGACTCCACAGAGGCCAGCATGGGACTTGATAGCAGAGAAATCTCTGTGGGTAACAGATTTCCTGTAACAGACAGCTGATAACAGGCTAAATGGCATGCAGAAGGACAGTGGGGAGGAGTCGTTAAACATCTGAGAGGCACAGAGGAAAAATGTAAGGAGAAAATTTGAAATTAATGAATGTGGATTGTGGTGTGTTTAATAAGCCATATGTCCCATCTTTGATAGAGATGATGTCAGGACGGAAAAGCAATTGGAGAATATTGCAAGGCTTGCTTATCAAATCAGGGTATCTTCTGTCTGCTGGCTAGCAGGTCTTAATCATCTCATTGCTGAATTAATACATCACTCTGCAGCAGAAAACATCATTTGGCAGATCCACTTCAGCAAACCCTTCAAGTGTGTGCTGAGGTTCTTGGCTTCATAGTGACATGGTTATTTTCTTGCATGCTCTACCTGTTATTTATTATCATTACAATTTTGTTCACGTCACCACAAGCATTTGTGACTTCTTATCTAAATACAGAGATAGTGTTGCTCTGTATACAGGGTTTCACCTTATTTATTAAGAAAGAAAATACTGAAAGGTTCAGCCTCTTAGGCTCTCTATGACCTCCATTGGCTAGCTGGGAATTTATAAATGAAGTACAGGGAGAAGTTGTAAGGGACTTCTTCTTCATTGACACTTTTGCTGAAATCTTTAGGTTTCTTTGTAGACAACTTGATATTTAATATTTAACTGGACAACCTACTTTGAGTAGATGCAGTGGAGTGTTTTAATGGCACAGAGTTCTACAGCTCAGCCAGGGAGCTGCAGTTCATGTCTCTGCTTTTTGTCAATGCCCCGAGTAGTCCCTTGGAGTCGTGAGTTCTGTGATTTGTCGCCTGTGACAAGTCACATGCTTGGAGGAGGCTGTGCCTGTTTGAAAGATTTGACCCACAGTAGTGACTGAGGGCATGAAGTACCTGAACAACACCTACTATGGGAAGTTTTGAGCTACGCATAGGAGCCAGACCTTTTGAATGGTCTCCTGTTCACAATAATGGTCTCTTCATCAGACGCAACTCTCTGAATTCCTGGAGACTTTCTGGAGACCAGCTGCTGAGCAAGGCAGGGAAATTGATGAAGCTGGCTCATCCAAACCTTTCTGTCTACAACAATCATGGCACAACTCTTCATGGAAAGGTAAGGGGCAAAACACTTAATCACAGAAAACAGTTAATTCCTCTGGGTTCAACAGGCTGATGAGAAACCTCAGCCTCAGATTTGAGGAAAGAAAACAAACCCAAACTCCTTTCCCCATCACCAGCAGGAAAACAGGTTGGGTATAATTCAAAGATTTTGCTGTAGTGTTGTCAGCAGATAGGAAAGGCAGAGTGATGTTCCCACTTGTGCCAGGTTGGATTGCAATTTAGCTTTAAAATGGGATAGTCTGTCTATAAATCAATTCGTGGCTGTTTCTGATCTTCCCCTGACAAAAGCAGGGAAAAGTGATCTATAAATCATCATGTTACAAATGTCTTGTGTTTTCCCAGTTGGTTTTAGGAACAGAAAAGGTATATTTGTTTCTTCGTTTCCCCTCACACTTAAAATACAGCTTTGGTTTTATCTTTGTCAAACAGAAATGACCTTTCTGTCGTAACTAGGCTGATAACGTTGTGCAAGCCTTTGGCAATGACTGCACACGGTGCAGATTGTGATGAACGTGGGCAGGTCCATCTTTTCAAAGCACCAACAGAAATATAACTGCACATTTGCATGGCACCCCATAAAAGTGTGCACGTGGGCTTACCTCCTCTGCCTGTTGCAGCATTGCTGAGTTTGTGCTGATGGTGGGGGCTCAGGGCTGGGGTTTCTGGGAAGCAAGGTAGGGCCAACATTTGCTTCCCTTTCCAGCTGCCCTCCCCACTTTCCAGTGAGATGGGTTGAGTCATGTTTTCTGCACATACTTATTTTTCTCCTCCTGGCACTTAGAAATATGTAATTCCTCCTGCCTTTCACAGTGATCTGTGTTGAAACAAACCTGTATTATTATGGCACAGTGTTATAAAACTGCTTATTTAGAAAGCAGTGCTGTGTATTTGACAAAACCTGAGGAAACAAGACCTTGAGTGGAGCTGTGAAACATGGAATGAAATCAAGATTTATTTGTTTACATTTACTCAATGTGAAGCTGTGGCAGGTTCAGTCAAGTGTACTAGAGGAGATGGACAAGAGTACAGCCTCTTCTCTCCTTCTACCATAACTATCAGAGAGCTCTCTGGAGCCAGGAAACCTTACATTATGAGTTGGAGCTAGGTGCCAGATGCCAGGTTTTCTTTAGTATGAATAATTTTTTTTTTTTTTTTATTATTCTTCAGGAAGTTTTCAGGTACTGATGGGAGGAGAAAGGAAACCATTTCCATCTAAAACTCCTGTTAAGAGCAGGAGGTATTAAATTTTGCATGTATTTTTTTGTGCTGGCACTGTAATGAGTTTTCTGGCCAGTGGCAGTACTTAACCTCAGCAGAAGCCTGTAACTGGAGTTTGCTATGCTTTTTCTTTGGTGCAATATCTCCTTTTGTTTTGGCAATGTTGTTGCCTCTTTTGCAAGTGGTGAATCCATTTTCTCATAGGCAGTGCTACATAGGGTTATGTGTACTGAGACTGTGCCCTAAGGCTTCTAGTATGTTAATTCTGTTCGAGCCATGTGCAGTTTTAGGAGTTCTTCAACGGCCAGAAATCAAAACCATGCAGAAAAGGACACAAGGAACGTACATGCTGATTCCTTTAAGGGATAAATAACTGATATGATGACAATAATAAAGGAAATTGCAGTGATCAGTGCAAAACTGCGGTGTTTCACATGAGACCTGACAAAATGTTCACAACCCAGGTGGACCAGGGGGAACTGGATGACCACAGAACATGAAGTCTGTGCCCTCCTTCACATACATTGGGAGCGTTGGTGAAAACTGGTGTGGAAAAACGAGGGTGGCACCTCTGAAAGAGGAGCAAACCCTATTGACTTGGATGATGTAGTGCTCTCCTGCAAGCCTTATGCAGGGTGTCTGTGGCACTAAAGCATAACCCAGGGCAGAAGTGCTGAGTTCAAAGCTTCTGACAAAACCTGTGGCTCTGTAGCACGGAAACCTTTGTCTTGGTACGAGGGCATGCAGGTACACTTTAGGGTGCACAGGTGGCTGGGGTAGACTTAGGGGGCTGGAGGAAGCCAAACCCAGTGCAGCCTGTCCACACTGACTCCTGGGGATGCATCCCAGCATGGAAACACCAACTTGGAGTGATCCGTGTGTGTTGGGCTGGGGAGAAGCCAGAACTGTGCCCAGGTAACAGCAAAACACAAGGGGCAAGCTGCAGCCCTGTGCAAGAGCTGGTGCTATGGACTGGTTTCCTACAGGACTCTTATTCCGTTTCTCAGACAGATTCATAGAAAGAACATCCTGCCTGAGATCAAGCCATCACATCCTGTCCACAACTCCTGAGGCTTTTACCTTGTCTACGAAGTAGCAAGACACTCTGCTACAGTGCAGAAGAAAGGCGATGTGGTTGTGAAAAGTAACCCCATGTTGAGTAACACAGGCTTTGACCAGTTTTTTGGGGAGTGCTACTTGTATATCTATTTAGAAAGATATATTTGACATCTCTAGAAGATAATTTGTTAAATATCAATAAAAATCTAATGTCAGAGACAGGGAAAATTAGTCTGTCAGTGTGAAGGTAATTTTCTCTTAGGTGTGATTTGCTTTTTGCTCTGTAGAAATCCGGTTAGAGATAGCACGAGTTAGCACAATCTGTAGCAGAAACATTGAGCATTGTTGCCTAGAAGTTCCCTGGACTTCTCTGAAATTGCAGTGTTTTTCTTCTAAACTAGCCTAGTGTGAACTCTCATGATATATATTTTTTTTTGCATCAGCATTTCATGTTGCTTGGTTTGCTGTTAGTTCATATAAAATTTCTAGCCACAGTTGCAACCTGGAAATACAGCCTTGTACTATAAACAGAAGCGCAGTGAAGCAGAAGCAGTTCAGTGAGGCACTGAGAGAGTTTCAGCTTACAACAGACGTTAAAAGGACTTATTGGTACAAGAGGAATGTTTTAATAAGCTAATAAATTCCTAGCAGCTCTCATATGACCTTCCTGGGAACAAGTGAGTTCAGATTTCTGCAATTTCTGCAAAAATTTTACAATTCTGCAAAAACTTCCTAGGCAGAATTCATATATGTAGCGCACATAATGTATTTGTTACTGAGACAGAACTTGAGTAAGAAGTGGTCTAAACCATGGTGTGGAGGTGTCTCTTCTCTAGCCTGACTCCCCAAAAGCTGACTGCTTTGTTGACTGAGTCAGTTGCCATCCCACTTTGCTTTCCTGTCTCCCAGTTAGTGCTGCTAGCTCTTTAGGTGTGCTGGAGGTGTATAATATACAGTAGCTTTGCGCAGCCAGATTTTTTCCCCAATATGATGAATAGGAGAGTAAGTAGTCTTATAAGATCAAACCTTAAATTCATAGCATAAGCTTCCATTGCCCAGAGGCCTGTGAAAATGTGAAAATCTTGCTGAATGCATCAGAAACTGAGGAACTGGAGACTTGTTATTTCTGTAGTCTGAACTCCCTGTGATTTTCTTGCATCCCATTCTCTCTCTCCAGACTTTGAGTGACTGTATCTTCCATCAAATTTCTTTCAGCTGGGGAACAAATAGTTTTTAAAGAAAATCTTGTATAGATGTGAAAGGAGGAAAAAAGCTTGATGACCTCTGACTATGAGTTTGCATATTTCCAAGTTACACAACGAGGTCCCTGAAGAAAATTATGTGCTAAGCCAGATATGTTTACAAAAAATGAAATTACACAAAATTGGAATGTGAACAGAAAGCAACGGATCTTCTGAAATTGCATCTTGTCTGTGATAGTGTTTGGTATTTAACAAATATTCCAGGAGTGTTTTGATTTACTGCTTTGCCTGCAGAATTTTCTTTCAGTCTTGTTGCTTCTCTAACTCTGAAAAGATTGGTAAATGCATGACTTGGTCTACTTCATTCTTACGACATGATGACTAAGCTGTAAGACAGCTAGCTGCACACCATGTCATTGTTGTGTCATTCTGATTTGCTTTTAGGAAAGAACTGGTTTGCAAGGTTGAACAAATGTAGGATATACTAATTAGTATTATTCTCTTCTTAAATCTCCTTGAAATTAGGTTAGAGTGTCTCCCAAAATTTTGATAAGTGAAAGCCTGGGGGAAGAACTAAATACAACATTTTATCATTGAAACAGGATATTCTGAGTTTGTATTGGAACAAACTGATATTTTCAGAACCCATTCAGATAACATACGCACTATTTTTTTTTTTTTCCCCTTAAATGAAGTGTTGCTAAAACAAAGTCTAAATCTTTTCTGGCAGAAATAGTGTTTACCAATAATAACCTCATCTGAAATAGCCTAAAGGTTAGTCTGATGTCTCTCTCTCTCTTTTTTTTTTTTTTTTTAGACCAAGGCCAGGCACTGAAAACACATCTTATGTGTTCTCAGGGCATAGTGGCTGGTTACAGGAAGACTAGAGTGTCACTGGTGACAGTAAGTAGTAAAAACTGGCAAATTTTTGACTTGCAATTTAACGAGTAACACTTCCACTATTGCTCTTGAGCTTACAAATGGAAATTTATATCTGTTTTGCTGATGATTGCATTAATACAGGGAGCCATAAACGTTTGTCAAGTAAGTTCAAAGTATTTTACTACAAGAATCTTTAAATGCTTTGAAATACCAGCAGAAGTTAATCCCAGATTTGCAGTTAAGGTAAAATAAACCCAGGCCATGATTAGAAAGTCACTGGCAGATGAAAAGACAGATCCCAGGAGCAGGCTGCAGAGCTGTGGCTGTGAGCACTTCACTCTGAAATTCCACTGGTATTTTAACTGTGTTAAAACATCTGAACCTATGGTGTCCCTTAGTGAAGGTCTGCAGTCCTAAATCAAATTGCTAAGAAATAAATGCAGGTAACTCAATTTGGGCAGATACTACTCAGGCAGTTTCACATGGTATGTTCTGGAAAAAGATGAACCTGCACTGCCTGCCCTTCAAGGTCTCTAAAAGTTGCAGGACTGCATAACAAGAGCCTTGTGGTTGAGCTAATAAATCCTGGTGGGAATGCATTAGGTGAAAGGACAACCATGATAATGTGATGATCTGCTGTGTAACTAAAGAAGCTCTATATTTTGAATATTGCTTCTTATACAAAGAGCTATGTTTAAGAAGGGTAGAAAGGATGACCTAAGGAACTGCTGACCTGTCAATCTCAGGTCTATGCTGGGGAAGATCATGGAACAAATCCTCCTGGAAACTATGCTAAGGCACATGGAAGACAGGGAGGGGATGCGAGAAAACCAGCACAGCTTCACCAAGGGCAAGTCCTGCCTGAGCAGCCTAGTGGCCTTCTATGATGGCATAATGTCATCTATATGGACTTCAGTAAGGTCTTTCCCCCATAACATCCTTCTCTCTAAACTGGAATGATATGGATTTGATGGGTGGACTCTTCGTACCCAGAGAATGGTGGTCAATGGCTCAATGTCTAGATGGAGATCAGTGACGAGTGGTGTCCATCAGGGGTCTCTTCTGGGACTAACACTCTTCAATATCTCCATCAATGACATCAACAGTGGGATCGAGTGCACCCTCAGCAAGCTTGCAGATGACACCAAGCTGAGTGGTGCGGTCGATACACCTGAGGGACGGGATGCCATCCAGAGAGACCTAGACAGGCTGCAGCAGTGGGTCCAGACTAACCTCATGAGGTTCAGCAAAGCAAAATGCAAGGTCTCGCACCTGGGTTGTGACAATCCCTGCTATCAGTACAAAGCTGAGGGATGAAAGGATTGAGCAGAGTCCTGACAAAAGGGGCTTGGGGGTGCTGGTGGATGGCAAGCTGAACATGAGCCAGCAGTGTGCCCTCATAGCCCAGAAGGCCAACTGCATCCTGGGCTGCATCCAAAGCAGCGTGGCCAGCAGGGCAAGGGAGGTGATCCTGCCCCTCTGCTCTGCGCTGGTGAGACCCCACCTGGAGTGCTGCGTCCAGATGGGGAGTCCTCAGTGCAGGAGGGACATGGAGCTGTTGGAGTGCATCCAGAGTAGGGCCACAAAAGCGATCCAAGGGGTGGAACACCTCCCCTGTGAGGACAGGCTGAGAGAGCTGGGGCTGTTCAGCCTGGAGAAGAGAAGGCTCTGGGTAGACCTGATAGCGGCCTTCCAGTATCTAAAGGGGGGCTACAAGCAAGAAGGGGACAGACTCTTTAGCAGGGCCTGTTGTGATAGGACAAAGGGAAATGGTTTCAAACTGAGAGAGGAGAGATTTAGACTAGATATAAGGAAGAAGTTTATATGATAAGAGTGGTGAAGCACTGGAACAGATTGACTGGAGTGGTGGCCTTGAAGATCAGGCTGGACGGGGCTCTGAGCAACCTGCTCCAGCTGTAGATGTCCCTGTTCACTGCAGGTGAGTTGGACTAGATAGCCTTTAAAGGTCCCTTGCAACTCAAATGGTTCTATGATTCTATGTGATTCTATGTGTATAAATAATCTGTCTTTGCTTTTGTTTGTCATCAGTGTAACTGCCAGTGCAGGAATAGAAATACCCACACTTGTAAGAAATGGAGGGTTTTTCTATCTCAGGCTATACATATAATTGTCTTGAAGAGTCATGAAGAGTAGGTGTGGGCCCAAGATCTTCTTTCCTTCTCAGTGGTTGACAATTCACTGAACTTGTTTTTTTTTTTTTTCCCCCCCCCAGTAAAAGTTGCCTCTAATAAACTTCAAAATTTCCAACCGAAATCATTCTGCGATTCTATGAAAAGCAGCTAACAAGGCCTTACTGGCAAAGAGGTTGAAAAGCTGACGTCTGAAGCAGGCTCCATCATGAATGTCTTGTCTAAAGTGAAATGAAGCTCTATATCTCTGTTTCTTTGGCCAGCCACTCAGATCAGACAGAGGTTACAGTCATTGTGGATATTTGCTTAGGAAAGCTCCCTTCCTTACAGCTGTACTACTTCAGTGTCTCCCCTTATTGTTCTGGAAGGCATAAACAAAAGCAACCAGTAACTTCTAGCAGATCTGTCACTTCATTCTTTAAACATGAAGTCAACAGTGACAGAGTGACAAAACTAAACAAATATTTCTCTAAATCAAGTCAACTGCATTGTGAAATATTGAGGTAAATGTATTATATCAGTGGAAAATATTAATAATGTTTCCACTCGGCAGCTATATTAAAAACAAGAATGCATTAGGACAAAAGGAGGATCTGCTGCCGTCAACAGAAATTGTAACCAGGAATCTGTTTTGTGGTGAGTTTCTTATATGAGATAGGAATGTGCAGTCATTACCTGGGAAAAGTTAAAATCAATGAATCACAGAAAAAGTTATTTTTATGGCATTGTGAAAGAGACAGCTATGTGAAGGAGGCTGTAGGATGACAGAATATATAAAGAATGGAGAAAAGCAAATGTCACAGAGAACAAGAGAGTCAACACGTACAAACTACACTGCAACAACAGATTGGATGGCTACGTGTATTGAGAGTATGTGTTGAGAGATGAAAGCCATAAAAGCAGCTGGAAAGCTGGCTGGCAGTACAGGTACCAATTTGTATGATTTTTGTCCTTAGGTATCAATTGCCCTATGCAGATACAAGATTTTGTCTGCCAGGGATCAAAAACTGGGGAATTATGTGGGTGCTTTCAAGGGTTGTCAGAAGATATTCTTTGTATTCAGAACTTCCAACTTTTCTTTTTCTTTTACTTCTTTTTTTCCAAAAATACAATAATCCTTTGTCACTATTTTCACTTTGAGGAAGGCTTCCTATTTTGAAGAATGGTTTAGGCTAGATGTGTTTGGAAAGAAAAAAATACCAGTGGTATGATAGGGCCTCCTAAATAATCTTGACTATATTTTCATGCTAGTTTATAAATACCCTACCCTATGGGAGGCTTTTTAAAGGAAATTGTAAATAAACTTGGAACTGAAAACTCAGTTTCCAGAAGTGGGTTTTTTTTTTTTTTTCCTGCACATGATCAGATAATCAAAATATCAGCTCAGTGTTTCTTTAGGTTTACGCTTAGCGCACTTGGTTTTCTTACTTATCCTTTGTAGAACTACAGTTAAAGCTGTGCCGCGTTACCATTCTGCCTTCCGATCTGAAAAACCTTGGCTGAGAAAGCAAGTGGTGCTCTGTAAAGCTGTAAGTGCCCAGAGTACCTGACGTGACCCAGGTACTTGAGCCCACCCTGTTCCAGCACAGGGACATATTTTTCTAGTAGGGCTACTGCAGGGCTGAGGGTGGGAAGCTTTCCTTTCTGCTTTGAACCTCCCAAACACCAGTGACGCTGAACCTGTGAGCCTAGGCTTCCTGTGACTCAGAATGTGCAGCTGCGATGTTCAATGCAAATTCTGTCCAGCTTCAGGGTCCAAGCATGGGAAAACGCTGTCCTTGCTGACATCTGCATTACTTGTTATTGAAATATGCGAGGGGAAGCAACCTCTTTAGCGATTAGAAGAAACAAGCTTAAACTGCCGTGCTCTTTCTCTCCTAGGATGATACGATGGTGGTGCTTTGATACTGCAGCAGCTTGCACTACAACAGGTTCAAAGAAAGGGCTGTCTCCTCCCTTTTCCATGTGGTGTTTCATGTAGCATTCTTGGAGATGCTGGCATAGAAACAGTTTTAGGCTTCTGGAATGCTTCTGTAACAGTATGCTTTTGCAAAGCGTTTACCTGCATGGTCTGCATATGGACACCCTCCTCATCCAGAGGACTCTGATGGGTAGGGTACATCTTGGGCATGCAGGGAGCACCAGAGCAAGGGCACAAGATGCAAGCCTGTGGACAAAGGCTTTCTGGACAGGTAAAAGGAATTGTTCCCTGTTCCAGATAAAATCAGAGGCACTCATAAGAAATACAGAGAAGCTTTGTTCTCTTCTATCAAGATAAGTCACTGGAAGAAGACTCTGCAGTCCTGAACTCCTCTAATTTTCCTCTAGCACTTCATTTCTCATCGTTCCCTGGTTGGTAGTTTTTGTTTAAAGCTTGTTTACTGCCTGCTATGTTCTCAATCTCTGCAAAGTTCAAAAACACGTATGTGCTTTTTAATCTCTTAATACAACTTCATTTACTGATTATGTGAACTGAACTGTACAATTTTCTTAAAGACAACGCCTTTGTGAAAGTGAATTATATTGCTTATCTGTTCATTCAGTTTATGAAATGGACTGGATTGGCAAGTACATTTTTAGATCAGTCAGCCAGTAAAATTGAACTTCTAAGTAACCCTTTCATATAACATAAGAAAAGTAATTGGATTGAATAAATCAATCTGCAGCAAACAGCTGCACCAAGCTGTCATTTACATTTATTCTTTGAAGCTTAAAAAAACAACAGTTAATCTAGTTTAAAGAAAACACAACAATGCCTACATAAATCCCAATGGGAGACCACAGCTTGCAATCTTTAGACTTCACAAACTTTCTTAACACTCCTGATGTGCTGGGATTTATGAAGGCTGATTTCCAGGATATCAGTGTTCAGAAAATAGGCCTAAAGGTAGAAGCTAACGTACATCGGGATCCCATTTTTTACAGAAGTAACATCAGTTTACCTGCATTCTTGGGCTGTGCAGTAACTAGCTACCATCTGAGTTGTATTTTAATACCATAACACCTAGGAAATGTTAGATGTCTTTTCCAGCCTTAATGGTTTTATGATTCTATGAAAATGCAAAGCATATGTTATCTTCAATGCTGTTTCATGCCCTTGCCCTCACAGATGCTAGGGATAAAGGAGGTTACTCTCCTAAATACAGCATTTGGCATGCTGGTATCAAAGCTGAGTGGGAGGAAACATCATCCTGTATCCACCTTTCAAAGATGCCATTTGCTGCCATTCTGCTGCTAGCTGGAGCGTAATTGTGGTTTTAGTATGGTCCTTTCCTTATTCCTTCATTGCACTCTGCATCTGCAGGAGGGAGGGATGGATGATGCTTCTCATCTTGAACTTCATCACTCATCTACTGCTCAGCTGGTGTAGATCACTTACATTACAGCATGTAAGCTAGGTAACCAGAGGCAGGGAAAGTCTTGGTGTTCCTGAGCTTCTGTTCACTGATGGTTCTCACAACTGAGATGGGCAAGATGGGAAAAGGATGGGCGGTTTGGGGGGAAGAAGCAGCCTCATACTGGAAGGGATAAGCTGTGTTGCTCACCTGTGGCAACTAAGATTCTTGTCAATGCAAAGCAGGCTGGTGTCTGTCAGTGCCTAACTTGGGAGATCTGGACCTGTCTGAGCCCTCTCTACAGCCTGTGCAAAATCTCACGTAAAGGACAAACACTTCATGAGCTATGAAATATTGCCTCTCAACAAATCATTTTTCACAATGTAAAATGCATCATTGATTTGAACAGACATTGTAAATGTTACAAATGGGTCCAGACAGCAAACCTCAGATCCTGATCTTTGTTACCTGTTAGAAAACCTGGTTTGGCTCCATCTCTTGAAAGCAGTGGTAATATTTGCAGCCAAAAGATATTCTCTGTCGTGTATCAAGACCAACTGAGAAAGTGCAGCAAAATCTTCCTGTCCCCCCAATCTCCCTGACAGTAAGCAACCAGTTGAACAAAACCAGAACTCATTCTTGCTCTGTGGCCATGTAAATTTTTTCTATTGAAATAAATGTTTCTTTTATAATCTCTTTTTCTTTTTTTTTTTTTGACTTTGCATTCAGTTTCAATTGTTATAATAGCTTCTCTTTTAACTTGCATGCTCTGATTATTTTGGTGGATATCAAATACAAGAAAATGCCATTTCTCTTTTCTGCAGTGGGTAGCTGATATGTCCTTCAACAGCCTTTTAACAGTAACAACAAAACAAAATATTCCAGCAGTTTCTGTTTAAAAAAACAGAAAATAACATCCGTCATTACATGTCTACATCCTTCCGAGATCAATAACCTCTCAGTACTTTTTCATTCATATGGCTCACCATGATTGCTATTCAGATAATCAGAGTGTACCTGCTGTAAGTGAAAGCAAATATTAACACTAGTGTGGTAGTTTTCTTTTAAAATAGCAAACAGAGACTCAACTCCCTTTTGTCTATGACCTTTTCCATAGCCTTAAATAGAACCCAACACTTCCACTGAGTAATCAGCATGAAGAAATAATGAGGCACATATGAAAAACTTAATCTAATAAGGAAAAAGACTTTTTATCATAGCAACTGACAGAGTGATATCATATGAGAGGCAGAAGTCTCCTGGATGCGCATTTGTTTAAATCAACATACTGATGTGTGCTTACACAGGACACTTCATGCCAGTCAGAATAAGTAAGGACAGTAATGTGTGACCTGAAGAACACAGCATTAATGAATACTTAACTGCTTATCATTAGCTTTCCTATAACACATTTTTTTTTCTTTCAAAGAACTAAATCCAACAGAATTTCTTTTAATAGAAGAAAAAAAGGGAAAGAACAGACAAACATCAGCATATAGGGGAAGAACCTATAAACAGTACCTATAAACTCTTTGAAAACCTTTAGAAAAGAAATTTAACAAAGAGGAAGTTAAATGGGAGGAATAAAGAAATTTTAGTAATGTAGGGGAGGATATTGGCAGAGTCCAGGAAAGATCTGTGCATGGACACAATTTCTTCATTGTGCTCATATATAGCACTGGGAGATGAGCAGGGGTGTAGCAAAATTTACC
>VXAV01011561.1:125896-140376 GCA_013399715.1 Alectura lathami
GCCCTTTTTGAAGATTGGGGTGACATTCGCTTTCCTCCAGTTCTCAGGCACCTCTCCCGTCCTCCACGACTTACCAAAGATGATGGAGAGCGGCCTAGCAATGACTTCCGCCATCTCCCTCAGCACCCGCGGGTGCATCCCATCGGGACCCATGGATTTGTGGATGTCTAGATTGCTTAACTGGTCCTTAACCCAGCCCTCATCTACCGAGGCAAGCTCCTCCTTTATCCTGACTTCCCCTGGGGCTTCAGGGGTACGGGGCTCCTCAGGACAGCCTCTGGCAGTATAGACAGAGACAAAGAAGGCATTCAGTAACTCTGCCTTCTCTGTATCTTCTGTCACCAGGACACCCATCTCACTCTTCAGTGGGCCTACATTGCCTCTAGCGTTAGTTTTGTCTGCAATGTATTCGAAGAAGCCCTTTCTGTTGTCCTTGACCCCTCTTGCAATGTTTAATTCTAAGGAGGCCTTAGCTTTCCATTTTCTTCAGCAAAACCCAGACTGAGGCTCATATACTGTGGGAATATGCTGGTCTCTCATTGTCTTGGTTGTTTGCTCTGTGTACCATAAAGGAGAAACAAGCTGATTGTGCATTAGGTAGTGTGGAGCACTTTCTCTTGGGTGAACTCCTACAGTGCTTCATCATGGCTGTTCTTGATCTTTCCCAACCGTGATTTACTTGAGGAACATGAATTAAATACCTGGCTTCAGGGGCTGCTGAAAGAGGACAGCAGCTGAGCTGTCGTAGAGGGCTTTGTTTCCTTCCTCTCTTCTATTTCCAGTCTGCTGAGGTGTCCTGTCTGCTTGCTCCCTTAGCTCTGGTCAGAGCTGTATTTCTGAGCTGCCAGTTACCTCTGCTCCGTGCTGGCCAGTGGTTTTTGCCCTGCCTGCCAGAGCTTCCTGGCAGCCACCCAGGTTCTGCTGCAGCCCTGTCAGTGGCATTTTCGTTCCTCATACCTACGGATGTTTCAAACAGGTTCAAGTGAGAAATGTGAACAGAGGAAAGAACACCGAGCTGGTTACAGAGAGTTTATGTCAACGTGGAGCCTCCTCAAAGTGGAAAATTTCCACTGGCCGTGTATTAAGAAGGGTAGTCTTTGGCATTTTGGGTGCGTGGATGCTATAGAAAGCTGGTGGTGACAGTCTCTGTCGAAAAGCAGTACAGATTTGGTTCAGAGCGTATGTGGATATGCTACTTCTCAGCAATTAAATCAGTGCTTATGTGCTTTTTTTTATGACAAGTAGATTTGTAAATATCAGTAGTCAATTATGAAACAGTTTCAAGGAAGAAAGGCTCAAATTACAGTTTCTTACTGTTTCCCTAGAAGAAATAATTAAACATTAATTTTAACTTAAATTATTTGTAGCTATAGTTTCTACAGAATTACTTCGGTCAGTATTTAACCTTTTAAAATGTTTAATGTTTTCTGCTTTATTTGGCATGAGATTCAAATATTACTATAAAACAATGAATAATTAGTTTTGCTTATGTGATTTCCTTTAAACAGTAAATTTAAAACTAATGTTGCTTAGTGCTACAGCAATGTATGATTATAGTACTACATGCAAATTGCACAGAACTCTAGCAAAACTTATTAAAATTATCAACTATGTAGATCTTATAATCTTCAATGGTATTTAAAAGCCAACATACATACGAGCAACTTATTTTGTATATCTGGCGTCAACATCAAGTTCAATAAGACCTCAACAACTGAGCATGATTTTACCCTCAGGCATGGTTATTAAACCATGCAGAACTGGTGTGAAGAGCCCGGAATGGTGAAGATGTGCAGTCACTCTGATTCAGGTAAATATATTTGTCTGGGTGCAGTGCAAGGTGGACAGGTTGCGGGTGGTGGTCTGCAGGTGGAGGACATTGACAATACAATTTGTTATCTGAATGCCTTTGACTTTGTGTGATGGGAGAAGTGAAATTCACTTCTGGTTGTGTACAGATTTGAAAATTGAAACAGAAGGCTAAAGTGAGTTGTATGCCAGGCATCAGAAAAAGAAAACAAATCTGATAGTCCCATGGAAGCAATTTTATCCAAGAGTTGCTGAAGAAATGTCTCCTCTAATGTGAATTGGATTAGTATATAATTAGTTATATTTATATATATATACATATATATATAAGTAGTTATATTTAACTCTTTCAGATGTTTCCTCTTCTTCCCTTCCAAGTAGTTCACACTTCTTTTGCTGCTTCCATATTACACTCTCCCAGCTCTGTCCTAAGCTGTCAGGTATCCTGACAATTTCATCTAATGTCATTCCTTACTTTATTCCTCTCATATGTGCAATTCCTGCTTAGGAAAGGATCCTTGTACACATGATTCTTCTCTATGATATTCTGGAGGCTTGAACTCCAGTCACCAGGTGCGTGTTCCATCCGTGGCGTTTCCTGCTCTGTTCTGCTTGAGTTGACAGGTGCAATTTAAAGCCTGCCAGACATTTGAGGTATCAGCTAAGCTTTTGAAAGTAGAGCTTATTAATATTTCAAAACATCTTGATCTTTCAGAATTATTATTAGCATCTCACGGCATCCTTAGAGATTAGCCCAGAGAAATGTTTTGTTACAATTTGAGTGGAGTCCCTTCCCCATCCTCTCCTTTCAAACAAACAAAACTTCTTTAAAAAAAGAAGTGCTTCATTGACCTCTTCTGCTGTATTCAGTCATACTATATAGATGGTAGTAGCAATTTTTACACTAAGACATCAGACTATAAATCTGTGATACTTTCCAGCCTTCAGTTTTCCCAGGAACAGTCTCTTTTGTGACCAAATTAATGTCCTAGCCTGTTGAAGCTTTTGATGTACTGAGAGGCAGTAAAACATAGGGGTCAAATTACAGATATTAAAGAGGTTACCAAATACAAGGAGAAATGGAGCTGTTCTATAAATGGATTTCAATGGAAGGAAAAAAATCAATATCCTCTTCATCCATAAGTTTGGTAGGGGCAGTTAAAGATAATATTTAAGAACATAGCATATATTGCAGTCTTTTAAGTGTTTTAACCTATTGTCTTTTCTCCGTTTATTTTTAAACATTCCCTGATTTAATTGTCAATTGGCCTGTTATCAAACACTTCTGTATCTTATACTATATAATCAATTGGAAGCTTAGTACTTAAGTGGAAATGGCAGTAAAATGCTGGTCTTACAACCTCTCTTGCCATTTTTCTTAAGGACTTGTAAAAGGATAGGGTATGCTTCTTTTGATGTGTGAAATTGGATACATCTTTCCCATTATTTCATAGGACTGGGATTCCTAAAGCTGGTGGAATGCATTCAATATTTGAATGAGATAATATCTCAATATTATCTGAATGAGATAATAATGTATTTTTATGTAGGAAGTGTATATGTAAGAAATACCAGTTAGTATAGTGATGTAGGCAATATAATTAATATCTTGATCCTTTTCAGAATTCATTATTTCAATACTAAGGAATTCACAGATTCCTTAATTTGTGAATATTTACCTTTTTTCTTTTTCCCCCACTCAAATATTTTCTTATTTACTTGAGTGAATTAGTGTGATATTCATTGAAACACTGTACATATGGAATCTTATTAAGTAGGATAAAAAAAGAATATCTTAATGTTATCTATATTTTCTTTCCTCTGCTTAACTAGATATAACTCACTGGGATCTCAAGCAGATTGATGACTAAATGTTAAATCCCTGTTTATTCTCAGATGGCACAGCCATGTAGGATGTAACCCTCACTTCTGTAAAATTCCTGCTAACTGTAATGAATACTGAGAAAGTGCAGAGCAGCTGAATCAGCCAGCAGATACTTGCATCAGATAAGAAAATGCTAATTTGTTAGAGTTGTGCAATCACACATTATCAAATATCTTTCTACAAATAAAAGCTTCTTAATTAAGCACATTTTAAATACAGAGCCTTGGAAATGGAGTGGTCTAGTACAGTTGCTTAGAAGTGTCATAATTAAAAACAAGAGATTAACTTCATACTCTGAAATAACATGGCATTTTTATCACCAGAGGGCACTGTCTTTCCAGGTTAAGACTAAACTATGAGTTGATTTTACATCTTGGGAGATTTTTTAATATAAGGAAAAGGATTTCAAGCAATAGTTTTTGTTATTGTTATTCTTACTTACATATCCATTTTGATATGTTACGCCAACTTACTCCTTTCCTTCATGTTTTTGATGTTTATATAGGAAAAGTGTCTAGTTTGATGTAAGGCTAACTTTTAGAAACTAATTAAATTTGTGGAAAATGCAAAAAGTAAATGTTGTTTTTAGTCAGATACTTTCTTGTCACAGTTCAATTTCTATTACAGCAAAAGACCTGCTTTTGAAAAATTGCAAAATATTCTTTCCTGTTTTCCTCCAAAATGATTCTTTAGGCAGTGTGTCATGTTCCTTTACTCCCACTAACCAGTTCTTCAGTGGCTGATAGCAAAGGTGGCTTGAATCACAGGATCGTAGAATCATAAAACCATTGAGGCTGGAAAAGACCTCTGAGATCATCTAGTCCAACCACCAACCCTTCACCACCATGCCCTCTAAACCATGTCCCCGAGTGCCACATCTACACGTTTTCTGAACACCTCCAGGGAAGGAGACTCCACCACCTCCCTGGGCAGCCTGTTCCTAGTCCTGCTGGCCACACTATTTCTAATGCAAGCCAGGATGCCATTGGCCTTCTTGGCCACCTGGGCACCCTGCTGGCTCATGTTCAGCCGGCTGTTGACTAACACCCTCAGGGTCCTTTTCCTCTGCACAGCTTTCCAGCCACTCTGCCCCAAGCCTGTTGTGTTGCATGGAGTTGTTGTGACCAAAGTGCAGGACCCAACACTTGGTCTTCTTGAACCTCAGAAGGCCCTGCTGACCAGCAATAAGCATTTCTCTGTGCTGATGGCTCCTGCTGGGATTTATCTCTCACCAACTGCTTTGTCCCAGTGACAAGTTCTGGTGCTGCAAGGACTCCGGTTGCTGCTTGCTAACTGTATGAGAGAATAAAAGTCACATTTGATACAGTGGTGGCCAGGTAGCAGCAATAGGTTCCAGTAGCATGAATCCAAGTTCTTATTTCCTCATAGTATGTAAGGATATTTTAGCCTCTTATACATGATATTATGTAGTACAAGCAGTGTTTTTTCATGCTACATATAGGTAACATGTTTAAATGCTGTATTGTACATTTCTTTATTTTCATGTAATTCTTTTAATAACCAGAGAAAAATCTTTGGACTCTGAAAGTTGTCTCTGTTCATGTCTCCACTGTCTGTATGTTAGTCTATCTCAAATTCTGTGTATTCAAGTTGCATGGGTACTGCAATGAGACACCACACCTCTTGGTTTTGCCAGCATTGCATTAGCTGTATTACACACTGCACTGAATTCCTTTCTGAAATGTCTTGAAGATGATGATCTTCAACAGAAGACATTAAAACTTGACTCATTCCTAGCAATGATGTATACCCACAGCCCTTTCCTGTTAACAGGCTGCTTGGAACTGTCAGGTCATTGATCCAAATTTGATTGACAGTAGGAGATATGGAGTGCAAATGCTTAAATGTTCTTCATTGCTTTCCCTTCACTGCTTTGTGAAATTCCAGGCAATGATAACAAATGCTTCAAACTACTAAGACACCCCAACTCTCCAATACTCTTTGTTTTCCAGCCCTCTCAATTGGCTGCATGTTTGGAAGGAGTGCTTGGTGTGGGGGGAGCTCCCATCAGGGAGGTGCCGCTTATGGGTTGCTTGCCTTGGTTCGAGTCCTGCTATGTTTATTCTTAAGCTGGATATCAGTGGCTTCAAAAGAGAGACAAAGAAAACTTGTTGGATCTTTCTGTAACTGCAGGTTATTGCCTGGGTGAAAAACAGACAGTAAGAAAAAGTTATCTTGGTTGACTAGAAATCTGGGCCTTTGTTAAAAGGCAAAAGAACTCTCTTAAGAAATCATCTGAAAGGCCAAATCCTGTATGAAATGAAAGATTAGAAAAATGAAGTGTAATTAACCTCTGCTGCCCCATGAAGGTCCCCATGGTGTTCATGGGTGAGCGTTTCAGTAAAGTAGTTGTACGTCTAATACCTGTCCGCTGTACTGTTAGCCTTTTCCACAGGAGCAAAACTGAGAAGCCTAGTTTTAGTGGGTAATGGTCATCTAGTTTATCTAAAACAACAACTACAACAAAGAAAGAAAGAAAAAAATAAAAGTAGGATGTTCCTCAGTAAAAGCAAACACCCTACTTGCATTTGAGATTGTGGATCAGGTAAAACTACTTTTAATCTCTCCTCTGAGTATTTGCTGTCAGCATCAGTCCCTTTTTTTCCCCATGGGTTTCTGTGACCAGTCCCCTCTTCCTTGGCCTGCTTGACCTGACAGAGCAATAGCTCTGGATCCTGCTGCAAGAGCTGCCACAACCCATCACGTACACTCTCAGGGAACAGCTAGCACAGAACAGCATATGATTTGTTTTTCCACAGTGGTTTTGCAAGCAAAAAGACTAAAATAACAAATCATTAGACACACAGTCTTATCTAAATTTGGCTATACTTTGCAAGCTTAGGCAGATCATTGCTGCCCAGTTACAATCTGTTTCTCCTCAGACTCTTTCTTCCATGCTGTGGCTTTTCAAATGTTTCCAATTCTGTTTGAAAATTTCTGTCTAAGAGTTCCTGTTGAGGAGTTTTTCTCCATTTCTTTAATATCCTTGAAGGAGACGCTGAAGGAAAACTTCAAAGAACATTTAACATCAACTTGCAGCCCCTCTTCATCCTGGGCCTTTTTGCTCCAGCTCCCCAAAGGTCACTCGGGCTGATGCAACTCCTTGGTTAACTCTTACCTGATTATTGCAGTCATCAGACCAGCAGAGATATGACATTTGCTGGAAGAAAAAACAAACATGAATCTTACCTTTGTCTTACCCTATTGAATAACAAAAACGGGTGTCTAGTTTTGTGAGTCTTTCAAGCTATGATGTAATGGAATGACTGGGAATTCTATCAGCCTAAATTCCTAAATTATTAGCACCAAATGTCAAAATTATGGTAAATTTTTGGTTGAAGCAAAACATTAAAGGATTCTGTAGAGGGCTCAATATCCACTATGAATAAAATCAGTACTATAATTAATTTCCTTTGGAAAGACCAGATTTGGGCAAACCACAATCAGTTTCAAAAATGCCACTCAGTTTCTGAAGATCTGCTCAATAATATCAGATGCAAATATTACTGTACTTTGCATAATACATTACATTATTAATATATCCAAAACTTATCAGTGACTGTGTTTTCCTCCAGTAAGGATTATTCTATCTTCTGAAAACAACCTCTAGTTGGCAATGTTTGTGTTTGAGCTGTCTTCTGCAGCCATTGGCTTCTATGTATGTAATTGCAGTCTCTTTCATTTTATACTCGTGTATGTGTGTATATCATGTGCATGTGCTTGTATGTAATTACATAAAAATTTCCTTCCAGTTACTGAAGGTAGTATGGTAAGGCTGCATGACTGAAAAAGGTGTTTGATGAATGTCCTTTCACTGTTTGAAAGTCACATTGAGTTGGGCAGACTTTAGAAACACAGTTCAATCCTCAAAGTCAAGGTAAATTCATTAACTAGAATCATTATTTTTCTTCCCCAAGAGGACAGCAGTGTTGAAGCCTGCTTGCAGTTTTGGTGTTTAACAACTGCCTTATGTTTAATGGCTCGACAGCAAAATTTCAATTCATGGCATGTGAGTTCTTGGAGTGACCTGTCTTGAGCATGCCACAGACTTGTTAAGCATTTGAATATTTAATGATGAAGCTTTCTTCTTGTTTTCGTGCTTTCCTGTGGCAATTAGATACTGTTGATATATAATCCATTCAAGGAAAAAGAAACTGACTCTTAGGCTATGTAGCTTTCACTCTTGCTTATAGATGTCCACTCCAGCTTCAAATGAGGTAACTTGAATATTTGCAGAAATCTTACTGCAGCAGCACAAAGCTTACCATGACTATTTTACTCTGCTGAAGGTGGCCATGGCTAGGCAGGTTCTAACACTCAGGCTTTCTCATTTCAAGCTTGCTCAAAACTCCACATCACATTGTAATCTGTAGCATAGCTACAGCCCTTTGATCTGTGCTTTTAGTGGAACCAAAGCTGAACACTTAAATATAATTCTGAGTGGCAATCAAACAACAGAGTGGTAGAACAGAGGGTTATTGGCAATGGGTAGATGTTGGAGGAAGCTTCTCTGGTTTCAGAGAGAGCAGCTGTTCTCTCTCTGATCGACCTGTACTTGGAATAGCTACTCTGTGTGCAAAAGACATGATGTAATGCAAAACTCCTACTAAAGCTCCATTAGGTGAATGTCTGGCTGAAATCTGGCTGTCTTCTTTTGCCTGCTTGGCAGTTTGCCTTATGCAGCCCTAGGGGAGATGTCTTGGGTCAGAACTGCAACTTGAAGTACACATCTGACAATATGGAAGCTGAAAAAGAAGAGAAAAAAGCAGTGAAATATTGCACGTGTTAGTTAGTGTGAAATTCTAGCTTGCAACACACTCGCTTCTGGGTTAGCATTCAGATCTAATACTTAACATGTTTTGAAGTAATTCTCTCCTGTGCATATTCTCAATCATGGAATTTTAAGCATTAAATGTTGTCTTCACAGCTGCATAAGCAGCAGCAGTCCCACTACTAAAGAAAAGGTTTCTGTGCAAACATTCACACTGTTCGTACATCTGCTCCTGTAGTCTCAGCAGCTCCTGTGTTGTTCTTGTGTTTTGGGCAGCCTTTGTTTAAAATATAAACACTGCAAGGGGTGATTTGAGGTCTGATGTAAAAGTTCTGGTGTTCTTAACAGAACATGCTTTTGTGATTTATGTGGGCCAACATGGTGTTATTTACTGCTTCTTTATCAGCCTACACGAACAAAACACTGACATCAGCTCTTCAGAACATTATGGTCCTTAAATTTTACAACATCTGCATGGCATCAATAATTACATTAGGAATTTCAGCTCTGATGGAATAGACCTTGAAATTAAATTCTTGAAATGGATCTTGAAAATGAAATGGGTCTTGAAAGCACAAACAGTTCTGGATATGTTCTCTGACAGAGGCATTCAGGTACCTCCTGTCCACTCAGTTGTTCACATCTATATGTGTGGAGAGCATCCAGTAGTATTGGGTAGCATTTAGCTCAACACCAAATGTTACAGTGTGGGTGGCTGTGGACATCCAAGCTTTTGTTGCATAAATGGAAACCTAAAACTTTGGAATAATATTTCTATGAATCATTTTTCCACCTGCACAGCTGTCAGGTTACAACATACAGGAGGTATTTCTTTACTGCCTCTACAATAAGAGAAGAGTATGTGTCTCAAAAGGTTGGCTGTAGAATAGCTCCATTAAAACATTCAGGGTGAGATTCACAGTTCTTCAGCTTTAACATGTTACAGTCTGAGAGTCTGTTTACATAATGGAATTTACCTTCTACTGAATTGTTTTGAATAAAAACAGCTTGTCTGCACTGGACAAGTCACCCACACAGTGGTAACTGGTGCCATACCATCTTGCACAGAAGCAGCAGTATGATGGTGCACTCCACTCCAGCCAACTCCCAGCTTCCTCCTTCAGCCTGGCCGTTACATGCAGCTCTTGCTCAGGCAGGCAATGAGACACCTGGGGCCTTACTCAGGCACCAAGACAGACAATGACTACAAATCTATCTCCAACTATTTGCTCAAAGAACTGATAGCAGACACCTGGTTCAACAGCTGAAAGCCAGTTGAGCATGTGCCTAAAGTAACATCATGAGGCAATCCTCTTACCCCATAAAAAGTGAGCAGCCTGGGGAGTTCCTTGGGCTCTCCTGTATAGGAGTGGGCTGTATGGCAGGGCTCTATGTTGAGTAGAGGTGTCTCTTGAGGTTATGCATGCACAGAGATCCCTTATATGTCAATGTTGGTATAGTTTCTTGGCAAGGTAAGTGACTAATAATTTGTTCAAGCTTTGTTAGCTTTCTTAAGACTGTATCTTATATTGGGTGTGTCCTTCTGTTGATTGAGTCTGAGACTAGGAGTGGATTCAGCTGCACTTAGACTCCTCTGAGAAGGAGTTTAGGTAGCAAGGGGGTCTACTCTGAACCTCATAACAGAAGGGGCTCCTGGATGATTGTGTTTAACCCTACCCTCTCTATGCAGTAGATAATCAAATGTGTCTTGAATCTTAAGTTGCTGCCTTCTTTGTTAAATCACTATATTATATCAATAAATATATTCCTGCTTCTCTGTTCTGAGTGAAGCATGTAGTTCCATCTGTGACATGCAGTTAAGTCCATCTTGTGATTTGTTATTGCATGCAAATATTTGCCTGCTTTAAACTGTGCTTTGGCAGGCCTCTACTTGCTGTCCCATGTGGCTCAGGCCACCTTATCTATTACCTGTGTGCCTGTGGCTGCTTTGTGATGACTCAGAGCATTTGTTCCCTGTTAAATGCTGAGGAGCAGTGATGTTCAGTTCTTTTATGTTTTCATGATCTAGTAATAATGATTCACTGAGGGAGTGGTGAGGCACTGGAACAGGCTGCCCGGAGAAGCTGTGGATGCCCCATCCTTGGCTGTGTTCAAGGCCAGGCTGGATGGGTTCCTGGGCATTTGATCTCGTGAGCTAGTGGCTGGCAGCCCTGTCCATGGCATGGGGGTTGGAACTAGATGGTCTCTGAGGTCCCTTCCAACCCAAGCCGTTCTATGATTCTATGTAATTTTTTTTTTTCTCCCACATATAGCACCAAAATATGGTGGGGATGCTAATGTTGGTAATGGGGATGATGAACAGGGTTATGATTGTTATGCAGATAGTAGTGTCTTGGAAATCATGGATGTGATGTCATCTTGCAGGAAAACTAGACGTCTGACGGAGGTAAAGCTGCACAATATTCAAAATCTGCTGATAAAGAATTAGTATGCCTTTAGCACAAGCCTCTTGTAATTAACAATCTCCCCTTTGGCACTGCTGGTGCCCATGATAAAGACAAGAACCATGGGCTAGGTTGTGACTTCATCTCACAGTCATGAGCCAACCAGCACCTTAACTGCTTGCCCAAGTCCTAGCCCTGAAGGTCTGCCAGCAGCCTGACAGAGACCAGTAAGTCAGTCCTACTGTGAGTAACCACCCATCCCTCAGCTCTATTCCTGAAGCCAGAGGCACACTGGATCACTGCACCTCTTGTGTCAGCCTCCCTCCCTTCCAGCAAGTCCCACCTGGCAATACAGGGCATTGAGGATCTGTGCCAGTGTTAATAGAAGAAAATATTGTGATAGAAATGTGTTTATTTAGGGCACATCTTTCTATAGCTCTGTAACAAAATGTGATACATACTGTATTTTAATCAAGCAGGAAATCAATATGAATTAATCCGTACAAGTCCACCTTCCCTCTCCTGCTTGATATCCTGGGCTTCAACAATAAGAAAACTTCAGGTAGGAAAACTGCAGATTGATGGTCTTCTTATTAATTCAGTTTTTATTATGTTGGGCAGTTACTGACAAACACCCTTTATTGAACAAGAGTCTCTGGGTTAGAGAATGAGATTCTTAGACTCATGTAGTGTTGAAGTTGGTCCCAGCTGTTCAAGAGCAGGGCACTTTCCATTTCACATCAGAGAAACTGGCTTCTCCTCCAGAAAGTCAGCAAGGAACATGTCTTGAGGAGTTGACCTCAGTCTTACCTGTTAACGTGGGAGAGTTGTGTGCAATTTTTTTCTTGCTGTTCTGGGTCTTAACCTGTCACAGATGACCTATATACTATGTCCATTCACTTAGATTTTGCAGGTAGGCACTTTATTCAATTTGCTGACTGAGCACCCAGGCTGGGGATGTGCCCTTTACTATTAATGGATCTGCACACAATTAATTACTAGCTTGCCTGTCTTCAGCATCTCTGTTGCTCCCAATAGCATTGTCAATAAATATCTTGGCCATGTACTCTTTACAGCTGTGGTTACAGAGCCACATAGATTTTTTTAAAAGAGTAGCCATCCAACATGTCCTGAGTTCAGCATGACAGCTACCTATCCTACTAATAGCAAGAGCAAGTGAAGTGAGCAAGAAAATTTCTTATTGTGGACACAAGCAAGTTGAAGTGTTCAAAGGAATTGCCCATTTCAGTTGCTTAAAATGTGATATTCTATCTCACAAAAGGAGAAGGCATTCAGTGAGCCTCTCAAGTGCCATGTAGCTAAAGGTACAAGATGGTTTATCACAGCTGCCTGAGATGGATGAAGTGATAGGGAGAGGAGGAGTTGCTTCCAGTGACAGAGGCAGCACGAAACATGGAGGCAAATGGTGGGAGGCTGGAGGTGAGCAGGCAGATGGCGTTCCTAGAAAACATCCTGGGGAATGAAAGTGAACTGTTCTTTGGACACGGCCCCAGAAAAGCACACCATTGTCAATACCAGCATCGCTTAACCAGTGCCTTAGATTTTTTTTTTTTTTGTACAGTGTGTGCTCTTCTAAGATTAATCACTGAACAGGCTTGTGTATAGCTTCTGTGTACAAAGTTGCTTGAGGCAGCATGTTGTGACCATTGCCAGTTTGCAGGTGACTCTACTGCCTCAGTTTCCTTTCTGGTAAAACCTTTAGTGAAGGTATTTTGGCACCCATAGCAGTGGATGAATGACAAAGGTAACATGGAAAGTCTGGGATTTGGCACATTAAACACCAGGCTTCCCAAGTCTTGTGTTTGTGTCCTACTGGCTGCTGTCTGAGCCTCCTTGCAATGCTCGAAGGAGAGCTGTAAGATTAAGGCATATGCTCAGAGTGCTGAAGGAATACTTGCATGGCATAAATTTCTTATTTTTCATTGTTTTTAATGTTCTGAAGTATCTGAGACTTCCTATTCTGCCAATGCTTGGAGCCATGAGCTTGAAAGATGCAGGAAGTCATGAGCAGCAGGTATAGGTACCTGGATCAATAAAGGCTTAATATGCTTTTACCTCCACACGTCCAAAGCAGGGTGAGGTCTGCTGGACTCTCTGAACTCATGCCTGGCACTTATGACTGAGTCTTTGGATAGAGTTAGGTTGGAGGGTTCATGTTTGAACTGCAGTGAGGAAAACACTGCGTGACCTTTTCCATGTGAGCTATTACTTAGTTCTGGCTAATCACAGCAATAGTTCAGTGGATTTTTTTTTTCTTCTAGAGGAAAAACAGTCACTTCCTGATAATAACGTCATTTATTAAATGGGCTAATGAGTTCTGACTTGCATTAGATAAGAGATAAGGATTGCAAACAAAGCCTAAAACACACCAGTTTCATAGCTGTTAATAAAACTCCACAGTCATTCAATAAGTTCTATTACAAATCATAGACAATCTTTTTTTCAGTCCTTTATGATTTTTATTGACTGAGCAATTTATTTTATTTTGATCAACCTAGACAAATATCAAATGGCAATAAAACATTAATTCAGTGTTTAATTTCAACATGGTGGAATAAATATTATACAGCCTTGATTATCAAAGAAGCCCATGGGAGTGAAGGGTCAATTAGCCTGTTAGTACTCACTGTAATGATAGTGATTGAATTGTCAAGTCTGATGTATATCATACATCCCATGGACGCTCTTGAATGGCATTGCCAGAAGCTGAGCAAGAAACTGGATCTGAATATTGTTGAAAACTGTTCCTTCATCTCTTTTATTTTTTAAAGATCTGTCTAAATCAGGAAAGTGAATCAGAAAAACCAGCTTTTAAAGATACTGGCTGTAGAAGTTGCAGCAGCTTCAAATACTCAGGTCAGACCAGTATGCCTGCCTGCTCTGGCTATCACACTTTCACCTTCCTATTTTAACAGCAGGCAATGCTATAGAAATCTTCATTGTTGTCCTACTAGGATAGTTGCATTGCCCTTTTTAATTGCCTTCAGCTTTCTTCCTGATGTTTGCAAAAGTTTTTCAAGAAAAAGAAACTTACGTACTATAATTACGTCTTGTTTGTTTGGTTTGAATGAAAAAATATCCAGGGTATGTCAAAATGCATAATGTCAGTATAGCTGTTAACCTCTGTGTAAGTTTATCCTAACATACCTGCTGCAGTATCAAGACTGAAATCTATTACAATAAGACTTCTAAACTGGGTGTAGAGAAAGAGGAAAAAAATTCTTAATTTTCCTTAAGGAAGTTCAGTATGTGGTTGTGTTACTTGTTTTGTAGTTTTCTTACAGTGTTACTTGTGTCACTATTAGTAATAGGAGTTAGGATTTATTATGATTCTGAAAATACAGACTAGGTTAGAACTAATTAACCCATCAGTGATATGTCCACTAATAGGGTTTTATTTTACTGCCTTTTTTTGTTGTTTTGCTTTCATATATAATTTAAAATATGTACCAAGGGGGGAGAAAAAGTAGTTTTACAGCTTCATCCTTTCTGGACATGACTTCCTAGTCCCAGAATGCTACAGTCCTGGTGCTCAGTGAAGAGGGATAAGAAATCAAGCATAGTAATA
>VXAV01011561.1:157118-167465 GCA_013399715.1 Alectura lathami
AAAAAAAAAAAAACAACAAAAAAAAAACTGGGAGATGTAAACAGAACAGACTCCTGAAAATGTCTCTGAAAGCAAAAGTGGGAGTCCAAATCATTTACATGGCAGAACAAAGAATTTGATGGAATAACTGATTTTCTAGTGTTGGATTTCCAGAACCGACCTGTGTAGGAACACAGCATGGTCTCAAGTTTCTCTTCAGAACTTGAATCCTAATTATCGTGTACACTTCTGATCAATTGTTCAGGATTTTTTTTTTTAAATTCAGTTGCCTTGATTTGTTACTGCACTGTACAAGTAGCTCTTAGGCCTTTCAGATGAATGTTTCTGACACATTTCTGCTTCATATTTTAATTTCTGGTTTATATGAAGCTCATGAAATCATTTTCATTAGTAATGCATCAGTTTTCGCTCTTTAAAGAAAAGCAAAGGGTTTTTTTTACATGCTGGGAACGTTCTTACTGTAAAGCATGTGTACCATTCATAGTTCTTCAGCATCTTGTTCTGAAATGCGAATGCCAGAGATGTCACTCTGTGTAGCTCACTGGTGCTGGATACCAACATACAACCATTTTACTGCTTGTTATCCCCTTCTCTGTGAGACTGTGATATTCACATTAGAAACTCCTGTTGAAGTGTTCCTGACTCATTACTTGTAAAGACTTATTTCAGTATCACTTTTATTCTAAACATAGTTCTCATTTCTATGAGATTGTGACACAAACATGTTTCCTAAACATGTCACTGTTTCTGTTTTGCAAATGTTTAAACAGTAAGCAACTGTGGTGATGGTATGTTATTGCTATATAGTGGTTTACCAAACACTAGGACTTCTCCACTTTTGTTTTAAAGTAGCTGTCTACATTAGAATCTTAATTATTGTGCTGAATATCATCAAGCCTGAAAATGAGCCCAGAAGAATGCTACTAACAACAGAAGTATCTACTTCCAGACTAACTACTGAACAGTTCTCAGTTTATTTTACATATGACTGATTTTTTGCAGTGCTTAATTTTAAAATTAGGTCACTACCAGTTAGTGGAGGCTCAAATACTTTTCCAAATTTTGTCTACCTAGCTATCTACCTCATAGAAAACTTACTGTCTTGTTTGAGACCTACCTTCTGTAAAATCGTGTTGGCTGGCATAAATTGGTATTCTGCATTTATTAATTGAATTTCATATCGAGATTTCTTTTTTTTCCTTGATTCAATGTCAGGCTAGAAAGTCTCTAATTACCTGGTTGAGTGCTGCTACTCTTGTTGAGTGTCAGCATAGCACTAGCAGAGACATTCAAGAAGCCTGAAAGAATGCAGTTCTGATATCAGAAACCTACTCATCTAGCCCTTGGTGATTGTAAATCACCAAGGCTTCAGTTTCAAAAGTATTTCAGCCTCACAGGGCTGGTTGGCAACTCCAGGTACTTCATCTTTTGAATAGCTTATTCTGCTTCCTTCTAAGCACACAGCAGAAAATCAATGCTTTTCCGCATTATTATACTGAAAATCTATTTGGTTGGGAGATTATACCATTATTACAGTATCTCTTGTTTTATGAATACTCTAAAAAGATTTCGTCCTTATTTTCTTTAGCTTAGATAGCTGTTACTTCTCCCCCATCTAACTTCCTCTAACATTTTTCTATTCTCATGTGCTGTTTTATAAACACCAATATTTAGACAACTCCTGCCTTCAGCGAATCCCTGTCTTAAGCAACTGTCTACATTCAATCACATCTTTGCTTGATCTTTTTTCTTTCCTACAAGGTAATGATCTTCAGATTTAGAAAACGTCTACTGAAGAACCCAATGTTTTCATTAAAACTAGGATCTGTCTTTCCGCTATGTTAAATCATGTCATGATTACTGATTCTTAGATAACCATGAAGAGTCAGTTCAATGATTTCATCCACATGATCATATGATTCTGATAACAATTACATCACGACTGGTACAATGCCAGTTGCATTAGAAAATCACCATCTGTATTATTTAGTTAAAACAATTTCAGATTTTAGGTTTAATTACTGAGCATGGCTAAATTATTCATGCAGAACAGTTTCTTGATAGGAAAAAAACATAGGCTGGATGTCTGAGCCAGACTTAAATGCAAATCTGAATTCTATGCCAGAAATTCTTTTTGGATCTTGAATTAGTGAGTTTAGAGGGTAACAAACTGAAGGTAACTTGTGTTTTTGCCAAGGAATGTCTGAACTCTATACATTAATATTTTGTTTTTGAAATGTGCTCAATTCTCAACTAAAATTATATGAAAGCAATTTTTACTGCTCTTGACAGCTGAAAGAGTTACAAAAGCAAGAATGAAATATATGTCATAGAAGGGACAATGTTAAAATGCATGAAAAGTAATAGTAGTAAGTAATACGTTTTATGTTCCATTGGAACAATGAATTTCATTGCTTTTTGTTGTCATAACATCCAGATACATACTTGAAATTCTTGAATTCACTTGGAATGGATGAGACTTCATCCCAGGTCTCATTAACCAATCACTCATCTGCTGTTGTCAGTCCATGAAGCTGAGTCAGGAGAGCAAAAGGAAAGGTAGCTGCCAAGCCACTGAAAGCTGCTTCTGACATTAGGTGAAGATGACAGCTTTGTAAGGCTTTGTCTGCATGGATGGATTTATTGACACCTGTGACATGTCTGAAGAATGTGATGACAGTGAGGTGTTAAAAATTCATGTCTCCGAGCACTGCAGTATTCTTCACTTCATAAGTAATTGAGATGATGAAAGTGAAATAAGACATGACTTACTCTTTTTATTTATTCTAAGCAAAAAACCATAACTGGTTATTTTGGTGATTGTGTAGGCAGAGTGAGTTGCCTGTTCATATTAAACTTGGTTGGTTTGGATGGGGCTTTCCAAAAGAAAATTATACAGTGGATCTATTGAATTAACTAAGTTAAATAACATTACAACTGCATGAAAAATATCATCTACATAATGCACCTTCAAAAAGCCTCATTGAAGTCTGTCTCTTCAGTGCCTTTATTTTTTAAATGAAATAATTCTGTATTTGTCACTGGGGTCATCTGATACACAGTGAATATTAGATAAAGATAAAACACTTGTGTAGTGAAGGAAAAGCTTGAGACTCTATCAAATGACTGATAGATAAGAGTCTTTAAACAACCACCTTGGGTGATCTCAGTCTTCCCAACTGTTGTCCAAAGCAGTCACCAATGTCAAAATAATGAGAGCTGCACCTTATGAGACAGAATGTGCACAAGCCTATGGGGCCGGACAGGATGCATCCCAGGGTCTTGAAGGAGTTGGCTGATGTGGTTGCCAAGCTGCTCTCCATCATATTTGAAAAGTCGTGGCTGTCAGGCGAGGTCCCCGGTGACTAGAAAAAGGGAAACATCACTCCCATTTTTAAGAAAGGGAGAATGGAAGACTCGGAACTACAGGCCGGTGAGCCTCATGTCTGTGCCTGGGAAGACCATGGAGCGGATCCTCCTGGAGGAGATGCTAAGGCACATGCCAGATGAGGAGGTGATCCGAGACAGCCAGCACGGCTTCACCAAGGGCAGGTTATGCCTGACCAATCTGGTGGCCTTCTGTGATGGAGTGACAGCATCAGTGGACCAAGGGAGGGTGACGGATGTCGTCTACCTGGACTTGTGCAAGGCCTTTGACACGGTCCCGCACCATATCCTTATCTCTAAAGTGGAGAGATGTGGATTTGATGGGTAGACTGTTCGCTGGATAAAGAACTGGCTGGAGGGTCACAGCCAAAGGGTTGTAGTCAATGGCTGTATGTCCAGGTGGAGGCCGGCCACGAGCGGTGACCCCCAGGGGTCTGTCTTGGGACCGGTGCTCTTCAACAACTTTATCAGCAGCTTAGACTGTGAGATCAAGTGCACCCTCAGCAAGTTTGCTGATGACACCAAGCTGAGTGGTGCAGTTGATAGCCCTGAAGGAAGGGATGCCATCCAGAGGGACCTGGACAGGCTGGAAAAGTGGGCCCACGAGAACCTGATGAGGTTCAACAAGGCCAAGTGCAAGGTGTTGCACTTGGGTCGGGGCAATCCCAGGTGTGTGTACAGACTGGGAGAAGAACTCCTTGAGAGCAGCCCTGCGGAGAAGGACTTGGGCGTTGTGATTGACGAAAAGCTGGCCATGAGCCGGCAGTGCGCTCTTGCAGCCAGGAAGGCCAATGGCATCCTGGGCTGCATCAAGAGAGGGGTGGCCAGCAGGGAGAGGGAGGTGATCGTCCCCCTCTACTCTGCCCTTGTAAGGCCTCACCTGGAGTGCTGTGTCCAGGCCTGGGGCCCCCAGTACAGAGGGGATGTGGAGCTGTTGGAGCGGGTCCAGAGGAGGGCCACCAAAATGATCAGAGGGCTGGAGCACCTCTCCTGTGAGGAAAGGTTGAGGGAGTTGGGACTGTTCAGCTTGGAAAAGAGAAGGCTCCGGGGAGACCTCATTGCAGCCTTCCAATACTGAAAAGGAGCTTACAGGCAGGAGGGGGACCGACTTTTTACATGGGTGGATAATGGTAGCACAAGGGGGAATGGGCTAAAACTGACAGAGGGGAGGTTGAGGTTGGACATCAGGAAGAAATTCTTCCCTGAGAGAGTGGTGAGGCGCTGGCACAGGCTGCCCAGAGAAGCTGTGGCTGCCCCATCCCTGGCTGCGTTCAAGGCCAGGCTGGATGGGTTCCTGGGCAGTTTGATCTGGTGAGCTAGTGGTTGGCAGCCCTGTCCATGGCAGGGGGGTTGGAAATAGATGATCTCTGAGGTGCCTTCCAACCCAAGCCATTCTATGATTCTAAGAGTATGAATAGAACAAACCCTAAAATGGATGCAGTATTTTTCCCTTTTCCAAATACCCTTCCTCCCCCAAAGTCTTCTAAAATGGGCTGGTATTTTCTTTCTCCAAAATGTCATCCATCTGCTAGGTTTGGCAAAACTGCCTGAATTCAATATTTCTAGATTGCACAAAAAAAAAAAAACCTTAAGTCCTTTCTGATACATGTGGGAATGTTGCTGCAGCCTGTCTGGATTTCCTTATGAGTCAGAGCATCTCTAATACATATGAGCCATGAAATATTTTGCTAACATGAGTGGAACAGAATTATAAAGAGAGAAAATTGCAGTAGCTGAGTATGTATGTGTAGCTAACAAATACAGCAGCTCTCCTCTGACAACTTTGTCAGAAATCCACCCACTCCATCCAATTCACCCAGCAAGGATGTCCCAGAGAATGGAGTCCCCCCAGCTTTAAATCTTTGTCTACAGAACAAACCCTTCTTCCATCTTGGCTGGCTGGCTAGGGGTAGGCCAACTCCCTTAGTGTCTTCCCATCCCCATGCCTAAAGGAAGTTTTTTTTTCCTCAGTCTCATGCTAAGAAGGGGTAGACATTTATCATTAAAGCCATGGTAATAACATGACTAATGGTGAATTCCTGTGTAAAGATAACACCCCAGTACATAACTCTGGGCTCTTCACATTTGTTCCACCCTCCTGCATGGGGCTGCAGCCATTTGTTAACCCAAGGGCAGAGGCTGCGGCTGGCACAGGCCTTCTTGGTGAGGGAGGCTGGTGAGGAGAAGGCTTAAGAAGGTAATGTTTTCTGTGAGTACCTAAGCGACTGCAGCCACAGGAGGAGGGTTTGTGGTGAAGACTCTGATACCTAGTCTTCAATACCTTGTGATAGCCTCTTCTGGGATCATAAAATATTGGGAGACAAACCCATATTCTGTTGCACTAGGTTTGTTTCTGATACAAATCTTGGTCACTTCTTTAGCTAAATAAAAGATGCTTAAGATGTCGGATGCTTTGACCTGCTAACAACTAACACCTACGTGTACCTGGGGGGTACATAAGTAGCTACACCCCTACTATGTCTGGGAGAAGCTTGGTGTTATTTATAATACTCAACCCTGTCTCAAAAGATGGCTGACCATTGTGCTTGTGAAAGGAGATGTCTAAGTTTCCCCAGGGAGCATTTCAAAGCATTTAAATCCGTCTTCTGTTCTGGATTGTTCTTCAGACACACTTCTTCTACATAGGGAGCTGAAAAATATAAATACAAGGCAATGTTGAAACTTAGCACACCCCATTAATTACCAAATGGTTTTCACTTGTAGTACTAGCTTCAAAGAGTCTTTTTCATTATGCAGCTCATGTCACAAAAATGGGGCTTTGTAATTTTGCAAACTATTTTCTCCCAGGGAAATTAGTACTTTATTATTGAGTTGGGCTTATGAATTCCTTTGGCATCTGTTTTAACAGAGGAATTTGATTCAAATTAGCTGAAAAGAAATGCTTTCATCTGAACATTTTGGTGCAATTTTATTAAAGCTGTACATTTAGAGGCATTACCTTAACAGGGGTTGTAAGCATTTACAGCACATAGCTCAGAATTAGCATAGCTGAAGTGGGAGTCATTTTTCATTTTTATCACTCTCTGGCATGCCTCACTTACCTAAGTGCAGTCTGTTCAGTGCTGCCTTGATGGATGAAGCAACATACTTGTAAATAACTGATATATTTATATTGCTTTCTGATCAGGAAAGAAACATCACTGCCACAGCCATTGCAGCTTTAGGACTTAGCTGGTGCTCTCAGATCAGTTTGCTTTTTTTTTTTTTGTTTTTTTTACTTTCAGTTCAGCTTCAGAAACTTTTAATTTTCACATATTTACAACATGATGGAAAACAGCTATAAAATGACATTTAGTTAATTTTAATATTTTTCTCCTTTTTTTTTAGCTGGTCTCTGCTAAAACAATTTTCATGTTCTGCATGACAATGTGGAAAATCTTGGAAATATAACTTACAGGAGTAACTTATTTTGAACACTATCTCTTCCTACATTATTCACTGTAGTCATTTAAATTAGTGGTTCATTGTGATGAGTTTTAGGGTGATGTATGTTATTAAGAATGGAGCATCTGAAAGTTTTAGATTCATAAAAGGTTTATGATTAGCCCATGAAAATTAATTTGGTCATTTATGATGGATTGTTAATTAGTTCCCTAATAGGGCAGTCACTTCCAAACTCTCTGCAGAACGTGAATATTAGGTTAGTTATGTCTCATGAGACTTCAGGAGGTTTTATGACATCCCATATGGGAGGTAGTACTGTCCAAACTCTTCTTGTGAAGACAACTCCTTTCTTGTCAAATATTTAAAGATTATTAGTGTGAATGTTGATGACTTCTATTCTGCCTTATCTGCTTTTTGGTGTTATTTCCTGGGAAATATTGACTTTATTCCCCCATGTGGAATTGATTACTTCAAATGTTTGAACAAACTAAAAGGAGCAAAATCCTATCTAAATGCTGCAATAGCCTTTACTGTGCCCTGAGATAACAGTATACGAAATAGTTTCCAAAAGAAGATGAATTGATTCTTTTGACAAAAGTATATTCCAGACACAGTTATTTCTATTATAGAGGTACTTGATATAGAATACTATATTGGTGCTAAATCTTCAAAAATACAGTGAATATTAATTCAGGTGCATCTTACGCAAAGGTTAGGCTGCATACACTGTAACAATTTTCTACATATTCAATCCATACCTAAGCCTTTCAAAATGACAAAATAAGATGTTGCTTAAAAAAAAATCTTGTCTTTGTATTATAAATGTATTTGCTCTTCTGTTTTTTGCCAAATACTATGTATGGTAGCATTAAGGTGGCGGTATTATAAGTCATCACTTGGATGGAACAGAACTGGGGCAACTGACTATTCAAAGATTTGATTGATCCAGACATCTTCAGATTCAAGCTGCCACTGTGCTGATTTCAAGTGCATTTGGATAAGTTAATTTTGCAACTGTAGCCTCTAGAAATGTTATAAAAACTACATTTACAGCATAAGATTTGCAAACACTAATTACAGACAAAGGAAAATTATCTGTAGTTAACTTCAGCTTGTTAAGTCATGTGAGCTGGCTTGATCTAGTCCTGGGCTGTGATATAAACTCAAAGTCCACAGAGTTCCAGATATGTTGAAGTACAGCTATGAGATGTATTTGCATTTTTAGTATGACTGTAAATGACTTTGCCTTGTGGTTTTGTCAAAACACCAGTTACATATGTAGTCTGTGACTGTAGAGAGTTGCTCCAACCAGATTTCATACCTGGAGTTCCCCTATGTGAACACAAGATTAAAAAAACTAAAATCAAAGAATGAGGTTTAGACATATGGTATATAAAGGATGTCACTGGAATAACATAGAAGATTCTCCAAAGCAAGGGAATCATTCTACATAAGAAATAGTCTGAGAAACAAATGGAGGTCACAGATTACCATTAGGGTCAGCTGGTAGACTGCCTTTAACAATAGAATTTCCCTAACAATAGAATTTCAAATGCAGGCACAGATGAAAGCCCATCTAACCCAATGTGAATTGCCCTTATTCATTCATCATGGCTATTTTACTGGCACTTCAATATCACTGAACTCTTTGTGTCACAAGTAGGCCTGATGGCAGAATGGAGAAAGTCATTTCTCTTGTTTCTGTTCATTGTGTCAGTGCTGACCTATTCATGGTATTTGTGCATTATTATTGTCACGGCTGTGGGAAACTGGGGGAGATGAAGATCCTTAAGCATAAAACAAAGTAAATTTGAACAGTTTTGTTGTCAAAAAACAAATGGATTTATTCAAATTAAACCCTATCAACTTCTGTAGAAGTATCACTGTAAATTTATTTACTTCACAGGGACTAACAAACATAGAATCACTGAATGGTTTGGGTTGGAAAGGACCTTAAAGATCACCTAGTTCCAACCCCCTTGCCATGGGCAGGGGCACCTCCCACTAGACCAGGTTCCTCAGAGCCCCATCCAGGATTTCTTTTTCTCTGCTATGAATTATTCATTTCTGACATCATTTGATTGCCTAACATTTCTATCTACTAACAAAGGAAACAATAGATAGAGGCTTGTAATGTAGACATTTACTGTAATCCATCTGTAAATACAGCATGTATATGTATGAAACATCTGCTTTTAGAAGAAGAGATTTTCATGCTTCATTTACACATGCTTTTGTACACAGCAATTTTTCTTATGTATTGCTGACAATACAGACATGGGGTCCTTTGCTATAAACACTTAGCAAGACTTTTCTCCTTGAAGTTGTGATTCAGACACGCAAGGGCAGATCATGGACTCTCTTGTGAAACACTGGCTTTGACTGAGTTACTTTACTTTGAGAAAAGGCATGCTGGATGGAGAACTGAAGAAGTAAACTAGAGTGTGGTGAGACAATAAGGCCAGTGTCTGGCATTAGCCTAACAGCGTGTTTGAAGGACAGTTCTATTACAAGGTCAAATTTAGAGTCAAAGAAGGAAAAACAATAAGCAGTCATGAATTTCTGACTTAAAATATCCAAGGAAACTTCTGTAGCAGAACTTTTACAAGTTGTTGAAAATGTTTTTTTTTGTCAATGAAATTCCATCCTTCAAAACTTTACTGGAATGCAAGAGGACCTATTGCATAGCTATTGCATTTTAGAAACAAAATTCTTTGTACCTACTCTAATGATCCTTCTAATGTTACTAGAAGCAAAAGTATGGCACAGGAATAATGATTTAAGGTCATAATATGGCATTTCCATAGGGATCTAATTTTGGGTCCAGATGGCAAATGCTACTTCACTGCTTTCATAAATTACACTGAAGAGGCCAATTCTAGTTATTACAAACAAGATGTCTCTCAGCTCAAAAGAATGTTAAATGGGGTTGTATTTTTAATATCTGATCTAAAATACTAATTAACAAATACTTGAAAATTCTTAGGGGGCAAGGCTTTCTTTCCTACCCCCTTAGAAGCAATACAACTTTATCCATAGGAAGTGAAGAGTTGGTGCACCTCTCACTGTGATTTATCATGGAATAGAGCCACCACAAAGGCAAAGACTACTGCAGGAGGACATATTTACTAGTATGCCCTTGCTTCCTGGGCCAAAAAAGAGGCTTGCCAGCCTGGCTGAAGGCAGATCTAACATCTCGCCTCTGAAAAGCATGAAAACCCTCTATCTTTCTTTGAGCCATTGCTCAACGTTCTTTTTCCTTTGCAGGCTTAACAGAAGGATGCGATTGTTTCCTTGTGCCTCACCTTCCTATTGTTAATACAGTTCTTGGTCTATATGACTTTGTTAACAAACTGGGACTATTAAGAGGGTTCATTAAAGTTTACATAAATAGCAAAGTTGTCAGCCTTTTTTTAGATGTTCATACTTTTAGAGTGCAGTTATAAAAATAAGGTTTTTCTGGGCTCATATCTTTTTATTTTATTTTTAAAGTAGGTGAAGCTAGAACTCTTTAAACTACTGGAACAATACTACTAACAGTTTTAAACCTATTGC
>VXAV01011561.1:178325-189530 GCA_013399715.1 Alectura lathami
TTCAAAGCTTATTAAAAATACATTATTTCTGGTATCTTGTCTGAACTGAGTTTCATTTAATGTTTTAGCTTGCTCCAACAAATTGCGTGAGGAAGTTTAGGAAAGAAAAAAAAAAAAAGCACATTTCCATGAAACTGGATAATTTGAAGCTTCTGAGTTTCCTGACACTGTAATGGATCATAGTTCTATTTGATTCATCTGAGCACTTGAAGTGAAATTAATAGATATCTTGGGTAGAAACAAGCACATTTATCACTGTGCCTTTGGTATTTGCTCTTTATCTTTTTTTCTTCGCTCTACACTTCTGATTCACAGAGTACCTAAAGCTAGAAACTGGAAGACTTTAACTTGCATAGACACATGTTATTCTACAATACTTTTGATAAGTTTGTTATGATGACAGGGAAAAGTTGCATCATAAAGTATAAGCCCTAGCATAATTGTTAAAAATTGTTGTAAATACAACAGTGGATGTTAAAAGATACACAAGCCTAGCAAGAGAGCTGCAAGGAGCTGCTTTGGAGCTATAGCTGATTGAACACATCTTAATATTATGATTTTCTCTAAGAATAATAATGCAGTCTTGACATTGTTTATGTAGATTAATAATTTCTCTTGGCACCTCTCCCATGAATTAAAGTCAGTTAACTCTCACTCTTCAAGAGCAGCAATGCAAATAAGCATGATGTTTACAATGAACCAGGCAGCTTCGATCACAGTTTAGTCAGTTCCAGGTCCCTTGTAACAAGTCTCCATTTTTGTCACCATCTTGATAAGCCTGTACTTGAAAATATTAACTCCCCACTCCCTCCCATTGCCCTACCTCTCCAAGTAAAGTCTCCTGAAATTTTCTGAAGGTGTGATTTACTATGCAGTACTTCAGGTCTACAGAGGTATGGACCATACTTCTCAATCTTTTATTTTATTTTATTTTTTTAAATCCAGGTAGTGGTTTTTGGGTAGGCTTCAGTCTATGATCTCCCACCCTTCAGGCTGCGCTGACCTGATATGATTGTGTCACTGTGGTTCATATGATGATAACCAGCAATGTGTCAAGGACGTTCCACCTCTGTGCAACTTCATCAACTCTTCAGTTAAATACTCACCAGAGACAGCTGACCTAGATTCAGGAGCAGTATAGCTGCATTGGGAAGGATAAATTACAATACTGCTTCTAGGACTCATGGATTTTTAGAATCTGTTTCCAAAATTCTGTAGGCTTATCAGCCCTACCTGTTCTAGCAGAGCTATCCCTGAGGTACTATAAATTTGAGTTGCATAGCACACCTGTAATTGGAGGTGTTTTCCTGATATCTATCTTAACTTTTCTGTGAAGCAAACTGATTTTTTTTGTCTCCCTGTACAAAGGTTTAAATGTTCTTTCACAAAATGGATTGGAAATGTTTTGCTGTTCTAATGAGATTTTAATTTTCCTTCTTTCATTTGAAACTTTTCACACTTCTCCCATGTAAACAAAAACTAACTGGGGTTATACAACCCTGAATATTGGGTGCCTCAGTTGTTGGGACGTTCAGCTAAGAAGTAGTTCAGAGCTTGTTCAAATTCCTTCAGGCTATGACTCAAAGCAGAGACCTAAATATCGTTCTCTTAAGCATCTGTTCCATAGTTTAGGAATTCTGATTTCAGTCAAAATCTCAACCTCATGTCAGTGAAGACTTTTTTTTTTTTTGAAGACTTAAGTACATTTCCAGAAAACTTCAGGTCAACTATTTTTCAGTGTTTTCAGTGCATTGGAGTAAGTATTTTAGTATTTCAATATTTTGGTGTTCTAGCCNAGTGTTAAATCTTTCCTTCTTAAAAAATAGCACTAGTATACAGGTTAACCAATATTTTCAGTAAGGCAGCTGCCTTTTGTGCATTTGTAGTAAGCATTTTTTCAAGTAATTCAGTGCTATATGTAGTGAAACTCCTATCTGAAAATAATACGATCATTTTCAGTCTTTTTGTTTGTGCTTTGTAAATAGACCTTGGATCTCATTAATTTGTTTGCTATTCATTATTGATTGGATGTATCACAAGAGCAAATTTCAATCTGTGTGAACGGTGTTTATTGGCTGCATCTGCTATTCAATATTACTGCTCTCACTGATGTGTGGGATTGGGCACTCCAGGTCTCAGCTTTATAGTTCTTCCTTGAGTGGTTCTGGGGTCAAAGCATGGGGCCAGTTGCTGCCTCGGGGTAGGGTAGGTAGTGTTTGTGGTGCCATGGTGTTAGAATTGAGGAACTCTAATGTAATAACAGGAATTGCTAGATGACCTCTGTGGCAAACCTGGATTTAGGCTCTACAGACTTTAGTGTTAGAGTCCACTGGTAACAAACATCTACTGACATTAAATGTAGAGCTGGTGTTTGTGCTTCCATTTGTTCCCTTTCACACAGATGGACCCTGCATGGTTGGCTGAAACAAAACACAATAAGCTTGCAAACAGAGCATGAAATTTCTATTGAGAGTGGGAAGGAAGAGATGGGATAGAAAGAGTAAGGGAAGCAGAAAAAAGCAACAGAAAAAAGAAAACTGTAAACATGATGGAGGAAGACTGAGCAGCTTCTTTCCCTGCACAAAGGTCTCCTATGCTATTCATTTCTTTTCTTTCCCCTCTCCTTCTGCTGTCCTGTAGACTTGTGCCAAAACCTTTAAGCTGCTTGAGTAGGCAGGATTTATGTCAGGAATTCGGAGCTGACTCCTAGCACTTAAACAATCAGCATTTATGTTCCCATTGCATGTATGACACATCATACACAATATCCTGCCTCTAATGTCCCTTACAAGTAGGACAGGAAATAAAATTGTTAATAAAAGAGTTGACTGAGTTTGTTTGCACAAGCATAACTAATATTATTCAGGTTATTTTTCAATTTCACAGAATCACAGAATGTCAGAGATTGGAAGGGACCTAGAAAGATCATCTAGTCCGATTCCTCTGCCAAACTTAACTTTAAACAAATTTTATTGTAAATATATGTCAACACTATGATTGTACTGGCCTCTTCATCTTTAAAACAAGCAAACCAATCTAGATAATATCCAATCTCTCTCTTCTATGGCATCACAAAATTACATTAAATATTTCATTTTCAATATTATGCATATAGGTTTCTGGAGACAGGTCTGTTTTGGCAGACTACTGTTGACACTGTTGCACTCTGACACAAATATGCAGACTAGTTTAAGTGCTGTTGAACTTGCTTGTGCTAACCATTTGCCTCTCACTAATTAAAATAACGAGTTTACAGAAATTGTACTGGCAGAGTACTTCAGAAACTGGAGAAATAAGGGCATTAAACAATGCAAACACCTATTTTCCCAGATTAATTATTTTTGCAGCTGAACTTCCAATGCTTCTTGCTTGCCTGGAAGGTGGCCAACAATTCTAGGATTTATGTGGTCTAAGGGTGAAAGATTATTTGCTCCTACAGTCATAGTCCTACACCCAGCATCTAGTTACCTCTTCCAGAAAGAAGTAAGAGTCTGGTAACTTTATCCCAACTGCAGTGATACTGTCACTGTGCTGTTTTTGGTCACTTGCCCTTTATTAGGGTAATCATGTATCAGTCAGAACACATGATCTTGCCTAAAAATCATTGTGTTGCTTTGCTATGACAAGCTTTTTTGTTCCTATCTTTTTGACACTACACAATTTCCAAAAATTGTTAGATTGAAGATGATATGCTAGTTGGCGTGCTGTTGTGTCAAGCAAATACTGACTAATATAAAGGTGAAGGTAGTTCATGAAAGCAGAAATAAGTTGCTGGTAGCTTTGATGGTAGCCTGTCTTCCAGTACCACTTCCAGGTGACATTTGTGGCTCAATTTTCTGTGCTGTTCTGAGTCACCAGTGACAGTTAACGATTTTCAATTGTAAAAGGCATCTTGACTGAAGAAAATAAGAGAATGTCAGTAGAAAAAAAATCATGAGTTATCAGGAGAAGCTCTTGGAAAACGACAGCTGTTTGGAAGCATACTTTATAAAGACTTTGAAGCTGAAGTCCTCATCCGCCATACAGTTCAGTTACTTCTATCTTAAGGAGAAGCACGTTACTTGCCTTAGCCAAAGAGGCCTCCCTATGTCCTATGAGGATAGGGAGCTCTCAAATTTCAGCAAAATGTACTTCGGCAAGCACTGCAACTCCATTGAATACGTCCTTTGTCTTCTAGTGAATGTTCAAAGTCATGCTAAAATGATATTGAACTGGCTGCTTCCTGGAAAAAGGCATTATTTAGTTTGAGGAGGAAAAATAAATGGAAAAAAAGAATTTTCAAAATTCTTAAGTCATTTTCTCCTCTAGCAGATAAATCTAGATCTCTGTACTTGGGAGCAAAATGGATAGTGTACTAGAATGATGAAGAGCCCATCATAAAGATACATGACATAATTATTTTATGTATTTAAACATAATGCAGCAGCAGAACTGTAGTAACTGGCAATATTTAGGAAAAGCTTAAACTAATGTGAAGTGACCTGCCTTCAGCTGCTTTTCCATATTAAACAGAACTTTGAGGGTTCTTGGAAGCTGATTTATTTCAATATACTGCACTGCTTCATTCACAGTGTGGAGGTCCAAAACATAGGCTTCTCAAAATGTTATGGGTTTTGTAGAAAATGGACTTCCTGGTGAATTGTATTAGTTGTTCTATGTTTAAAGTTCATTGTTTATTTTTCCTGTTTCACATGTATTGTTGTTTTGGTTTACAATGCTACAGTTTATTTTACTCCCCCCCAAACTAAGGACTACACTGAGCATTTGTCCATTTGGTTATTCTTAGCTAATATTCCAAATTCTGATTTCCTATCAAAAAATCAGCTATCATACTTCATGCCTTACTCCATTTATAGTTCTTGATATAATGGTTTGTAGCGATGCCTTCACTGCAAATAACCAAGTTCACTTAAAGAAATAAGGTTCTGAATGAGGACAGTACAATAACATGTTTGTGCACAGAACTCCAATAGTCAGTGCCTTCTATCCATACAAAGAAATATGTAGCCAACATTGCTTTCCATTCAACACATGAATAACATTAAAAAGATGAAATTTGTTTGCAATGTCTCAATAGACAGTTGAGTATGTAATAGCCTTCAGTAATTTAAAGAATGAGCTTCTGTCAGCCATCCAAAGCTTTGCCACTTTTGAACTTTAAAAGTAATTAAGTGCTTGAAAGGGTGTTTGAAAGAAAACTGAAATGCTTAAATATCAATGGTTCTTCAGTGAGAATTAGGTAAATCCCTCCTCTAAATTCAATTTGCAACATTTGTTCCTGTATTGATTAGACTGTCCCCCTAACTACAGTGAAATCCCAAAGTAGGGCACCAGTCTCTAATTTGGATACACTCCTGGCAATGTGATAGTCCTCTGAAATAAAGCCCAGTGCTCAGTAACCTGTGAAAATAGTTCATCTTTCAGAATTTTCCTGTCTTCTTCCAAAAGAAGACACAGAATTCAAAATTATTAAATTAATTACTAAATCAGTTAGAATTTGATGGAACATGAAGGGTAGAATGTAATTTCATCCTTGAATCTGACTCATTGCCTGCCACCTTGATCCATTCCTCATTATTGTAGGTTTTGAGAAATCAGTTTCTGTTACTCTAATTTGTAGACTTATATACTCACGTTGTTATTGCATGCCAGAATAAGGTGTCCTGGTTTTAGCTGAGACAGAGTTGGTTTTCTTCATGGTATTTAGTATGAAGTTATGTTTTGGCTTTAGGAGGTACATGATGTTGATAACACACCCATGTTTTAGCTGTTGCTGAGCAGTGCTGTACAGAGCCAAGGACATTTCAGTTTCTGTTTCTTGGCTTCTCACAGAGTCCTCCTAGTGAGGGGGACCGAGGAGACACAAGGAGCTGGGAGGGTACAGAACCAGGGCAGCTGATCTATACTGGCCATAGGGATATTCCATAACATGGCATAATGTGAAAAAAATGTATAAAATTGTGGATAGCTGGGCAGGGGGCAGCTGCTGCTTGGGGACTGGCTGGGCATCGGTTGGGGGGTGGTGAGCAATTACACTGTGCATCACTTGTTTTGTAAATATTCACATGTATGTGTAATATTATCATTACAGTTATTTGTCTCTTTCTGTCTTAGTAAGCAGTTCTTATCTCAACCAATGAGTTCTACCTTGTTTTCTGATTCTCTCCCTTGCCCAGTTGGCAGGGGAGGGAAGTGAGCAAAAAACTGTGCGGTGTATAGCTGCTTGCTGGGTTAAACCACAGCATAAGGAAAACCTTAGTGTAACCTGATTTATTTTTTGGTACATGTTGCTGTGTCCTCACCAACAAAAATATGAATCAAATGTGTGAGATCATTGCTGTCTTTGATAATCCTGCCATATTTTGGATTTGCCCTATTCAATCTCCTCCCTTTCCACCCCTCAGTTGCTTGCTGCTTCAACATTTGAAACAAGGATGGAAATGGACAGACTGAGTGGTTCCAGAGGAGAAAATAAGTAAGCTGATCACATACAGTACTGTCAAATGTGAAGATAAACTGAAGGAAAAAAAGAGAAATAATTTTTCTTTTGATGTTTTCCCATGAGAATTCTTCCAGATTATATAAAAAATCATTCTTTTAAAAGATTCTTAAATAAAAATAAAAAATGTTTTAAGCATTTTATTTCCAATATAAGTGACATGTTTATATATTCTTAAGCCAGAATGGGTATAGTAAATTTTTGAATCATTTTGATGCATTGCTGGAAAGAATCTGCAGTACCACTTAACACATTTGCTTTACAGAGAGTTTTGATAAAGTATTCAGTGTATTGCACTGTCCTGCCATGCATTTTAAACATCTGCAAAACCTATTTAAATAATCTGGTACCTGTGCAATTAACGATAGCTGTTACATTATGCATGATTCTTGGCTGCTGCTAGTAAGAAACAGTTGCAGTGTTCCATTAGTGATTTTCAATTTGCTGCTAAACTTTCTGCAATTGATTGATGCTACATGAGCTAATCTACAAAACTACAAGGACAGAAATAATGTGCCTCCCATCTCAAAGAAAAACCTTCCCCAAGGAAATGAACCTTTCCTTCTCAACAAGAATGGGAGTGGGCAAAGAGGCTGAGCAGAAATTATTTTATAGCCTTTACCGTGCGTTGTCAGGCTGTATTCTGCGTGCCTCTACAAAGCTGTTAAATACAGCTGTACTCTGTCCAGATATAAAGGTTTCACATGAAATGGGGAGTGCAAAGTCACGATGCAGCTTCGGGAAACCTGAAGTAACAACTTCTCCATGTTCAGCCACGTTCAGATACAAACCCCAGCTCTGAAGATGTGCCTAGACACCGTGCTGGTCTGGGCTGTGGCACCTGGTAGTACCCAGCACGTATGATAATGCTGTATCTGGTGTGCTGGTGGTTGTGATCTCCCACTAACAGTGGTAACTGGCAATTTCTATTGACTTGCTGTAGTTTCAAGTCAGGCTCCAATTCTGCAGGCAAACTTTTGCACAGCCAAGCACATTTTTTAATGTCAGCTCTATGTTGCCATAGCATTTGGGAGCATGGAACTGCTGCATTCATTAACGGTGCATACTCGGTGTAGCAAAACAACCTCTGCCCAGGCTGTGAGTGTTGGCATGCAGAGTACAGAATTCCTCAAGCCTGAACCCCTCACAGTATGCAACAAAGTCTGCAGTTGCATGTAAGCTACCAAGAGCGGGAATCTGTTTTCTCAGGAGCAGGGCTGAAAGACCAGTGACTGGCAAGCTGCTAAAGCCATTTGGCAGTAAGGTTGACTACTGAGAGAGTAGTCTGGGACCATTCTTGTGATATTTTAGAGATGTTACTGGTGTATTGCTTCCACCCACACTCAAAAATACAACACATGGCTCAATTATTTCACATATTTGACAGTACAGCGGAGCATTAAGACATCTGGTAGTAAAATATCTGAATGTTCTGGCCATTTTGCCTCTTCTGCAGGACATTCAGTATAGTTTACTTCTATGGATCTACAGAACACATTGCAAGGTATTTTCCTCTGCTTTTTTTGAGTTGGCTAAATTATGTTCTTTGATTTATTCTTCTGCATTGTGTTTTTACATATCAGACTTGTACCTCATATGAAATCATTGCATAAATTGAACAGTGCTTGCTGTGCCCTGGTTTATCATTTTCCACATCTGCTATGGGTGGCTCAGTTACATTCTCCTGTAATGTCAGATCTTATTTGAGCTGCAAATGCTCTTAAGCACACGTGCAATGTGTAATTGATACCAAAGACCTGATCTTTGATCACTTCATTTGCCATACTTCTAAACTTACTTATGACTGTTATCTTCTTTAAAGCAGCACTGCGTTGTCCAGTTGATTACCTGATTTCTGTCCACACTGACAAAACTCACAGTGCTTGGCTATGTCAGTGGACACTGAAAGTTCTTTAATGCTAAAACTGCAATCTCCTATTGCCCTTTACCAAAGGCAAGGAGAATGTGCAGAGAATAAAGAATATTCCCTCCTCAGCAAAAAACTTAGACATCCATTGCATGTACAAACTTTTGAAGCAGTCTCACCCAAGTGTTTTAAAGGAAGCACAGGCCTTCATGGGTTTGTGCTGACTAGTGTAGGAAAGAGTTCAGGTTAGCAGAGACTTTCCTGCCACTGTCTTACGGTGCAGTTCGGTAGAAGCACAATTGAAAGAAATTTATAGCACAAGTTTGGGCTCTTCTGCTGGCCTACAAAGACTGTCATTTACAACACACAAGAAGTCTGCAGATAACAATACCAGCAGGCATGCAATATGTGACTGACATCACCTCTTCCCCACAGCCCAGAATGTGATGGCAAGCCTGATGCCCTGCAGAAGTTGATCAGTGGGGAAAACCCTGATGAGTGCAAGGGAAGAGCCTGGGTTTGGCGGGGTGGCTGAGTTGTGCTGTTTGTCTGGATTCCCTGGGAAATGCAGCACCGCAGCCTTTTGGGCAGCATAGTTCTTGTGGGTCTTGTGTTGAGTGAGAGAAGTGGTCTGGTGTTATTGTCCATGACACTGATGCTAGAGAGAAGAGGGGTATTTTTGTACCTCAGAGCTGCAGAAGGGAGGTAGCATTCTGGGTAGCACTAATTTCTTCTGGGAACAGCTGAGAATCTGGGGTCTCAGAGCTGCTGTAGCTGGCAGATCCCAAATCTCAGACAGTGGTGGGGCAAAACTTGCTCTGCCTCTTCCTGATGCTCGATGGCCCTGGTGGGCTTAGGCAAAGACTGGCACAAAGCACTGATATCCCTGAGCTACCTGAATTTGCTTCTGCCAAAAGGTAGATGAGAGAAAGATAAACGAGATCAGATGTGCCTTGCGGTGTGGGCATGTGTGGATTAAGCAGAGAGATGAACACATCTTTGGAGGTGGGCTCACAAAAAGCAATGCAAATGCAGGCATACCCATGGAGAGAATGCCTTTGTAGTAACTGAAAAGATGCGAGCAGAACCTTCTAGGTTGGTGTCACTCACAATACAAAGTTATATCGCAAGAATGTTCTTCAACCCTCAGTTAAAAAATATAGTAACTTTAGTTTGGAATATAGAGACACATTTATGGATGGGTGGCTGTGAGTATCTAAAATTAAGTAAAAAATATGATCTAAAGGAAAGGGCTGAAAGATTGCTAATGATGCTTCTGTGTGTGTGTGTATATATATATATAAATATTCACACATATACTTGTTTTCTGACCACTCTGTATTAACTTGCAGAAATATTTTGAGAGCCAAATGTTCTCCAGGAAAAGTACAGGCAAGTGGCTTCTTGTCAACGGAGGACGCTATTGCACATGTAACTGCAGCACAGGCACAGGACATAGACATGAGCCTGATGCCAGAAATATATCTGACAGCTGCTGCACACCTGCAGATCAGGTATGTATGTGGTATGTGGCTTGCACTGACTGATGATGACTTGCCATGAACACAGTTCCTTGTGTTCAGAAAGCATTGGAGGTCTGTTCTGAGCATGCTGTTTGTCAGAGTGCCATGTAAAATAATGTGCAATGTACAGAACTGTTCAGATTCACAGCGTGAGCTAGACAAGATGTGGGCACCTACTTGAACTCAGGAGTTCCTGGAACTGAGACTCCGAAGTTCAGCCTCTCCTGTTCTCTTTCTACAGCAGTCAAGTATAACGTCCCCAGACAATGTTCTGGTTTTTCTTACACAAATAATTTTAGCAGTTTGAATTTACTTGGAAATTATGCACTTAAAAATAAAAAAAAAAAAAAAAAAAAAAAAAAAGAGAACTTGTTATCATACTTACGAAAATAACTAGCACATACTGGATCACAGAGCTTGACAAAGTGGTGTTTTTTCAGTTGGGACTAAAAGATTCTTCACATGCTGATGTGATTTATACTTCTCATGATTTTTGTCTGGTGTGAAATTAAGCACACGAAGTGTTGTGTTAGCGAAAGGCTTAGGTCCTTTGAAATTATCTACTCACTATCCAGCATTCCTCATATGCTATCCTAAATAGACAATGAGGAAGTGTTCAATGGAATAGAGAATTTATTGTAAAATGAAAAATTTTAATGGGAGGTACTGAAAGTCTTTATGAAGAAAAGATCAACAGAAGACAATTTTAAAGCCAATTGGAAGAAGAGGGAGGCTGTCTGGCAGAGAGAGCATCCCGATAATATCTGATAATTTCTTCCAAACCAAAGCAATAGAAAAAAAATACAAGGCAAAACCTCAGGCAAAAAAACATTCAATTGTATTGAAAAAAATTGTTTTATTTTTCAGGAAATCATTTATAGATAAATGATTATAAAGCCGGACTGTGCTTCCTGCTTCACCCCAACTACTGGGTAATGATGTTGCTTAGCAACACTCGAAGCTTCCTTCTGGAGTGGCTCATGCAAAGTGTCAGTGCAGGTTATAATGCGCAGCCAGAGAACACATATACTGGGCTCAAGAGCCAATTTCTTAGTTCTTTCCCTGAAATTTCATTTTCTATTTAAATAAGTATTTTAATTTCTTGCTTTATTTAGGTACTCATCTATGCTAGGCATTTTTGTATTTCATATACATGAGAAACTCTGTAACTGATGAGAACATAGTAAGTGGAGTTGAACCTACAGAAGTAATTGTTTGTATTTTCTAAAGGTTCTTCTACCTCTTTGTATGATATTACAAATCTGTGTGATTGCAAATATATCCAGTCAGCAATGCAGAAACTCACATTTCTGTTC
>VXAV01011563.1:0-47358 GCA_013399715.1 Alectura lathami
CCCTTTTTTTTTTTTTTTTTTTTAAGTTCTTCTTTTAGATTGACGTGAGTGGCTTTTTGAACTGTGACACTCGGCAGATATTTCTGCCGTGAAAGCATTTGCGAGGTGCTGCCTGTTTGATAACTGCTGACCAGCAGGCATTACGAGCTTTGACTGATTCTCTGCTCCCGATTATCCTGGCCCTGCTGGAACAGAAGTCAGCAGCTCGTGGACATTATTTAGGTTCTAAATACCGGAGCCGGCGCTGCCTGAGTGTGATTTCATGAGATGCGATGGGCTGCATTAACAGCTCACCGCAGGCTCAAAACAGGGTTTTGCTCTCCCTTCCCCTGCCATGGCTGCGTGCTCCTGCTGCATTGAGCCACTTCCAGCACTTGTCTAAGCCTGCTGTGAACTCATTTAACCTGCTGAAATGGCAGTTCAAAAAAAAAAAAAAAAAGCTTCCTTCCTCCTTCTGTCCCCAAACTGCGTCATTTTCTGCTACTTCAGTGAATTAAGCTGGCTTGTAAAATGCAAAGAGAGAGGCCGTCAGGGCTGAAGGCTGCCTTCCCTTTTTGGTGACCATGAGCTGTTCGGTCAGCTCCGAGGCCATGGGGTCCCAGCGCTGGCTGCCGTGCTCTGGCTCAAAGCAAACCTTCCTGGGGGATGCCGTGGTGTTGGCTGTTTTAGCGGGGGATGCACAAGGTCTCCTGCCTAGGACAGAAAAATTTGCTAATCCAGAAGGCACAGTCATTGAGGCCCTGAAGGTTTGCATGATCTAACCTGCGACAATTTCTCTAATCAGCCTTTTTCTTTTTGCATCCTTTATTAAATGAAGAGTTGAGAATGACTTGAAGGGCTTCAGAAATTGCCAGCACTCGGTACACTTGTTACCCTGCTCACCTGAACCACGGCTCCGGGTCCTGGGTTACACATTTAGATAACCAGATAGACCAGATAACTAACTTTGGGGCACGGTGCTTCTGTCGTGGGATGGTTTTTTGTTTGCCACATCTAATTGGCCACGGGGATGTGCTGGGGTTTTCAGCCTGCGCAGGAGGAGAGGAGGGAAGAGCAGGAGCCAGACAGCAGAGACCTCGAGGAGGGCAAGGAAGGAGGTGAAGGGAAGGAGGAGAGCATCAAGGCAGAGCCGAAGCCAGAGACTGCGGAGACCAGAGCGGACAAGGATTTGAAAGCTACCCAGAGAGCTGTAAAAAGACACAGAAACATGCACTGCAAAGTTGTCTTGCTGGATGACACCATTTTTGAGTGTGCTGTGGACGTAAGTACATTCAGGGTTTGTTTCTTCTTTTCTTTACCCACTCCCTTCTCCTCCCCTTGATAACCACCACAAGCACTATTTAACAGGGGTCTAATTTGCTGCCAGTGAGTTACATGACAGGTTTTACTGCAGAACAATCCTGCAGTAAGCTATAATAAATTATTTAGTGTGTTGGGAAAATCTCTGGATGCCTAGGAGTTGTTTTCATTTGTTGTTCTGCAAGTTCCAGGGCACCTTGCTTTGTAAAGGTGGGAGGAAGTTTGAAAAAATGTTTCCTCGCTTGCTGTTCATCTTCTCTCTCATTTTTATCCCAGACTAGAGGTTAGTTTATCGTGCTACGTTGGGATTGTCTAAGTATCTTCAGCCCCCTTCATTTGAATAAAAAGTGTTGTCATGTTCATCTGTGCTTTTCTGTGCACCCAGAGTACCTCTGCCTATCAGGCTGCTGGCTAACATCGCTCCTGTAGCTTGGATGTAAAGAAAACCAGCTGCACTTAGCTTGGAGTTGAATATGTTTGGCAGTAAACAATGTAAAACTGTTGTGTTGACTTACAGCACCGCAAAACCCTCCATCTGAGAGCTCTTATTGTGTTTTATTTTGTGCATTCTCTTGCAGGGCTGTCTTGCTGTCAGGGCAATAAAAAGCTACTAGAAATCCCTATTTCAGCATTGAAGCGCTTGCCCAGAATATCAATAATCGCGCGCTCACCAGTTGAGCATGCTCCCACCAGCTTGTTTTCCCCGTCCCCCTAGCTAAATGGGCCACGGGAGGGTATCTGGGCGCAGGGCTCCTTGTGGGAGCGTTACCTCGGGTGATCCTGGGCAAGTAGGTCAGCGCTGGAGCCTTGTGTAACAGCGCTGCCGCTGCACAGGATCAGCGCTGAGCAGTGCCCCAGCCCGGCACGTTTCATAGAGGTTTCAGCCCCCCAAAAGCTGACTGCTGTCCTACGGGCTGGTGCTGCGCCAGCACAGCTGTGTTCTGGGAGCTGTGGGTGCCCCTTCCCTGGGGGTGCTCAAGGCCAGGCTGGGTGGGCCCTGGGCAGCCTGATCTGGGGGGTGGCAGCCAGCCCCCGGAGCTGGATGATCTTTGAGGTCCCTTCCAACCCAACCATGCTGTGATTCGATTCTAGCATTCTGAGAAGTAATTTGAGACTTGAGAAGGGATTGCAAAGGTGTAGGCAAAGAGCAGCACAAATGCCTTTATTCAAAAAGAATAAGTGCTTTCAGACATTCTTTCCAGCTGACCGCCGTAGAAGGCTTTTAATTCCTACATGTCTTTAAGTGCCAGTTCCTTGAGAAATATCCCAGGCTAACACACGCAGTGTGTTAGCAGCAGAGCTGCAGTGTCTGCACGAACAACCCTACAGCTGAAGGACTGGAATAAAACCTGGCTGTGGTCTTTGATCAGTTGCCATGCAAATATGACTAGAAGGAGAGATGCCGGCACAAGCGACGCATTAGTAAAGCTTATTTTGCGTCACTGGAACTGCACTTTCTTCTACCAAAGCCTCCAATAGAATTAGCTGCTTCTGGTTGCCATAGTTTTGTGCCTTAGGGACGTTTTCCTTCATGCTTTGGACTAAAAGGGTGTCAGTTCCTAGGGCCAGCTCATTCATTTCACTTCTGCAGGATTTAAAAAAAGAAGAGGAGATGGAAATGCTCAAAGAATGTTTCTGGAGGCAAGAAGTGGAGCGCTAAGCAGCTTTCAGTGCATAAGGGAAAAACGGGGAAGCTGGATTTCAGCAGCAGATCAGGCTGGGGAAGTGGTGGCCTTTTGCTCTGAGCTGCTGGTTCTGAACCTGCTAAGCCAGGTTGCCTCCACAGCCGGGGCTGTTGCGATGCGCTGCAGCCTCACATTGGTCACCTTTTGATCAGCATCTGATTGTCTGAGAGCCTGGGGCTGGGAGCTGCCAGTGCCATCTATGCCCTTTGGGAGGGGAAGACTGTAGGAGTCTGATGCTTAGTAGGTTGCTGGAGGGCTCTGAGGGGCTTTGGACATGGAGCTGGTGGGAGCAGGGAGACGTGCTGCAGTTCTCATTGCCTCTCTGTTTGAGTTTTGTAAGGAAGAACGCTTTATAGGAAGGAGCATCCAGAAACAGCCAGGAGATCTGATCTGCTGCTAGTGAGGACTTTCCTCCCTTCTTTGCAGTGTCCAGTGTGGTTTTGATTGTGCTGCCTTTTTGCAGGCAAAAAGCAGCCTGTCCTATGGAATTTCTTTTGTGCATTTGCAGAAACATGCCAAGGGGCAGGATCTGCTTAAGAAAGTCTGTGACCAACTCAATCTCCTGGAAGAAGACTACTTCTGTTTGGCCATATGGGACACGCCAACCTCCAGGGTAAGAAGTTGTTTTGTGGTGTTTTGCACCTGGGTGGATTCAGCTCTGTGCAAGGCTCTTCTCTGTGAAGGAGGTGGTGCATAAGCTGCTGATGCTCTTCCTGAAACTTTCAGTCCCCTCCCCAGGAAAGGACTAAGAGGGCTCGTTGTATTGTGACTCCAAGAGGAGGTTAGCTCCCCTAAGGTGCTAGAAGGTGGACCTAATTGTCGGCACATCTCAGGGGCACTTCAGTCCTGCAGCCCGTGCTCACGGAAGGCGTACAGCAAACTGTCAGCAAAACTGCTGTGGGTTGGGCACGGAGCTGTTCATTTAGAGTATGGCAGACTTGGTGTGGTCTCCGGAGAGGGTTTGAGTTTGCTTTCCTCTTCCCTCTCTGACTTGTGACTCCCCTTCCTCTGCTTCTGAAGCAAATCCTGCACTTTGAATTCATGCTGGAATTATTGTACCCTGGTTGCCCTCCTCCTCCAATACAGCTCCAGCAAATGTTGCCATCCTTAATAACAACCGGTTCGGCGCATCCTCTGGATGATGATACTGCACGGCGCTGGCAGCTTTATCACCTCTGTAATGGGACCACAGGCAGGGGAGTGGGGGTGAATTGAGGCTTAAAACGTGCAGGGAGTGAGCTTGTAGCAGCTGCTGGCTCCCCACGCAGATTCAGCTTTCACTGCCTGCGCGCCAGCCAGAAGGAGGCACACGGTGGTGCCTGCGAGGACTGCTGGGCTGAGATGTGGGTTGTTGTGTTTTTTATTTATTGTTTTGTACAGAAGATTCCCATCTGGAGGGCACAAATGCACAAGAACAGTTGGGAATTTCAGCAGCAAAGTGTATGTCCCTTTTCTATTAGTATTTTGCCTTTGGAAAGGGAAAACATGGCAGGAGGAGTACAGAGCACCGGCCGGCTGCCCCGGCACTGGTGTCAGCATTTGTAGGGTCTGGGTTTGAATTGAGGCTTTGCCCTGCGAAACAACACGTGCAACTTTTCATACCAGAACTCTTACTCATACGGCTTTAGTTTAAGGGCTTTGTTTGCTTAGACCCGAGCAGTGTCTTATCTTTTAACCCCCGGTTACGCTTTAACTCGGGCAATTACTCAAGCTCTGTTTCATGAAGCTAGCCAAAAGTGTGCTGAATTGAAAACAAGGGGCCCCTTCTATGTCCTTTAGACCAGTTACGTTGGTCCACGCCCTGACCATTCCCTTCCTTCACCTATAGCTTCACTTAAGGGCCAGTTTCCAATGGCTGCTAGATATATTAGTAGTTAAAGGACTTAATAATTGAAAGTATGGATTTTAAATACCCAGGCAAAACAAAGCTCGATTTGTGCCGCAGGCAGCACGCTGCACTGCCGGCGTGCAGACGCTGAGTGCAGGAGCACCACGATCTTTGTGACAGCAGCAGCGTGCCCTGCCTTCACCTCTGCTTGTTGAAGCTGAGAGGCTGTGCAGCTTTTTAACCATAGAGACTGAAAACAGATAGGTCTGTCAGATTTGTGTGTCAGAGCCGGCAGCAGAGGAAGGTGAAGCTGCTGTGCATAGTTTAACTCCAGTGCAGAGTAAGCTGCTTGCTTGAAGCCTGGTTTGTTCTGATAGTGGAAAGTGGTTTTGTTTTTGTTTTTTCAGTCTTTCTGGTTACACTTCATTGAACTAGAAAATCTGACGTTCCATCTCTCTCTGTAACTTCGAACAGGACCTGCCACCGAGTCACTGATTCATTGGTAGAAACATTCTCAATAGGAAGTCAGCAGATGAGCTCCTGCACCTCCCTGCAGCTTGCAGAGCAGGAGGAGAGGTGCACGTCTGTATTCACAGGCAGGGAGAGGCTGTGTGTGGGTTTTCCCATATCTAGGCAACAAACCTTGCTGAGGACGGGCATCTTCCCAAGCAGGAGTTACAGAGGGTGAAGGTGGACAGAGAGCTGCTTAGCAGTTGTTTTAGCAGCATGCGCATAGGCATGCTCTGCTTAAAACACAGCTGTAAGGAGAAAGCAAGCGCAGGAGCAGCCTTCCCACCTCTCAGATGGATTTCCTGTCACCAGTTTTATAGGTTAGGGAGATAAGCATATAAAAAGATTGGATTACACAGAAGTATCGCTGTCTCCCTGCCACGAAGCTAAATGTCCTTCTAGTCAAGAGAGACTGGTTTGGGGAATTCAGTGGGTCAGTTCTTTCACCTCAGTGGACCCAGAGGTGCAAATCCTGCTCAGACCTCAGGGCTTGTCGTGTCGGGAGCTGCTCCGACCGTGCTTGGCAAAAGCAGGAGTGGTTTTCTGGGGCTTGTGTTGCACCATCATCCCACAACACCCCAAATTACAGAGAGGGGGGAAAAAAAAAAGGATATATTTCTAAATTGGTAGCGGAGATAATTACTAGAGACTTGAGTCATGCTTTAAAGAGATGAAGTTTATGTCACGCTCCCCAGCTCTGCTGGATGTTTTCACTTCCATTTCAGTGATTAGGTCACTAGAGAACATAGCTAAGAATAGAAAGTCGTGGTGACCTTTGATCTGGGGAGGGTAAGTATGCTGATAGGGGTTCTAAAATGAAGGCAGACACCCAATTTTTCTGTTTATAAGGGTCTTTGAGGAAAAAAAAAGTGTTGCACAGGAGCCGCTCATGGCTGGATGTGGCTGACCACACCTGCTGAGATGTGCTTGCAGCCTTTTGTTGTATGCTGCTTTTAAAATAGAATAGTTGTGAAAGTAGGATCTGACAGCGCAGAATGTGCTGTTCCCTTGGATGCTGTTTTTGTGCGTTTGGGAGCCAGCATAAATTCATTCATTTGAATCCTTTTCTGTGAAGAGTGTCTGTGGCGTAGGGTGCTCGTTGGCAGGATGTGCTGAGCCTCCGAATTTACAGGGCCCCCTAGAAGGAGACAAACCAGCTTCCTACAGGACTGATTCCCTCGTTCCTCCCCTACGGGTATCTCGTAGGAGAAGGAAGAGAAATTCACACACTGAGGCTGCAGACTGGAGTAAAAGTTCCAGAAAACGCTCTGTCTTCAGTTTCCATGGTTGCCTTTGTGTCCAGTGTTGTCTTTTTGCTGTATTTTTAGCAAATTGCAGTTTGCTGTGGTGTTTCTGTAACGTCTGTTAAACTGTGAATGTTTTTGTCCTCTTACAGACATGGCTGGATCCTGCCAAAGAAATCAAAAAACAGGTTCATGGTAAGTAGATCAAATTTATCAAGTGGGTGTGTGTGCCTTCCCCCACTTCCCCGCGCGCTCGTGGCTTTGGCATGCAGTCCCAAGTGCCCGCGTGCGGGTGTCTGGCTGGGATCAACACAAGTTCAAGCTGTCTGTGCTTCCTTTAAGTACTTAGTGATGCTCTAGATTTAGGAAAAGTGTCATTTCCTTGCAAAAAACATAGCGTGGGCTGTGTTTGCCTTGTGCAAATCCATGCTCTCCTTACTACCATGCAGCGTGGAAATAGGATGGGTGGGCAGATGTCAGCAGGCAGCATTTAAACCTAAAAGGTGGCTGGGAGGGCCAGGGCAAAGCTGCATGCTGGAGCAAGGTCGTGTGGACTCTGAGGCTGTTTGAGAGTCCAAATCGGTGCTGGAATGATAAACAAAGGGCTCGAGCAGTATCAGGACAAATGCCAGATGCTTTCCGAAGTATTTTAAGCCCTGCTAGCACTGAATTCATTCAAGACGAGGGCAGTGTCAAAGTTAAATAAACTTTTGAGGCTTTTGTTTTCTTTCAGTGACAGCCTAAGGTCTGACTGCTTCACAAGTACAATGCTGCTCTGTGTCCGTGCGGGTGGGGTGCAGAATGAAGCGTGTCGCTGCGTTATGCTCCTCCCTGGCTGAGGGTTTGGTAAATCTCTTAGCAAGTTAACAGCAAGTGCAGCTTGTCTTTCTGAAATAAATATTCTTTGAACTACAGTGCTGAAGGGCACAGTAGCTGGGGCTCTAACTGTGAGAATCACTTCTGGGGTGCTCAGTGGATCTGTCAGGACAGTTTTCTGCAGGTAAACGTGATTATTCTTTTCAAGGAAATGAGGGAGTCTCAGCTTGAACTCTTCAAAGAGTTAAGAATTAGCTCTTAAGAGCTGGGAAGGATTAAAACTTTGGTAGCTTTACTGTCCCTCTTAAAAAGGGGAGGAAGGGAGATGTTACAGCTCATGCCAGACAGTTCTCATCAGTGCGTTCCCACACCCGCATGTGAGTTAGGTGCACACTTAAATGTTAGGTTCATTCCAGAGCTGCACTGTGGCGTGGTGGAGAGTTGCCTCGTGTGTGTGTTTGTCAGCGTACACCAGTAACCTGCTCAGCTGTGTTATTAGCCAGACAGGGGCTGATTGTACTGCAAATAGTGCCGTATCCGAGTACCCTTATGGGAGTCCTTCTCCAGTAATGTGTGCAGCGGTGCTGCACCAGGTTTGCAGCAAGCTGTATTGGGGTATTTAGGTCTTGTCTTTTCAAGCTCTTCCTGTCCTGGTGCTGACTGCTTCTTCCAGAGATTGATGTCTGAGCTGTGGCCCGACCACACGACCGCAGCGTGTGGGGCTGCTGAGTGAATTAGCACATCTGTTCCTTACGAGACATTTGGAAATTGGGGCGGACGATGAGATACTAATTCATTAACCTGCAGCACGTGTCTGACCTCTCCTCATGAATCTTTTTTTTTTTTTTTTTAACCAGTGAAAAAGTAGTGGAGCAATTTAGCCTCATAGGATTGAATTTAGTTTTTTTCCACAAGTTGTGACATGGTTCACATGTATTTCACTTTGTTTTCTCGTGCGTGTATGTCAGCTCTTAGAAATGAAACCGTATCTTATACCATCTGCTCCAGCAGCAGCTAGCGGTGTGAGTGAGCAGTGTTAACCCTCCGTCTTACCGTCTGATAGCTGTCTGTCGTGGAGCTGTTGTGGTGGGCTGATTTTTCTCAGACTTTGCTTTGTGATTTCAGGCGGCCCCTGGGATTTTACCTTCAATGTCAAGTTTTATCCGCCAGATCCCGCACAGCTGACAGAGGATATAACGAGGTGAATGCCCTGTTAATCTTGCTAACAGGTAGTGAGCTTGCTGAGCAAAGCAGGGAGCACGCTCAGGAAGCTGCTGGAACGAGGAGGTTAAACAGAAGTTTTTAATACCCATGTGTCATTCCATCCTTCAGCAAGAAGCTCAGATGTCCCAAGGAACAGTTTGGAGAGGTTACTTTTGTTGGTTTTAGTGGTCGTGTGTGTGGGGATGCTCTCTATCTTCACTGGAGTCCACAAGCATGAAGCAGTGTCATTTGTAATTGTGGCCTATGTGATTTTGTACAGAAAAGTACATTTCTATTTTAAACCAAACTTTTCTGAAGTGTCCTCTGCTTTTTTTTTTGGCAGAGTGTAGGTGACCTTAAATCCTCCTGTCCTCCACGCTATTTACTGCTTGAATATTTCCCCATAATTAAAAATACACATTAGAAACAAACATCAGTGCTCAGGAACGAGTTTCCTACGGTCACCATTTTCTCTGTGATCTCTGCAAATAGTGTTTCCTGTTTTTTTCTTCCCCGAAGGTATTACTTGTGTCTTCAGCTTCGGCAGGACATCATTACAGGGCGGCTGCCTTGCTCCTTTGCCACTTTGGCTCTGCTGGGTTCCTACACAGTCCAGTCCGAGCTGGGAGACTACGATCCTGATCTCCACAGCGCAGATTACATCAGTGAATTTAAACTGGCTCCGAACCAGACGAAAGAGCTTGAAGAGAAGGTTATGGAACTTCATAAAACATACAGGTAAGGTGTGGTGGCTGGAGGACTCCTTTGTTGCAGAGCAGAGTGAAAGCAGCAGGTGGAATAATGGAGTGTGCTAAGATTTTTCCCACCTCTGTTACCTGCTTTTGGTTTCGTGCTGCACCAGCCTTTATGTTGGCAACAGGAGGTATGAATTCTCAACTACTGAGAAAATCAGCTCATCTAAGAAGGTCTAATATTTTAAAGTTATGACAAAATCCTTCCAGAACATGGAGTTATTTCTTCCTGCTTGAAGAAGAAACTGTGTTTTTAGGTTGTTTTTCTTTTCTTTTTCTTTTTTTTTTTTTGACAAGTGCCCAGTGTGGGTGCTCCTTTTCAACAACATTGCCATGGAAGTGGGTTTTATTCCTTGTAAAAATGCGAATTTCCTCATTTTAACCTTGTTGTTCCTCTTTTCAGATGTTTGCTTTTGGATTAATGTGATTTTTGGATTGTAATCTGGTTGGGACAGATCCTTCCTCTTTGTGTATAGGCTACAGCCTGCAGCATTTTTGGGGTTTTCTGCTGCCACAGTTACTAAGTAACATGTTATAAAGTGGAAGTATTCCAGACAGTGCTGGGGGTACAAAGCTGCAGTTATGCTGTCCTCCTCCTGTCTCCAGAGGCAGCAGTGACCTGGGCAGATGTGCCTTGTTCTGGTGAGGTTGGAGGGCTCCTAGGAGTCCCTCTGACATGGGATTTGAGGGTCAGTGTCAGACCCTCTTCCTTATCTCATTTTGATCTTATTTTTGGAGATGCTTTTGAGTGCTTTGATCACAAAAGCTCTGTGGAGCAGCGTTCTTACCATCCCAGGGGGATGTCCTGGAGAGCACCCGTGGCCAGCAAGCAGCTTCTGCACAGTTCCAGAAACACATTTGGGCTTTAAGGGGCAAAAAAAAAACAAACCATAAAACCCCTCTGAGATACTGAGGCCTTGAACTGGCAGCCCCTTGACCTGTGGGAAGCTGCTGGCTGTGGTGCACTAACAACAGAGCAGAGCAGGGAGGAGACCTTCTTGCAGGCACATGGAAGCTAATAACCCAAGTGCAGCCCTGGGGGTGGACTCAGGCCCCTGGCTATTACCAAAGCTACAATTAACATCTCACTCAACCCTGCAGATCAATGCTTCAGATTGATTCCCCTCCATTAGCACTGAGAGGAGAGGAAATGAGGGAAAATAAGTACTGGCCCACTGACATGCTTCATGACTTGAAGTCAAAGGCCGTTAGCTGTGCTGGAAGTGGCAGCTCACGTTGCTGAATTATTCATGTCTTCGTTACAGGGCTGCTGCCCAGTTTTATTTAATGCACTCATGTGTCCACGCGGATACGACATGTACCCGTTTCATTTCTGGTCCTTATTCTGTGAACACTAAACTGCCAGACAGTTTCCAGCAGACAACTGCTCCACCTCTTGCTGCTTCATTTGCAGAGCACCAGGCGTGTGTTGGAGATAGTCACTGCCCTAAGGTCCTGCAGGGGATTGTCCTTACAGCCTTTGTCCAGCACCGCTGAATGCCTCCATTTGCATTGCACACTAGATGTGAGTGCTCAGTGAGAAAGACATCAAAGCAGTGAACAGAATGAAATGTATGCAACTGAATACTCTTCCAGCAGAGCTGTAGGATGTACCTTGCACAACAGAAACTTATTAACAAGGGCACTTCAATAACGCTGATAATAGCCTCCATTATCAGGATGTTTCTGTTAAGCAAAGTTCTGTTGTGTTGCCTTTCCTGCAGACAGGGTACCATCTGTTCCCAGAAAATGTCTCATTCATCTAGTCTGCCCCAGCAGGGGTCTCTGCTAAGTGATTTCAGCTGCCCTTGCATTTCATTTGGAGAACAAAAGCTGGGTTTGGGAAGGTCTGAGGCAGTACTTTTACCTGCACGGTGCCTGTCACCCTTTGCCTTCAGGTGAAGTGGGGTACCTTCCACATGGAGTTTTGTACCCTGTACCGCGCTTCACCTCCAGATAGATCGCTTTCTAGTCCAATGTCTGTAGCACTCAACAGAAATATGGTGTGTCTGCTTTATGAGGATGTCTCAAAGCACAAATTTTTGCATTCAGGGTAACTCAATAATTCATCATCTGGGCACAGATTTGTTTGTGTTCAAAGCAAAAGATCTAACAGCTAAATGGTTTTGTGAGGTCTCCTCTTAAAAGCAACGTTTATGGGGATGTCAAGCCCTTTCTCTCTTTCCCCAGATCCATGACCCCAGCCCAAGCAGACATGGAATTTCTTGAGAATGCAAAAAAGCTGTCAATGTATGGAGTTGACCTTCACCAAGCCAAGGTGAGAATCAGCGGGAGGTGGGGAGATGAACTGAGAGCTTCAGGGAGCGACAAAAGGAATAATTTGGAGGAGAACTCTGTAACCCAGCGTAACTCTGATGCTGGTCTCTGCTTAAATCTTCCTTTGCTTTCTCAGGACTTGGAAGGAGTGGATATCACTCTGGGAGTCTGTTCCAGTGGCCTTCTTGTTTACAAAGATAAGCTGAGGATCAACCGCTTCCCTTGGCCCAAAGTCCTGAAGATTTCCTACAAACGCAGCAGCTTCTTTATAAAGATTCGGCCAGGGGAGGTACAGTATGGCTTCTTTGGGGTGTTTTGTTGTCTTCTGATTATCACCAACCAAAAAAACTTAGGGAAGGAAGCAAACTCTCTTCTGAGTGGGCTTTTTGTACTCTCTCTTTTCTGATGTTGGTTTGGTCTGAAGTTCAGCTCTTCAAGTAGAGCCCAATGACATTGCTGAAGCACAAAAACAAACGATGAGAACTTTAATGTGTCATCGAGCACCACCTCCTGGCACACTCTGGTATTCCCACATCCAGGCAGAAAGCAATTCACAGCTGAAACTGTTAGAGAACTTCCCGCTTTTCTGGAAGCATGGCAAGACATTTGGGGCCAAAGCCTTTTTCTCAGACCTGAGCTCCTCCTGCACATCCACAGAGCAAGTTCAGTGCTCCTGGGCAGGGCAGGTTGATGGGCTGGGGGGACAGACTCCTGCAACCTTTAAACCTAAATAACTTATCATGTTTCCAACAGCAAGAACAGTATGAAAGTACAATTGGGTTCAGGCTACCAAGTTACCGTGCAGCGAAGAAACTGTGGAAAGTATGTGTTGAGCATCACGCATTTTTCAGGTGGGTTTTCTAAAAGGTAGGCTTGCCTTTGGTCGATGTTGACTAATAGAATACAATCACAGAACCTTAGAACTGTTTGAGCTGGAAGGGAGCTCTAAAGACCATCTAGTCCAACTCCCCTGCAGTGCACAAGGACACCTACAGCTGGGCCAGGTTGCTCAGAGCCCTGTCCAGCCTGACCTTGGATGTCTCCAGGGAGGGGGCAGCCACCACCTCTGTGGGCAGCCTGTGCCAGTGCTTCACCACCATGAGGGTAAAGAACTTTTTCCTTATATCCAGTCTAATAATGCTGTAGGTGAGCAGCTGAAAATGAACACTCCTTCAGTGTTTCTTAGGGTTGAACAAACATTGGAGTGAAATGATTGCAGGGAAGTTAAGTGCTTATATTGCAATTGATTTCTAGGCAGCTTCCATGTGAGGTCTCCTTTCTCGTGCAGGCGTGGTGCTTACCGTTACTGCATGTCATTCCATTCATTAAGCGTGTGCAGAGACGTCTTCCATTTATATTTGAATTCCTCTTCATGTGTTGTGACCTGCATCTGGAGACGTTAATTTAAAATCATGTGTTCTTTTCAGGCTGACTTCCACTGAGGCGATCCCCAAGAGCAGGTTCCTGGCGCTGGGCTCCAAGTTCCGCTACAGCGGCCGGACGCAGGCGCAGACCAGGCAGGCGAGCGCCATGATCGACCGCCCTGCGCCCCAGTTCGAGCGGACGGCGAGCAAGCGGGCCTCCAGGAGCCTCGATGGAGGTGGGTGCCTGGCTCTGCTTTGCTGTTCTGCAGCACCCTGCCTGGGTTCAGCTGTCCCTGTGTCTGACTCTTGCTTCCATGAGGGGTGAAAGGTGATTTAGGGAATTTAGGGTTTTGACTGCTCTGAACACTGTTAAGTGCTCCTTAAATATAACTAGAATTCCCTTCTTTATTTAAAAAAAAAGAAAGTAACTTCTCACTTCAGTGCAAGACCTGGATATAAAAGGCAAACCCTATAGTAGTGCCACCAAGAACTGACTGACAGAACACACGCATGGGTGTAGGTGGGTGTTGAAGGCTCATTGCAAAGTTCTGGTATTTCCTCATTCAACCTCAACACATATTCCCTTTAGCAAATCAGGAATTATCCTGTTCTAGGGTGGTTGTTTAATGTAGCTTCTTAAATTACGTTTCTTCCCTTGAAGGGGAAAGATTTGCCGCTACTGTTTGAATCTTTGTCAGCCTCTGTTAGAGGGATGCAAATGCTGGAGTCTGTGGCACATCAATCAGGTGGGCTCTTGCCTGACATTTTTAAAAAAGCTCAGATAGCAGTAGACCACAAGAGGCAAGATGTGAAAGGGGGAGTGTGTGTTTTCTGCCCTTGATCCGGGTCACGGGGTGCTTGCAAAATTAGGACCCAGGGCTGCAATCCTGTACCCGAATGTCAGAGCATGGAAAGAGCAGCCTGTGAATGTAACGCTTGTGTCCCCGTTGAAGCCTGCAGCCTTTTGCCATCTGCTGTGTGGGCAGCTGTTAACATGTGCGCCATTTCTTCAGCTAAACGAGCGACTCAAAAAGTTGAGTTCAGAGCCGTAGAGGAAGAGAAGCAGGAGGAGGTGGTGGTGGTTGAGGTTCCCGAACCAAAACCCGCGGATCAGTTCCGAGAGAAGCCAGGTATAGCTGTGGTGGCTACAACTCTCTGCAGCGCCTTTCCTATCCTTTCCCCACTGAGATGCCTTTACATGCTTGTTCCTGACAGCTCTGAAAAGTTTCACCAGACCTGGCAGCTTTCCTTTTCGTTTCTTTGCAAGAAGAGTTTCACACTCAGAGGATGGGCAGCCCGGGGAGGCCTGGCTCTTGTTAAATTCCTGCGTTGCACCTCTCTAGACAGCAACGTGGGGAGGTGGGGAAATGGTTAGGGTGACCTGGCACTGAAGAGCTATCTCCTTCATAAACTTGGGTGTTTTTATAAATGTGGATTAGAAAACTTCAAAGTTCTTTTCCTGTGGTCTTGAAACTTCTTGTAAAGCTTCTGAAAGACGTCATGCCCGGAATTGCTTGCAATTTTTTAAGCTTGTTTTGGTGGTTTGAGAAATGCTTTCCATTTTGCTACGTGGAGCCACGATTTCTCTGAAGATAGGTATTATTAATTAATATCAATGTCCTCTTATTTGTATTTGAATACTAATGAGCATATCACAGCAGTGGTGACGTCAGATATTAACTTTCTTCCTCACTTAAATTGCGAGTGCCTGTGATGCATTAGGGCTGGAGATAATTCACATGCAAACACACTGCGTGCTGTTCCATTTCCCCTCTTCTGCCCTGAAGTTTTTACAGCGAGCTTTTGGCATCACTGCTTTCCTGCTCTGAAATCCAGACCAAGGTTTTCATGTGACGTGGCAGACTATCCCCCTGCCACTGTCTCCACTGTCTCCCCTCTGTTCCTACTGATCAGCACAGCCTGACAGTGAAAGCCCGATGCTGGAAGAGCAGAAGGGGGAGTTAGCATTTCAGGCACCGGAGTAGCTGGCTGGATGTTCCTAGCTTCCAGATTTGACGCTGGGAGCGAGTGAGGTGCTCGAGAACAGTTTTCCTGCCCCCCCAGAGCTCAGCTGTGCCCTGCCTGGGAAAGAACCCACAAAGCTCTCACCCAGCACCCTACTGGGAACGGCGATGCTGGGAGGACTGAGAGGCAGTTGCAGTGTGTAAAATTATTGCTAATCAGCCTGGTTTAGAAACTCTTTGCTGTCCTCAGACGAGGCGAGGAACCTCTGCTCCCTGTCTCTGTGCTGTGGTGACTGCTGTGTGTCCGCGCCTCTCCGAACGCCCTATTAACGTGTGCAAAACTCTTTCTAGCCAAGCACATGCTTGAAAGTTTTGAAATGAAACCCATTGCAGAGGAGGAAGAGGAAGAGGAGGAGAAGGAGAAGGTAGAGGTGGCTCAGGTTCCTGTTGCTGAGCCAAAGCTGCCAGACCCGGTGCAGCAGCGGTCAGGTACAGCTGCAGCCACGCATGGCAGCGGGGCAGCTTGCGCAGCCGCCCGCTGCGGTCACCTGTGCTGTGACCTGCTGGGTTGGAGTGGTGAAGTGCTGCAGGACAGAGGTTGCCTTGTTTGCGGTGGTGTAAATGCTGTTAAAATCACCTCCAGCTTTGCCAGTGTGCTGGCCCCTGCCATTGAACCGCTCAAGTGTGAAGTGCGAGTGGAGTGTCGTGCAGTGGCTTGGCTGCGTGCCCCTGTGTTGGAATTAATGCCAGCTGTGTGTGACAGCCTTCTAACACTCCTGTGTCACTGTCCCTTTGTGTAGGGTTCGTTCCCACGAGTGGCAGGAGCGTGCCATGCCTAAAAACCTGATTGTGTTCCCTGGGCCCGTGGAGGTCACCTCCACGCCGCTCCCTGCGGTGCAGCCTGCTTCCTCCCTGGGTTATTGTCAGAGCAACTTCACAGCTTTGTGGTTAAAGCAGGGTCAGTCCTTACAGGAAGAGGAGAGTGAACCTGTGGAGGGAGCTTCAGCTGTTGTAGTGAACATTATGGCCAGTGCTAAAGCACTCCTTGCCCTTGGTACCTGCTAAGGCAAAGCAAGTGTCAGCCCTGTACCTGGGCACACCGAGGGGCTCCTGCTGCAGCCGCCCCTCCTCCTCTCTCACCTCCTTCACTCCTTTTCCTAGAGAGGTGGTTCATCAGGTAAACCTAACAAAAGTAACGGTTCTGGACAGAACACAACACACCGTTGAATGGCAGAGGGAAAGCCTGGTGTCTTTTGTCATTTCTGCCATGTGTCTCGCTGCTCTGAAGCTCTGTGAAGGAAGCACAAATCCCTAAGGAGAGGTGGCCTTGTAGGTTTTCTGTTTGGTCTTCGAGGTGGCATTTAACACACGCATAACTTTTTTAGCCAAACGTGCTCTTGAGATAAGCCCGATAGAAGAAGAAGAGGAAGAAAAATTGGAGGTGATGGGAGAGCTAGAGCCGGTCCTGAAGGAGCCAGGTACCACCGTGACGGCTTTACCCACCCGTGGTCAGCGTGCCATTGTTCCCCTAAGCCTGACCATGCCTGGCATGTCACAACCCCCACATACAACCTCTCTGGTGGCTGTCACCGCTTCTGTGGCATAAATGACACTGGGCTGGTTGCCTTCCTGGAAGGACAACAGGACGCTTGGCTCACAGAAATGAGCTGCCGTGCTGCGGGATGGGAGACAGAACCGAGGGCAGCGGTGGTGATTTGATTTGGGGTTCTGGTGTGGATTTTCAGCAAGACCTGGTGTGGAGGAGTTTGTCTCCAAAGTGTCATTTCAGTCTCTGAAAAATCAGGGTCTTGCTTTTTCGCCCATCTGCCTTGTGTCTTTTTGACCCCATGGATGCTTGATTCCGGACACAGACTCAGCGATGAGGTGCAGTTAGCTCCTCAGTGAATGAAAGACGTGAGCTCTCACTGAGGAGTCACTTAAAACCACAATTTCTTTTTGAATGCCAAATTTTCTGTGTCTTTGACTAGCTGGGTGGGCTGGGATAGGGTCACACAGTGTGACTCTTCCTGATTTAACAGTGACTTTATGCACATGCGACCACCTCAAAGAAATTCCAGGTGACTAGGTGCACTTTTAGTGGAATGGCCATGAAAAAGCTATGCTCTTCAGAGACCAGGAGCTGTCTGGGGAGTCAGAACTCACAGGAAAGAAGCAGGCAGTTGATTCTGCGTGTACCTAGTGCTTTAGTTAAGACTCATCCTCTTGAAAGATGATTTTTTTTGAAGCATGTTACTCATTTCTGCACTTTCACTGATTTGGAGATCATGGATATCTCCTCGCAGCTGTGTCGTGTGCTGCAGCAGGAGATCTCCATCTCAGGCACACAGCGTGAGTCTGCTTTGGAAGCCACCTGAAAGTTGCTGTAAAGTTTTATGGAGAAGTGATTGTAGGGTTCTTTCTTTTTTTTTTTTTTCTTCTTCGCATTGCTGAAAATATTGAGGAGCTGGGGGAGCGCCTGTGCTGCTCTTCCAGAAACCACCCATTTCTGGTTGAGGACATGCAGAGGAGGTCAGGAATTCACTGCAGCTCTAAGGGTTTCTGTTTTAAAGGCTGCGCTGGAATGGAGTTCTGCATGCAAGATCCAGGAATCGATGGCACAGCGTCAGAAATAGATGAGCCTTTCTGGTGTGGCTTCTCTGCAGAGTGCAAGCTTGCTTTTTGTAAACCATCTCTTGTGGGGTTTTATTTTTATTTCAACCATAAGGAAAATAATCTCAACTTTCCCATACTAAATGCACTAGCTGCTTTGCTCAACATCTTTATTTCCTTTTCCCTTTATTCCTCCTCCTTCCTCCTCCCTTTCTCTTTAACCTACAGCACTGTAATTTGGAACGACTTTGCCTGGAGCTGTGGGAGCGCAGCCCGCTCTCACCCTTGTTGCTGTCTGTCTGTCCCCCAGCAGTGGCAGTGATAACACCCGAGAGAAGCCCCCGGCCCACCTCTGCCCCTGCCATCACCCAGAGCCACGTGGCTGAAGCAGCCCCAGCTAAGCCTGATGCCAAGGGAGCCCTCGCTGCGTCGAAAGTAGAAAAGGAAGCAGGGAAAGCTGAGGCGAAGCGTGAGGAGATCCTGCCGGAGAGAGCCAAGCCAGAGCCAGCTGAGGCATCAAAGGTATGTCAGTCCGGAATGGCTTTGGAAGAGGCTGGTGCCAGGCTGGAGCTGCAGCTCTGCAAACCTTATTCGTTAGCAGTGAATGGTGCTGTTCGGACCTTGGGGGCATTGATTATTTAAATGAAAGTTTTTAAAGAATATTCACACTTTGCAAAGACGGCTGAAACCTCTGCCAGTGTTGATATGACATTGATGTAAGCGTATTGCTATTTTCAGTCAAAATAATGTGTAAAAATATTGTTCGTACTGCAGTGCCCTTAATATTCTGCACATCTTGCTGACTGAAACCTTTCAGTGTTGCAGCAGAGGTGCATGCCTTGAGGTACAGTTTCCACCTTAGCCTGGTCGCTCAGTTCTCAGCGTTACTGGAGCCACATTTTGGTGGTACACGTTATGCCCACGGCCTTGTAACAGATGTTAGACATAGGGCCGCATGTGACACATTCCCTGGGAGATCACTGTCAGTTCAGGTTGGGAGATGGAGGTGAAGAACGGACAGTTGCTTTAGAAAATGTCTTCACCTGTGTGGCCAATAATTTCTGAATGAAAATGCTGAAGGAGGTCTTCAGGACAGTGTGCTGAGCATCACTCTTCCTGTTCCCCGGTTCCTGCATGGCTGTTGACACTGCCTAGCATTAAACTGAGAATTTTATTGACCCCATTTTACATGTTACAGGTTTGTTTTTCGTTTTGTTTTGTTTTCCCTAAATGTGTAATTCGTGTAATTTTTTTTCCCTTTAAGTGTAGGTGTGGGGGGAAATTGTGGGTTTGAATGTGCCAAATTTACCTGTTTCCAAATGTGGCTGTATCACTTCCCTTAACACTCACCGATGCTTTCACCTTCGGAGTGTTTGGCAACCCAATTTCCCTAAAATCTTCCCTTAAAATGTTAAGCCAGCCTGGGCTCTCTCCTCGTGGTCAGTGAAGAACATGGTTTGTGCCGTCAGGTTCCTCTTTATGGATAGCTCTCTTCTTACTGACCACCAGAGCACAGAGCGGGATCTGCGCCCAGCATCTCGTACTCTGGTTTTGAGAAGCCCCGTGTGAACGGGAACGTGTTGCTTTTGGTAACGATTCCACCAGGAGGTCCAGCTGCAGGGGAGAGCATTGCTGCAAAAAGCAAATAACTCTCAAGCTGAAAGAGCTGCCTGGAATGTGCCGGTGAACTAACAGAGCTGTAGTGTCATTAACTCCTTCTGGAAGGCTGCATGTTGGTTTTTGCATGTTCCCCCAGCATTTCAAAACCAACTTCATGCAGCTGTGTTTTGAAACTAAATTGTCTCTTGAAAAAAAGTCTACTAACAAGAAATGTTTTTACCAATTTGTTTCTTAAATGTAGGTGAGGAAAGCGCACACTGAGGTCACAGTACCCACCACGAATGGTGACCAGCCCCAGGTTTGTGCTAATAATTCAGTTAGGTTGCTCACATTTTTAAGGTTGTACGGTGAGCTTCAACACAGTTAAATGAACCAACAATTTTTTTTTTTTTTTTATCACTGCCAAACAGCAGCAGCCTGCAGAAAAAGAGGAAGAACTGATAAGAATGAGGAAGGTTAGCCATTTTACACTTTCACCAAACAAATTTGCCATATCATTCATGCATACGTAACCTGTTTAAAAAGACAGTGCTCCAATTTCGTCATGTGCTTTGGGTTGGGTTTTTATTTTCTTTTTAATCTGCAAGTATCAAATATTTGATTTCAAAGGAGATGGCCTGTTTCCCATAGTCTGATTGCTGACATTGTGCATGGTGAATGTTAGAGAGGAACACACATGGCTTGATTTATACCATTTATCTTTGCCTCCCTGTAGCAAATTTACTTAAAAACCAAAGAAAACCATATAGTGTGCATTGCAGGAAAGGCAAAAAAAAAAAAAAAAAAAAAAAAAGAACGAAAAAACCATAAAGCTTTTTTTGTATTGATTGAATAATAAGGGAAATAAGGCGTGCATCACTCCCAGGAGTACAAAGCTGTTCCTTTGTGTGCGGCCTCCGCAGAGCAGAGAGCTGCCTGCTGCGGGGTGCCCTGCGAACCAGCACAGACGCCAACGAAGCGCTGGGAGCTGTCTCTTTAAAGGACCCATTGCATTTTCCCACTCCCATCAACCAGCCCTCCCATTTCCTGGTGGTGACTCTATACAGGTGTTCTTGTGGCTCCGTGGCCCATCCCACACCGGCACAGCGCTGCGCTCCACACCTTGAGTTAACTTTTTTAATTTGCCGATTTGTGAATCCCGCAAGAACAACGTTTTAATTTTTTGTGCTTTTCTTTTTTTTGTTCCCCCTTTTCTTTCATTTTCACAGAAAAGATCAAAGAGACTAGATGGTGAAAACATTTATATCAGGCATAGCAATTTAATGTTGGAGGTTTGTATGAACTCAAAGCTTTTTTCAGTTGCGTTTGCCTAGACCTTCTGCATTCTGCGCTAAACTTTTTCTTCCTCTTCTGCTGCTGCCTTTGTTTTTGCATGCTGTTGCATGAAAGACTTTTTTTTAAGTACGCTTTTGCATGTGGACAGTAAACATGACGATGTGCAGGCATTCTTCCTTCTGCCTCTTCTGACTTTCATTCTTTCACACTACCCAAAATACATGATTGGCAGAGCCGCCTGCTCAGCCCGCTCTGTTCTTGGACCCTCAGGTGAGCACGGCGTGGGTCGTGGTGGGGGCTCCTCTACAAATTTCTCCTAGCTCGAAATAAATGATTTCCCAGTGGGCAAGGGCAGCCTGTGGAGATGTGTCCTGGGGCACCCTGCAACACGCTGTATCACCTTGGGGTGGTCATGGTGGCGATGGGTGCCCTGTCCCTCTGCCTGCAGCTGTTCCCTTTGGCTTTGGGAGCCCTCACGTGGCTTCACCCCAGCACAGTCTCAGAACAGAACATGCCAATCATATATTTTACTCTACGCCATGTTACAGAAGACATTTGTGGCTTCTGATACTCTCTTCCTGTGTTACGTGTTTCTACTCAAACTCACAGCACCAGCAGCTGATAGGGTTTCCCTCTTGATCCCTCTTGAAAGTGAAGTGTACTAACTGCCTTCTCCTAATCTGAGTTTTAAAAGTTTTGCAGCTTTGGGGGATTTTCTGTTTGTTTATTTGGACTGCTACAATTTAAGCTTTCGGACACGAGGGACCGCTCAGCAGCAGGACGGGCAGAGTCCGGCCCCACCGGCACGCTGTGGGGACCACGCCTGTCGCTTCCTTTAGGCCAACTCGGGCAGCTCCTCCTCCCCTGCTCCCAGCAGAGCTCTCATCCTCCCTGTGCTCTAAATGCCTTTTTTCTGTTAGTGGGGGACCAGGCTCTGCTCTGCCCGCCGGTTCTGTTGCAGGTGCTCCAGCGGCTCACTCCCTTTACTCCTCTTTACTCTGTGTGTTTGGCAGAGCAGGTGGTTTCCAGCAGACCTCACAACTGCTTGCGGGGAAATACTCCAGGAGCTGCTGCTTAACTTGACTGAAAGTCTTTCGATGCTCAGTGCTCGATAAACTGCGCTCCGCTGCCTTCAAAAAAGGCAAAACACGAGGGAAAGCTTAATGGTCAGAGGTTGTTCCTTAAGATGCTTTCACGCCCAGTTGTGTCACTCCGTGGCTTTCGCCTGTCTGCGGGCTCTCAGCTCAGCTCCTGCGGAGCAGCAGCAGGTAGTCGGGGTGCTCCCTCTCTCTTCTCTAAGCCAGGAGCAGCTGCAGGGCTTCTGCACCCATGCCCAGGTCCCGGCAGCCAGGTTTACGTGGAGTCCTCAGCAGACTGATCCGTGCCTCTTCTTGTGAGCAAGCTCTTGCCCTGTGCTTTTATCTGGGACAGGAACCACAACTATTGCTTCCCCAGAACTGTGCCAAGAAGAGCAAATGTTGCTAATGGGTCTGTAACCCCGTAAGCTGCAGGGACGCAGGTACAGGGGTGGGCTGTGTTCCTATAGGAAGGTGTTTGCTTCAAGAAATGCTTGCTCTCCCATCTTCTAAAGGGTATGGGTTGGGCAACAACTAAAAGCATAAAAAGAGTGAAATTTGCCAGTGATGCTTTTACTGACCTTACTTTTCCCCTTTTCTAAAGAGTGAGGCTTGCTGCTTTTTGGCACTGTCCAGAAAAGCTGGCATTTGGCTTAAGCCTATTTTATGCAAAAGCTTTGTATTAAACCAACTGTTTTGCTTGCAAGGAAAGGCTATTTCTAAACACATCAGTTGAACAGAGCTGACTTACCTTGAAGTCTGTGCATTTATGGTGTAAACTGGCATTGCAGAGTAGAAATCTGGCTCTTCCCAGATCAGTAATTTTAGCAGGAGTTTCTTGATTGATCCAGCACAAAGTAAATTCTCAGTTCAGTTTTAGAGCTCTGCCATCTCATCTTCAGTTCTGAAGTGTAAAGCTCCCATGGTAGCTCCTGGAGAAAGGAGCTGAGAGGGGAAAAAAATAAAGTAATGGGGTATTCTGGGATCGAGGATAGCTTCTGATAAGACGACAGAGAATGGTAGGAAGAGAATGAATGAAATTGGAAAAAAGTTTCTTAAATTGCATTTATATCCTTGAATATTCAGGCTAGCAGAAGGAAAAGAAAGCAAACCCACCCAATTTAAAAGCATGAGGTTAACCCAAACAAGCTTAGTCTTACAGTTTAAAAACTCCCATATGCAGAAGGCCCGTGAGGTAACACCTCGGCTGTTGTCTGTTCTGGTGTAGCTTGAGGTGAGCTGGTGGCAAGCCTGTCTCCTGGAGGGGGACAAGACCCCACTGTGCTGGCTGCTCTTTGCTCAGCACAAGGCCAGAAACGAGAGAGAGGACGTCCCCTCTGTGTGCACAGCGTGAGCACAGCTGATGGAAGCTGGCAACGCCTCTGCTGAGTGCAGCTTTGCTATGTGGCGGCGTAGGCAGCTCTAGGTGCCTGCCTCTGCGTCTCTTCATTTATTCTGTCCTTTCACTGCTAGGATCTAGATAAGACCCAGGAAGAAATAAAGAAGCATCACGCCAACATCAGCGAGCTGAAGAAGAACTTTATGGAGTCTGTCCCGGAGCCTCGCCCGAGCGAATGGGACAAGCGCTTGTCCACTCACTCCCCCTTCCGAACGCTCAACGTCAACGGGCAGATTCCCTCGGGAGCGGACGGAGTGAGTACCTCGGGGCCGGGGCTGAGCCCAGCTCCCTGGAGTCTGGGTTCTGTGCGGTGGGACTGTTACCATGCTGCATGGTCTCTGGGAGAATCAGGGCTTTAGTTTTAGCGTCCTAAAAAGGCGGGTTTTGTTTAACTGCATGGAAGGACGTAGGAGTTCTTCACCTGGTTTTGATGCTGCTTTTCTGTCCACGCTGATGGTACACTTCACAGGGCTCTTTTGTTCCTCGTTCCCTGTTGCCAGGGAATGTATCTCTCCAGAATGTCAAAAAAAAAAAAAACACAAAACCTCCAAAATGTGAAAAAAACAACTCTAAATTGAAGAGAACTGGTTCTTTGAAGATAATATTGCAGGTAATCTAGGGGACAAACACGAGCATGGTACCAATTGCAAATGTCACTGCCATCTCCAGTTAAACCAGTTCCTGGCTTTAGTCCCGCATGGGGATCTGCTAGTGCATATGGGCGTGCTGTGGTGAGGGCAGGGCTGTTTGGACGCGGTGGCAAGCTCTGCAGATAAGCTTTCTTCGCTCTTCAACCCATTGCAAGAGTGGTGCTCCTTAAACAGAAACAATCTTGCAGTGGATGGAGGGTTATCAGAATACGAGGGGCTTTAGTGGCCAAGTTCCCTACAGGCTCCTCAAAGTGTGGAGAAAAGCCATGACGGGGCTTTTTCCTGTTAGAAGAAACAAACACATCTCCCCAGATGAAGTTGTTGCATTCCTGGAATTACCCTGTGTAACACACGGACAAACTTCACTCTTCGGTTGCCGTCTCAGTGTAAATTCTGCAGGAGCTGCAGAGCGGTGCAGAGCTCTGCCCGCCGCACAAAGTGCCTTGTGCGTGTGCAGGTGGGACAGAGCAGGAGCTCTCAAGCTCAGCAGCTGCAGTTCAGGAACGAAACTCTGAGCTATTCAGCAGTTCTTGTGCAGTGCCTGCGTGTGAGGTCTTAGGGGGCTGCTGTGCACTGCGGGGTGATGCGGACTTTGCCCACCGAGGGCTGCAGTGGTCCACAGCAACACGAAGACTGGTGTCAGCCCTTCCTTTGCATTTCTGGAAATTCACTTAATTCACGGATGCTCTTAATGTGCTCCTCTCTGAAGTGGCCTCACCTCCTGAGCTGGAGGCAGAAGCGCTCTGCTGTGAACTTCCAGAAATGCGTCTTTGCCAAGCAACAGAGAAGGCACCTGCTGGGGGGATGTTCTGCCTGACCTGCACATCAGCGTAAAAAGCTTGAGGGTGGTGAAGTAATGCAGATAGTTAATAATGCAAGGCAGTCCTGTTTCTGCTGTTCATGGTGGTATCTTAAATCTGTGGTAGTGGCAGAAGGGTATTGTTCTGCCAGGGGCTGCTCCCTGCTGTTCCTGTGTTATTGCAAGACACTGAACCTTACATGCTTTGTGTGTCCAGGTAAAGAAAGTCACTCTCCTATCTTCTGAGAGACAGGTTGGTTGGTGGGCTTGAGGTAAAGCTGCTGCTCTGATATGTGCTTCTGAACCAGAATTTTGCTCTTGCAATGGCACCAAGCAAAAACTCAACAGCAGCTGCTGGATAGCATTTTTCTTTTGGCTACATGAAGTAGTTTCATAACTCACAGCCTAACACCGAGAGGACTTTGGCACTGCTGCAGCTTTTGCAGCTTTTTCAATTTGCTTGTTTTGGTGCATGGCTGGTCTCGAAAAGCTGCATGAAAGATGTAATCGTGTATTCGGAGAGAAAAGCAATGATGAAAGTTTAACTGTACCCTGTTCTTTTCATGTTGTCTTTCTTTCCGTTTTTATTTTAATGATCATGTTACTCTTGCATTTTATATTTTCTTTTGCTGCCCAGTCTCCTGGCTACTTTCTCCCTGATACTCATCACTTTGGGGTGTGCAAAGATCCAGTCCCTAAATACCACACTGATCAGAGGAGGCTGGCTCAGCTGAGGGAGCTTAGAGCCAAGTTCTTCCTTTCGTAGGCATGCCTGGGTTTGGCCACGGCTGAACTGAAGGGGTGGGCAGCTGCCTGGGCAGGTTGCAGCAACATTTCCCACAATCTTTCCTGTCTTCAGCGGAAGCACTAGAGCCCTTGCATGATCCTGTGTGGTGGTTTATCCCTTCTGGTTTTGTACATTCTTGAGAATCCAGAAACAAAAGCGCTAAAATCCAGAGCGAGATTTAAGGAGTTTGGAGCGTTAATGCTGGCATGTTGCCTGTTCCACACTCGGCATTTCTATGATGTAAAAATTTTTCACTTGTTCCAGTAGAATTTTGAAAACGATCAAAATTTTGATACTGTTGTCAGAACTTTCAAAAATAATTTTGTATCTGCACTGAAGTCTAAACGTTAGATGTTATTTAACAAATGCTATTTTTTAAGGGCACTGTAGAATAGGAAGTTGTACAAAATGTGGTCCTTGCCTACACCAGTTCTATTTGTAATGCCACAAACCTGACTTTTTTTCTGAACCATTCCAATCGCAAACACACTTCAACAGGCTTTAACCAGGCGCTTTTCTTGGAGGGCACTTGCAGAACACACGTGGATCATGATGCGGAGACTCGGGAGCTCCGTAAGAGAACCGTGCTCTGTAGCAGGTGGGCTGTGATCTGAGTCCCCAGAGGCTCTGCTTTTCAGAGCAGCTGATCCTCACGTTGACAGGAGGACTGTCCCAACCCTTTGCACACCTCCAAGTATCATTTTGGGCACTTCCCATCTGTCATTTTTGTTCATCTCTCTCTGTCTTTCTTGATCTTCTACCACGAAAGCAGACACGGGAACGTCCTCTGTTAGTACAGGATGAAGACAAACTAAAAAAGCAGGAGATACCAACTGAGACAGCCTTTCCCCGGCAAGCAAGCGAAGAAACTCTCCCAAAGGTTTCTATTCCAATTCCTGAAGAGCATAAATCACTCAAAAAGTGCCAGCTGTACTCTAGGATTTTTCCGTCTCCACGGATTCCCTTTATGATGTCTTTTCTCGTGGTGGTAGCACTGACTGTTTGGTGGCTGCTCTTTCTCTGAGTGGGGACAGGGTCACTCTGAAACCTCAAGACCAGAGCTCCCGAATCTCTCGGCCGCATCCTCCTTGTCCTGGGCTCTGCAGCTCGCTGTCCCCAGGGGCTGCCCCGTGACACTCGTGTTCGTCCCGCTGTCCTTCGTCGTGTGGCTGTGACCCGGGCCTGGCAGGAGTGGTAATGGATTGCCGGAGCTGTTGGGACACTTCCTGTGCTCCGTGCACCAAACTGAGTTCCCTAAACTGATTGCAGAGGCTTCAGCTGTAAGAGAGCAGACCGAGAGCCTGAATACAAGGCAGGAGATGTTTGCTTCTGCAGCCCCTTTATGCTCCATGTAGCAAATGCTGAAGACTTGCTTCTAAGCAAGGCGTCCCCAGGCAGAGCGTTTGATAGCGATCCCAAAGCCCGACGAGGCTCTGCAGCAACCTGCTGACTCTAATCCATAACCACTCCTTTTCCAGGAAACTAAGGTTGGCGTTAAATAAGAAGTGTTGATCATCAGTGCTGCTGTTACTGTTAACTTGCAGACGAGGACAGGCAACTTTTCATTTTCCCGGTGGGAAGCCTCTTGCAAAGCATCACAGCTTCCCTCTCGCACCCCTACTCTCCTCTCAAAGAAACGCATCACGTTACAGGAGAAAATCCACTAGAGGAAATATTTACTGTCAACGTAGATTAATCACTTCTCTGAATGTGGTGGTCTTGGTGCACTTCAGATGTGTATTTAATTTGTGTTGAACTAACGGGAGCACGTTTGCTTAGGCCACAGGATGGAATAACCTGCTGTTACGCGCGTCGCCTTCGGTAGCATGCTGACGTTACGACTGTGGAGCTCACCCGAGCTGTAATCAGAGCACGAGCTCAGGGCACACTTCCGATGTTAAAGCCGCCCGCTGTCCTCGCTTCTCTAACGAGACCGTTGCATGCTGCTTGGTGTTCCTTGCCTACAAATGTACGGGTCTGGGTGATGCTCTCGTGTATCCACGTTAACTCGGTAGCGGCGCGGTCAAGCAGTGCGGGACCGGGACCAGGACCAGGCGCTCCGCCTGGCTGGGAAAAACCAGGTTTGTGAGCTGGAGAGGAGATGGGACTTTGTGTCTGAGGGGTTTCTTTTCTGTACATAGTAAATAGGGGACTGAGCTGAGCCAGCTGCGTCTCCTCCGGCAGCGATGTGCTTTCTGTTGCTGTCTGTAGTGTTGGTGTAGGAACAGTTACTTCTGAGAACAGCCACCAGTGCCATCAGTGTTGGCAGCTGCTCCAGCAGCGTAGAAGAGAAAGGAGCAGAACTCTTACAGGGACTAAAATGTGTGAATATATATAAATATCTGTATTTATAGCCCTTTATAGATCTGTATCTGTGTGAACAGTGTTATTTAGGTCGCAGGCAAATCTGCTTACAGGAAAAAGGCGCAAGACAAATAAGGTGTGTGTGCAGCTTGGCATGTGCTGGCTGATCTGAGGGATCCTCGTCTGTCACGGGCTGCGTGAGCTCTCTCTTGCTTTTAGTGCGTAGGCTGAGGCTCTCTAAACGCTGTCTCAGAAATGTAGGTTGCAAGTGAAACCCTGGGTTTGATCTCCCAGGAATCTTTCTGCTCTGACTGCTCTCCCCAGGTTCTTGGAACGCGCTCCGATTCGTTCACCGTTTTGTGCCTTTAGGACTTGAGTTTTCTGTGAATGCTGATTTTCCCTTGGAAAGGATTCTTCCCTTTATAACACACTGCCTTCAATACAGAGTCTTCCTCCTTCAGCAGTGGGAGTGGCAGGAGTAAAGTGATTCAGGCGTACCGCACTGAGGGAGAGCTGGCAGCAGCATTCCAAGCTTGGGCTGCACGTGGCCAAAATTCAGGAAAACCGTCTTGAGAAAGCGGGCCTTGGAGGGGAGAGGGAGGACGCTGGGGTGCTGCGTGCAGTACAGGAGTTGCAGGATGGAAGAAGCTTTCCAGAAAGCTCTCCTTTCTGACATCAGTGCAGACGTAACAAAAAGTGGGAACCCTCCACAGCGCAGAGGGACAGGGAGCGTTTGGATCCTCCTCTGTCCGTTTTCTGCCCATTGTTCATGGGGAGGAGCAGCGCAAACACACCTCCTGCTTCCTCCTGAAAGCCATTGCTCGGGTTAGCTGTCATGCTGCTGCTTTGAGTGAGGACTGCTGCACTGAGCACTGTTCAGGATGTTGCCCACCCTCTTTCTGAGCTGATGACAAGTACTTCGAAGCCATAGCAGTGGCTTTTGCAAGGCCCTGCTTGCTGTAGCTCTGTCTACCGTTTCCAAAGGACCTGAAGTCTAAAATCTTTGCCCAGAGCAATGTTTGAACGTAGTGCTCAGGGTGTTCTTATCCAAGAGTGATGAGAGCTTCAGTCTCTTGGTCACTTCAACTCAATTCTTTATTAATTAGTATTAGGGTGGTCTCTCACTTTTTTCCTTTTTTTTTTTTTTTTTTTTTTTTGATCTTGAGATAAGGCTGGTTGTCATCAGCAAAAACAAAATTGAAGCTGTACATTCTGAGAATGCTCAGGTACATTTCTGGAATTTATAGAACAGTTATCACTGTAGAGTATGAAGAAACTGAACAAATGCTTTGTATTTCTGTGGCAGTTCAGAGGCCAGTCATCTGTGCTCCTTCAGGTGGATGCAATCTTTTACGACAGGGAAAGGCTGTACCTTATCAGGAGCAGAAACCTCCTCTGGCCAGCGCTGCAGTGTATTTTGTGAGTGTCTGCAGTCATCTGTCTGCTGTGCCCAGCCCCGGCTGCCAGTCACTCCTCCCTCTTCTCGGTGTGCTCGTGTGGCAAACAGAGCTACAGAAGTGCCCCGGTGGCATATGGTCTTGGTTCTGTGCGTTCTGTGCTGCGTATCGTGCACGGCTGTGCTGTGCTGGTGGATTCCAGCTCTCGCTGCATTTGCTGGGCGTCCACGCAAGGAGGGAGGCACTGCAGGGTGGGAGCGGGCAGGATCTGGCTTAGTTTGAGGGCAGAGCTCTCAGGTCTTCGTTAAGGAGCGAATGTGGACTTTGCTGCCTTCTTCCTCAGGAACAAACCTGCTGCAAAGTACTGGCAGCCTGCCACCGTGGTGCTGGGATTAGGGCACCTGTCTGTGTGTGGCCAGGACAGTTCCACCCTGTTGCACTGGCAGCGAGCGTTGGAGAACTCGATTCTTACTTCCAAAGGGAAGCTGGAATATGTGCGGCACGTAACCTCATCCAGGTTTGCACGGGAAATCCCGGTTCTTCAGTGTGACCTGCTGCAGCAGATGATGTTCCAGTGACTCTGACCTGCCAAGGACTTAGCTGCTAGGAGACTGCCAGCAGCTTTGCTGTTAATTAGACTTCCCCCGTGCTTTGCAGCCTGGCTGCTCTGAGCAGCGGGGCTCCTTGGTGCTTACACGTGGGTCCAGTGGCTGCAGTAAGGGACCAGTCGAGGTTCAGGCCCTTCACCTTGTTCCATCCTGGAGCTGGTGGTTGGCTCTGCACTTACTTTCTTATTCCAAATCTTCTTACCCTGATATCAGCTTTTCTGATCTCCAGATAAAATGCAGAATAGTTTCTTGTGCTTTCATGTTTTAAAATAAGGTGGACACTAGTATTTTGAAGCAGCAAGTACACCTGAGCCTGACCAATTGCTTAAAACTCAGATTCAACTCTGAGGCTGCTTTAGGTACTGGGTTCTGCATAAGATGTTCTTTGGTGATATTGAAGAGGTAAGTCTTGCTGCAAAACAAAATCCACTTTTTCTTTTCTGTTAGTAAAAGTAAACAGATGAATTAGCTGGTATTGTCTGCATCCCCTGCTGTGTGCAGAAGCAAGGAATTGCCAGTGGGGTAATGGAGACGAACTGAGATTCTCTGTGGGGTTTGTGTTAGGACTTGGAGCTGAGCTGAGACCAGTTTTCCTGCCATACAGTTTGTGCAGTTAACTGGTAAGGACCCTAAGGAGCAGGTGTTCTGTATTTGCCTCCAGCCCTGGAGTAAAGAGGAGAGGTGGATTTCCTTGGCATTCCTCCTGCAGGAATGAGGTTGGCCTGGCCTTGCCATATCCGTACCTCAGGGTTCCTCAGGAAGTTTAAAGGTAAATTGTCTTCCAGTTTGCTTAAGCATTGGTGATTTGTCACTCTGGGATTATTCCGCTGTTCCACTGGGTTTTCTTTTTCCTGGTCATGAGTTGATCACGCCTGTTCTGATCTACAGGCTGAGGTAGGATGCTTTCCAGAAAAATTGATCTCGCAGAAGGGTTGCTGATTCATTTAGGAACATTTGGTCTCTGCTGGTGATACGGGAGACCCTGGCAGTGGTATTCTCTCTGGTGTCCCTGTTTGCACTTATCTTTGCAAAGCTGGAGGGAAGGGCTGCAGGCTTTGGGTAGAGGCTGTCCGCAGGGCCGTGCTCTGTGACCTTCTAGCAGTGGAACATGATTGTGTTGGATCAGCTTGCGGGGACTAAAAATACTTTCTTTTTACACTAATGCTCTCTTTTGGAACACTTCCTTGGTTTTGTATTTTTTCTCAGATTTTTCTTTGTAAATATGTACATTTATCATTAATAAATGTTATTGCAAATCAGATCCTACCTCCCACTGCTTATTAACAACAAAAGGTGTGTGACTGTGCTGTGACCTGTGCTGTAACTCTTGGTATTGCAGCTGCCCCATGCAGTGGGATCCAGGTGTGGGTCCGTGCGCCGCTGCCCGACTGCAGCTGGACACAGCTGGTGTGCAGAGGGGCGTGCAGGGTGCTGCTGCAAGCTGTGCACGCTTAGCTGTGGAAGCTGAGCGGCCAGAATAACTTCATTTGGGATTAAATCCAGTGTGCTGGAGAACAGCTTTGCTTGCAGAGGAGCCAAAAGGTTCAGCTGTCTGGTAAATACTGAGTGTACCCCTAACTTCTCACTTCTGAGACTGGGTGGTAGGTCAAATAGTTCGCAGGAAGCAGAGACAGAAGCATCCCAGGCCCTGTCCCGTGTAGCACTGCTCCTCCTGCAGCACCTGCAGGGGTTCCTGCACTGCTGTTGAAGTGAGGACTGTGCTGTGCTGTTGCTGTGGCCCCGAATTCCTTGTGCTATGCGTGGCACAGCGCAGCTGTGGGAGCCTTGCACCCACCATTGTATTAATTTGAGGAGAAAAAAGCTCCCTTCTGTTTTTGTACGCGAAGAAGCCACGTTCCTCGTTAGCCACCACCTTTCTGCTTGGCAATACGGTGCGAGCGTGCACATGGGTTTCAGCTGGCTGAAGCTGCCTAAGCTGTGCCCATGGCCAAAGGCTATACAGAGAGTCAGTTTCAATGTTGGCTTCCAGCTTTTCTTCTGTGAGATTATTTACTTGTGGATAAACCGTTTGGCTTATGCTCTGCTGTCACCAGCGAGCCTAGCATCAGAGCAGGGCCTGAACGTACAGGCAAAATGCACCAGCACAGAAATGATGTTGGCTGTAAACTCTAGCAGTGTCCCCGCTCTGTTTTCCTTTGCTGCTGCTGAACTAAATGCCGTGCAGCCTTTGCTATGCCACGTGCAGCTTTTTTGCTGCAGAGGGAATTTGAAATAAGAAATACGCAGCCCCGAAGGGGAGCTGGAACCCAGGGGGAATGGGAAGGGTGGAGGAAGAGGAAATGCTTTTGGAATCGTCTCGCTCAGCAGCCTGACCTTGGTAACACAGCATGAGGTTGTTTCATGCTGCAAAGTCAATGAGTGCATTGGGGTGTCTGCCGGGCGCCTGGTAACGCCCTGCGATTCTGGTTCATGACAGCAGTCTGGTCAGCGTGTTAAGCCTAAAGCATGCTGTGTATTTTCTAGCTTTACCTGTATCTTGGGTCAAATTCTCTTTTATCCTTCTGTTTTCTGGCCGGGCTGGTCAGGAGGTTGTGATCAGAACAATGGCAATGGGAAAAAAACAGCCCAAAAATGCAGATCCGTAGGAAATGGCAGTTGTTTTCAGATGCCAAGCTTTGCTGAACGGCTTCTAAACATTTCTAAGTTCTGTCTTTAAGGCAAAGAAGTTCTATAAGACATAGCAGGTGTTGTGAAGTGAGGATATCTTGTTTTCTGCTTTATAATACTGTTTACTCAAGTGCTTTGACAGCTGTGAGGCTGAGCGTTCGTCACTTGAGCTGGGAGCTCTTACTGGTGAGTGTGGTTCGCTGCAAAAGCAACATCATCCACCGTGCATCCGCAGCCATCACACCGAGCCTGTGCTTCTGTGTGGGGATAACCTAATAACACGCACCTGTAGCTGCTGCAGTGCCATGGTGAGGGGGGAGATGGGACGAGCTGGCTGGATTTGCAGCATTGGACGTGTTTGTTGCAGGGGGTTAGCACGCAGTGCAACTTCGTGTTTAAATAAACTCCGTCACACGTCCTCGGTGATTGGCAGGTTGACTTCATTTTGCCAGTCCTGCGAGGCAGGAGGCTGTTCTGGGGTGAGGTAGTGGGAATTCTATAGGGATAGGAACAGCAGAGCAGCAACAGTCTTGCAGGAGCTCTTCCAATAGAGGGAAGATGCAGACAGACGGTGGTGATTGTCCCCTGCAGCACAAGGAGCGATGTCGGGGCAGCTGGTTCGTGTGGCTGCACCCTGAGCCAAAGCTGCAGCCTCTCTGAAAACTACAGCCAAGCACAGCTTTGTGCAAAAAAACTGGGAAATAATCCTTCCAGTGTCTGGTGTCAAAGCCTGTTATTAATTTATCCCCAGTCTGAGTTACTGTGTGTCACTTTTTACACCGCAACATTTAAAATAAGCTATGTCCTGGGTTTCTGTCAGGGTCAGGAGCACAAAGGTTTGTGTGCAGCACCGTGATGTTTAGCTGCATTCGTGTTTGGTCAGATTTGTTTCTTCTGGGGCGCCGCATCCTGTCCTGTGCTTCCTTTACGCTGTGTATGGCTTCTGCAAGCAGTCTGCTTCACGTTTGATTTCGGCGGCCCTGCTTTGGTTTTGTTGCTCTGGAACTGAGCAGGCTGCAGTGTTTGCAGCCCAGGTTTTGTGGCTGCCAGGGAGAACTTGGAACTCTGCAAATCTGAGCCCTGAAAGTAGGAATGCTTTTGCATTTGCAAATTGAAAAAAAAAAAATCTTGATAAGATCAGAATTTGTAACAGGTGTTCAAAATCCTAGAGAGGTGGGTGGTTGTGTTTGTTTGGGTGCGGAAAGATAATATTTTCTAGCTTACATGCAAACCTCACTTGTAAGTGTAGGAAGAAACAGTTGCATTAAAAACAAAATGTGCATAAATAGATAATGATACAGAGGAAGAAATAGCTCTTAATTAGTCTGTCTTCTTAATGGTGGCATAGGAAGGCAAGAAAAAAAGTACTTCTGTCCGTTGATCTTATCAGGATTTCGTTCTGTCTTCACAGCCTGCATGTCTGTAGCTGCACTTAGCTCTGTTGAAGACCTGTGTATCCACGCCACAGAATTCATCCAAGCTTTTCTGCTCTTCTGTGCTTTCACTGTGCAAGATGCTTCTAAAATGCAAATGATTTTTCTGTAATGTGAAAGGGAACTGGGAAGCTGCTGTTATGGAATGCAGATGTTTGTCTCTTAAATAGCTGTGTGTTTGTGTAGCTGCTTAAGCTGCTTTGTTCTTTTATTCTTCCTCCTGGCTGGAGTAGAGCCCTAGCTGGTGCGCGAGGAAATCTTGCTTCTAAGGCATCCTCCATGAAACCCCAGAAGATATGCTGCATCTTCCAAGATGCCATGATGACTTTGCAAGCTTCAACGTATAAAATTAAGATGTCAGCATACCGACAGCATATACGTCCAGGTTTCAAAACAAGATCAAGACGCTGGCATTCAGAGCTCCTAACCCAAGTTCACGTTAGGCTAGCTGACCGACGTTCTGTGAAGCGTGGCAGCGTAGTGTCTTGTGTCAGGCGAAACGAGGGTGGGATCTGAGCGTACCTTTTGGAAGAGCGCATGTGGAAGTGGTTCTCAGCCAGATGTGGCACTTCCACATGTGTGCAGTCTGATCTGATCATCACAGTGCTCATCACTGTCACTTCACTGCTATCAATCGTTGCCCCAAGCAATAGCCCAAGGACCTAACAGAAGCCCAAGGGGCTGCAAACCCCAGTGGACAGAAATCCTACAGGTAATCCATCTGCAAAGTAAAGAAGCTGGGCACTGAGAAATACCTGAGAGGAATGATACAAGAGTCCTTTCTTGAAATGACACCAAAATAAGCAGCTATTTGCTCCTACATCAAGCAGTAATGATTCTTAAAATCCCGCTGAAGTACACCATTAGATGATGTCACCGAGAGTATCTTCCTAACAGAAGGGGGTGCAACAGATTCTGTTCATCTTAATACCACCACAAAAATTAGAGTAAAAGTTGGCAACACTTGGACTTGCCACACTGTAATGAAAATGAAATCACTGTTTTTGGACATTGTGTGGCTGTTCTTATACAAAGTGTCCAGAAATTATCTTTGAGGTTGTCTGGGGTGGATAAGTTGTAGCAACAGCACTGGTTTAAGTGGCATCTCTTTTTTTTTTTTTTTTTCTCCTTGTTGCCTGATTCTGGATGAGGCAGCAGCATTGATACCTCTAAAACTGTAAGTGCTGCTTTTCTGAGTACAAGTGTGCATGAAGTATTCATCCTGGGCGTTTGGGAAGACAGCTGGTTGTTGCTGAAGCTTTGTCCTGCTCATGTTTTAACTCTTCTCTTTTGTCACTGCTGCTTTCCTTCTGGCTAGAAGGCTCCCAGAGATTAAAGAAGACCTAGCTGAGAACTTGCTGACAAGCTGAATGGAAGGCAGCATAGCACTGGCCTTAGCTTGGCACCCTCTTCCAAAATACCTCAGGTGCTAGAGACATGCTTGCTTGCTTCTCAGAAGGCTGGGTTGCTTTATTCTGGGTCTTCCCAGCCATCACAACTGCCAGCTGCATTGCACCTGCAGGAGGCTGAGCTACTGCAAGGGTTTCTGCGTGCCAGCTGCTTTGCAGTAGTTAAAGCATGTTACAAATATTTCGGTAGTCCCAAAGAAATGGCCAAGCGCAGCTGTGATCATCATGCTCGGGGGTGATGGGGTCAGCACACATCAGCTGAACATCTGGCTTTCCAGTTGAAAGCCACAGTTCTTTATTCCTAGCTGAAAAGTTTGGAGCTAAGTTGTTAATAGAGCTTGTCCAGAAGAAATAGTTCCATTCCTTTCAGATGAGCAGACACCATCGACCCAGGAGCCTCTCAGTAACAGAACAAATTGGTTTCAATACCAGCCTGTGGATATTCTTGCAATAATTTCACCAGTGCCATCGGGACCTTTTGCAGTCGTGTCTGTGTCATCCTAGAGACTGCAGCAGCAAACAGGCTGCTCGGAGGCGCGTGTTCCCCAGCGCCAGGAGAACAGCAAAGCACAGGCTCTGCAGATGAGTTGTGCTCAATAATTCTGGGCTTCTTCTCTTCATCTCCATGTGCAGATTAAATCACAGCATAAACTAATTCAAGGAGTTAAAGGCAGGATTGGTGCATGGTTTTAGTGTCGTCGGTGGATTTGGTTGCACGTGTTCGTTTTAGCTGTGCACACAGGTCCCCGCTTACTACACTGAAATTACTCCTGTTACAAAAAAGTGTGAAGTGGGGGCTCTTGTTTAGGTGCAGAGAGTTGTTTTAATGCTGATACCTTACACCTTCAGAGCGTGGATTGCTAATCTACCAGGAGGGCTGTGTCAGTAAATCCACTGGATAGATGGCACGGCAAAAGGTCTTCAGGCTCCGAAACGTTCAGACTCCTCTGCTGCTGCATGCGTTCCTGGAGATGTGATGTATTACAGAACCGATGTTTTGTCTTTTTGCTTGATGACCTTCTGTTCTCCCTAACCCTCTCTTTCTCTCTCTCTCTCTGGCCTTTTTGTGTATCCGTTTCTTTTTAGAATATCAGTGACTTTCTCTCCAGAGAGGATGTGGCTGCAGTGCCAGAGAGGAAAAATCTTAACCCAGCCTTTGAATGGGAGGGCCCAAAGCAGGCGGTAGCTTTTAGTGACCCCCAAATGCCACCCGCCTCCGAGCCTCCTCCAAGCCCCGCGTCCTCCGTAAGCAGCGAGGACGGGGCCGCTGCCGCCAGCCCGCCCGAGCGCGAGGAGGACCCGAGCCGTGCCCGAGGGCTTTGTGCAGATGCGGAAAAGCCGGCGGCGGGCTGGGAGATGCCCAAGCCCCCAGCGCTCTCTGCTGCACCTCGGGGAAGAGCGGAGGTGGCAGAGGCTGGCGAAGACAGCTCGGTGGGAGCGCCGCTGGGGCAGCTCGCTGGCGGGCGGCACGGCTTGAGCCTTCCCAGCGGGCTGCCAGCGCTCATTCGCTGCTTCCAGGTAGTGAGCCCTGCTCTCTCCCAATCCTCCCCGGTTGGCTTTGGAGTGGAACCCCAAACACTGCAGCAAGCAGATGCCCCACACCCACCAGGAGGAGCTGTGCTTGCTTGGAGCTGATTTGCCTGGTGAACGTCCCGCGGTCGGTGCGCACCAGCCGCTCGCAATTGATCTCTGTGCTAAATCCAAGCCGTGCCTTGGCGCGACGCTGTTTGCCTTTCTTTGATGGAAGGGTCCTGTTATATCCCCAAGAGGGAAGCGTTTAGGCTCCAGGGCCGTGCCACTTCAGCTCCTTTTTGTTGTCTCCTGCTGTACCGCGAGGCTGAGCCTTAGTGCAGCAGAGCAAATTGGACGCGCTGTCGAGCGTGCTTCTGCATCACAGACGTGGGCTGTGAGTTCCCTTTCTGCTCCCGACCATGGGAGGTATTTTTGCCTGCTTCAGTGTTCCTGAGTGTTAATTGCTTACGTTCCAACAGACGCCCACTTCCCCTGCTAACAATCACGGTGGCATCGATCAGGTTTGGGACGGTGAGCAGCAATGGAGCGATCTGGGGAAACACTGTGGGGCTGAACTAACGCTCTTCTTTCGGATGATCATCAGGTGGTGGAACAACTGATTTCTCTCCCCCCCGTTTCTCTTTCAAGACGTCACGTTTCTGTTTTGTCTGACATTGATTTAATAAAAGTTAAAGGCTCAGGATGTGATGGGGGCTTTTAATGAATAGTGTTGCACTCGTAGTCAGGAGAAAGCTTCCCAGCTGTGAGCAAGACTCTGTTTGTCCAGGGTTTGTGTTAACCTTGACATATCGGCACATGAGGGACATCTCTTGCTGGCAGCTGGCAGGGAGCTTCTAGTAATTAGAAAGTTAAGAATCAGTGGAGAGGCTCTTCACGGTACGGTGACACCGCTTACAGCCTTGATGCCTTTGTCGGGCTGTCCTGAGGCCACGGTAGCTGGGGACGTGTGGGGGATTTTTGTCAGCTCAGCCCTCACATGTGAGACTGCTGAGGAGTGTGTTGGACCAGAGCCTTAGAAGTAAAGATTCCGGGCTGACCTTGGTTCCCACGGAGCTTTTATCAGATCAGTGTCAGAACGCTTGCAGCCTCACGGTCGTTCTGTGCAATGCTCTCGGGGTGCTCACTGAGCTGTTTCCAAACCTGTCTCACAGCCACCTCTAGTGAAGACACAGACAGTCACCATCTCGGACGTGTCCAACGCTGTCAAAAGTGAAATTCCAACGAAGGAAGTTCCCATTGTTCACACGGAGACCAAGACCATCACCTATGAAGCTGCACAGGTAAGGTGTGTTCTAATTAGTTTTCCAGGGGCTTAATTAAACCCATCCGAACGCCAGCGTGCTGCTTCCGAACCCCTCAGGGGAGGCAGCAGCACCAGCTGTTGCCACCTGCCTTTCTCCAAACGTCTGAGTCACAGCAAAGATCTTGTGGGCAACTTTTTCTGCAAGAACTGGCTTGGTTTGCTTTCCCCAGCTCTCTTTGCTGTTTATGCATCTTCAGAACTTTGTTTATAAATGTTTTTGAAAATGTTTGGAGGTCCTACTCTAGGCTTCAGTACTGAAACAGGTGTTGACCTTGTGGATCTGTGTGCTTCCAGCCTTGAAGCTGGACCCCTGAAGTACTTCTTGTGCCGCTGAGAGCTGTTCAGCCAGCTGCGGATGGGGTCACTTTATCTCATAATTCCTGCAGCCTGCTTCTGAGATGAGTTTTTGTCCTCAGGTTGCATCCTGTTCTGCGGACGTGGAGCCCCTGTTTCCGTCCACGCTGCCCGTGGAGGCTGATGGCCTGTTCTTTTGTCTCCCACAGACGGATGGTGGCAATGGGGATTTGGACCCTGGCATCCTGCTCACTGCTCAAACCATCACTTCCGAAACCACCAGCAGCACCACCACCACGCAGATCACCAAGGTAACGTGATAAAGCAGTGACAACAAGGTAAAACAGCACAGTAAAGCAACAAAGTAAAACAAGAGAGATGGACAGAACTGAGTAATAGGAAAAAAAAGTTTAGATTCCCCTTCCTTTCAAAAAATGTGGTTAATTTCTGAGACAAAGCTGGAGGGCCCCAGAGCTGCCTGTGTTGTACTAAGGCTGTAGGTTATGTGTTAATGGAGGCAAGCATGGACACAGGCTCTGGCTGTCCTGTGGGACAACAGGAGAGAAATGTGCTGTGAGTCAGAGCTCTTCACGGGCTCAGTTACGAGAAAAGATCACTGAATGCGTGACAGCTTTGCTTTATACGCGGCGGCAGTTTTCCTCTGATTTTGATCCTCTGGTATGACAGCAAGATTTGGTAATTCTATTTCTGGATGCCATCTTTAGGCAGGCAGCCCCAGTGCACTTGAATTCCTTTTCACTTCGCGACTAACAGTAGTTTTCCCTTTGTACTAGACTGTGAAAGGCGGCATCTCAGAGACACGGATTGAAAAGAGGATTGTCATCACAGGAGATGCAGATGTAGACCACGACCAGGTAGGAGTTTGGATGCGGTCCAAAAGAGCTTTTACAGCATTGGCACAAACTAGACAGCCACGCTGCCTTTCCGAAGATAACTTTAACAGAAAACAACCTAGGCAGATTTTTCTGGGGTAAAAATAAAGCTTTAAAGCTGATTTCAGGAATGAATTCTGTTTTGACAGTAGGCAGTTTCATAGCTGGGACAGCAAAGCTTAATTCTGCTCTGAAACTGGTATTGGCAGCAGTGTTTTGATCCCAGAGTTGTTTTGGAAAAATGTGATTTAAAAAAAAATCAACAAGAATCTGAAATAAGTTTCCCTTGATATCTGGATTATCTGCATTAATTTTCTAAAAACTTAGGGGCAGTATTGCTGCAGTGTAGTGCCAGGAGTCACTGCACAGCGCTCAGCACCGCCCCTGCTTACCGCTGGGAAGGAGATGCCTGCATTAAATCTCACCGGCTTTATGTGAAAGCCTTTCTGGTGAGTCAGCCTCGCTGGCCTCTAGCATGTGTTGGAAGTGATGATTGTGTCATCAGAGAATCATACTTCAAATTTAATTTTAGTTGCAAGTATCACGGGCCTGGAAAATATTTGTACGACAAGAGCTGGTTAATTCTGACAGATAGTGTCCGGGAACACGTCTGCACTGTGCTGGTCGCACTTGCTGGGAGAATAAACAGTTTGCTTAATTGCTCCCATCCATCTTCTAACATGGGGCAGCGGTGTATTAGAAAACCAGCCTGCCTTCAGCAAGTAGCCCTGTGCCACTGGAAGCCGGCCTCCCCCCAGGCCCCAGCTCACGCTGCGTGCCCGGGGCTCCCTGAATCGTGAAGCTCACGGCCAGGCTTCAGTTTGCATCAGTGTGCCTGGGGGCAAAACTACCGAGTTGCTCCAGCAGTTTCCTTGTCACCTCGTGTTCCCATTGGGACCAGCAGCCTTTCAGGGCATGTGATTTCCCTGCTTGGAGCGGTGTGCAGAATTTGTTCCTGCCACACCTTTACTCCTTGGAGGGATTCAAGTGTTTGCAGCCCTCCTGCTGACGCAGAAGACCAAGTTTCCTTGCAAACTGTGGGCTTTCCTTTTTCTTCCCGCCCCCCGTCAGAGTCAGAAATAATTTCGTGTTGCCTCAAGCACCCTTGCTGTGCAGTCTCTGGGCCTCCTCTGAAATGTGCTCTCTTCCAGGTTCTAGCGCAGGCCATAAAAGCAGCCAAGGAGCAGCACCCGGACATGTCGGTGACCAAAGTGGTTGTGCACCAGGAGACCGAGATTGCGGAGGAGTAGCGGGGCTGCGTAAGTAGGGAGATGGCACGCAGATAAGGAGAGGTGCTGTTACCTCCTCGGGGCAGGGAGCGCGATCTCGGTGCCAGAGAGGGCACTGTTTCCTGAGGGCTCCTGGAGCTGTGGCTCTGCGAAGCGGCCTCTGGGGCAAGGCACAGGGCGCTGGGTGGGACCGAGGCCTGGCAGCAGCGCCGAGCCCACGCTCACAGATGCCGCTGCCAACAGCTCATCCTTCGTCCTCTGCTCTCCGGGCAGCTCAGGGAAGCACGCTCCTCCCCTCCACGGAAAGTTGGGTGTCAGTAGCTGTAACTTACCGTGTTTCTCTTTCTAGGAAGTGTTCCTTCCAGACAACACCAGGAAAAAGAAACCCAGCAAAACTACAAAAACCTACCTGGAGCACAAAGACCTCAGATCCACAAGACTTTACACTCAGAGACTGAACGCTCATATCATTTCTTAGGAGTCGCGCTTTGACATTTTACTTGGGATTTTCCAGAATCCACTGGATCCTATTGGACATAGTTTGTTGGTTGTTTTTTTTTTTTTTATATCTATATATATTGTGACAAACAGTATGCCATATTTCTAACTGTACTAAATATTTTTTACAGGTTTTCAGTTTTGCATTCCCTCTCACGCGTAGCCTCTTCAGACACAGGCCCAAACCCAACCCGCAGGGCTCTAAGGGTTGGTGCTTCGGTGTTTTTTTTTCTTTTCAAGTCTTACTCCCTCAGCCTCGTCAGGTGTCACGGAGACGTAGGCCACATCAGAGCACACCCTGAGTGCAGAATTTGTTCACAAAGCGATGGGTCCTTCTGCCAGAAGAGTCAGTTTGAAAGCTCAGGCTGGAGTCTGTGCAGCGTTTCAGGTTACCTCTCGATTTTTAGTAGGGAGCGTGGGACTCCAGCGGGACACCCGGGCACAGGGCAGGGCTTCTGCCTTCGCTCTGAGCTTCCTCACCTTTGGGTTTCGGCCCCCTGATGTTGGAACGCAGCGGGGTTGTGTGGTGTATGCACACAGCGTAATAGTCGGCTAGTTTAAGGAGTACTGGGAGTTGCTTCAAGTATCTTATACTGTGAAATGTAGAGCTTTAAGAGGGCTGTGACAGGCACCTCGCCTTCCTCCTGTGCACCCCCCCCCGAGTGCTGCCCACCTGTTTGTGTTTCCTAGATGCCATCAAATCAAAAAGCCCTTAGAATTCTGTGTGCGTTTAGGACGTTTGGACTCTGATTGCTGTTAAGGTAGGCTTGTGCAGCATTCACAGGAACTGATTTTTTTCAGTGTCATAGTTTTTCACTTGTTGGTGTTCTTGGTTTTTTGATTTTTTTTCCGAAGTCATGGGTGGTTTTGTTTTGTTTTTCCCCTCTCAGTGCTATTTAAAGCTGAACACCTTACCTGTGTATCAGGGCAGGGTGTTGCATCCTGCTGTCATTTAACTTCAAGTCCTGTAGGCAATCCTTCCCCAGGCTCGTGCGCTGCATTTGGAGAGGCTGAAGAAGAAATCTTGGGCAGTGCCACGTGTTGCTGGCTGTGATAAGGCCAATCCTCGCGGAAAGCAGTGCAGCGCTCGTGGGAAGTGCTGACACCCCTCCTGCACGCTGGGTGGAGGGTCTGCACTTCGTCTGGCTTTGTGACTGCCTTGCTGGAATGAAATTCCAGGGCTAGCACCTGTATCCTTGGGCTTAGCTCACAGACCACATATAAAAAGTCTTAAAAAAAAAAAAAAAAAAAAAAAAAAAAAAAAAGCACATAATGTCAGGTTTGTTTGTAGACACTCCAGCCATCGCAATCACACAAATTCACAGATCCTTGGCCTCCTGAAATGCCCAGTAGGTGGCTGTGACCCCCACACTCACCGCTCCCCCTGCGGCTCCCGGGGCTGCCCCCTCGCTGCTGCTGTCGGGGCTCCGTGGAAACGCTGTAACTGTGCCCTGGTTTCTCCTTCCAGCATTTAAAAAGGAAAAAAAAAAAAAAAAGCTTTGTGAATTCTGCCCAGACACTTGTGAACACTTCAGTTGGACTCTGAGGTTGTGGGTTTTTTTTTTTTCCTTTATGTAGTGTGGCACATTGGTAGCTGAGGGCATGGAGTGCTCTGCTGCTGCCCCTCAGTCAAGGATGGGAAGAAAACAGCAATAAAAAAAAAGCTCTCTGCTATTTAAAAATTGAGCAATTTGTTTCACAAGTTGCTGGATTTAGCTCAGGCTGCAAGGAGTCGCTGTTTAGCTGGAAACAGCCTTTGAGCTACCCCGGGGCTTAGCGTAACTCCTCAGGTTGAGGTGCGCTTTTAATTCAGCTGTCAGGATGGATCGGAGCCCACGCTGAAAGCACTGGAGCCGCTGGACGTTTGCTTTCCTCGAGCCTTGCTGGCTGCTCTGCCTCCACGGGCAGGTCCCTTCGAAGCTTTGCCCGTGGTGAGTTAAGTTTGTCCATAGCACTTAGGGGCACTTGGCAGTCACAAGAATTTAGGGGAGCACGGTGCAAGGCTGAGGGTCCTGAGCCCTGACCATGCTGAGCAGAACGGAGCACCTGAGCAGGGGCAGAGCGAGCTTTCTGGGGTGAGAAACCTGCAGGCGTGAGAGGTGGCTCCTCACCCACAGGGCTGCATGTTGTGTGCTCACCTTGGCTGCATGTGCCCCTTTTTTAAGGACTCGTAGAGTAGATTTTTTTTTTTTTTTTCCCCTTAGATTATGGGTGGCTGTTTCCAAGTCATTCATTCTCACCCTTCCCCTTTTTTTAACTTCTCACTCACCTCAAGTGTTTCAAAACCAAGTTAGCCCAGAGTTCCAGCTCTCACTGGAGCTGCCTCCAGCCCCTGGCCGCCTCCTCCCACGGACCCCGGCCGTGCCCCAGCCCTGGGGCTGGAAGGAGCAGCAGCAGCCTGGGCAGAAGGTGCCAGCTTGGTGCAGGACCAGCCCCACGGAGCAGACGCGGCTGCTCCCCGGCACGCGCTCGCAGCCTGCGCCCTTCCTCCCGCCCTGGGCTGGTCGAGCTCCCGGCAGTCCCAGGGACAAAGCAACCAAGTAAGGTCTATTTTTGTGAATGTTCCCAGCTCTCCCCACTCCACAAATTCACCCAGAGACTCTCTCGATTGTATAATATACATTATATGGAAGCTATTTATGTATGAATGAATGTTTTTATAGAAAGGAAGGCAAGGAGCTCGTGACCTGCCCTCATCCATTAAACCGGAGCGGCAGCTCCGGCTGCCAGACAGTGATTTCTGAACAACGCAGTTGTGTTCTCCAAGGACTGACTGATTTCTGGTTTAATAAACTGTGGTTTGCTGATTTCCTAATTGTACAATTACCTTAAGAGGTGTAGTGCCCCCACCTTAGAGATTAAACTTGTAAAAAAAAAAAAAAAGAAAAAAAAATTTAGTTGAGAATATGAAGGAGCTTTGTAAAGTTTTTTTAAGGCAATTGTGAATTGTCTAGGCTAGCTGTTTACACTCTTCTTTCTAAAAATAGGAACTTTTAAAACTGGCAGATCTTTATAGATTGAATAGTGACGGGAGCTGTTATTTTGAACTTTCATAGTAAATCAAAGGGAAAGTTGCTTAGCATTTAGACAGACGTAAGTGTTCAGTATTGCTTCTCGTATTGCATTTTTCAATAAATTTTCAAACAAAACCATCTCCTGCCTCCCGAGCCTTTTCCTTGCCCTGGCCCCCGCCCTGCTCCCTGCGCTTCGCTCCCGGCCCCTGGAGCCCCCTGCTGCAGCTGCCCCAGCCCGTGCTGGCCAGGAGCAGAGCCCCAGGCCGGGGTAGAGCAGCCCAGAACGGAGCCTGCGGCGCCAGTGTGCGCTGAGGCATCACCATTAACGCGGAAACTGCCGCCTGAGCTCGGGGCGAGCGCCGGTGACAGCTCCTGCTCAGCAACTGCTGCCAAACCCAGAGTGAATGTGATTGAACTGGAGCAGGGATGCTCTCCAGCACTGCTTTTTTTTTTTTTTTTTTTCTTTGTCTTTTTTTGGGGGTCCTGTCCGCAGCATCTTTAGGAGGGACAGAAATATCCCCAAGAACGCTGATGGGGCAAAAAGCAAACACGACCCTGCTGGCCCCGTTGCTGCGGGCTGGCTGGGACGAGCACCCCGGGGCTTCCCGCAGCGCCTGGGGCTGCTTCTGCTGCTTCCCGTCCAGCTCCAGCAACCGTGCCTCAGTTTCCCCAACAGACAGAGGCTTGCACAGCCCTGCCGTCACTTGCAATCACATCGACTTGGCCGAGCTGAAAGCACCACGGGGCCAAGCGGCTCCTTGCGCGGCGCTGACATCGCGCTGCGCGGGGGGCCTGGGGCCAGCTGGCTTTCAAGCGTCGCCAAGTTTTAGATTGCAACGTTTTGCTGTAGGCGGAATGAACGAGGAGCCGTAGAAGTCGGCCACAAATAGTTGGGAAACGGCCACCGCTGGAGCTGGCTCTGCCGTGAGATGTCAGCACGACTTGATTTACTGAGCGCAGCGAGGCACCGGGCACAAGCACGTCGCTGCCCTGGGCTCTGCGCTTTGTCCAACCCCGTTAGGGTCACCGCGTGCCAAAAACGCTGCTGAAATAACTCCATCCCGGGGCTGCCGGGGGTTGCTGAAGTCCCCAGTGCACGACGCAGTCGGAACCACAGGGACAGCCCCGTGCCGTGGGGCTGGGGGAGGCGGTGGGTTCAGGAACAGGATTTTGGGGGCAGAAACAGCAAAACCTGGCACCGCATCCAGGTGGTGAAGTTAAGAATTGGCCTGGAGCCGGGGCTCTGCTTCCCTCTAAGCCGTGCCTCAGTTTCCCCCCGCGCAAAGCCTGCCAAGCCCGGTGGCACGTTGCCTGGCTGCGAGCGAGTGGAAACAAAACAAGCAAACAAACACCATGGAAATCCAAAGAGATGCAAATATAAAGGGAAAAAAAAACAAACCCTTGTCCCCAAAACAGACCTTTGGGGGGGGGGGGGAGCTGCGCTGAGGCCAACAGCCCTGTCACAGGGCTCCCATCGTTTGGAGGAGCCAGAACCACCTCTGCCCCACTCCCAGCCCCTTTCCCTGTCCTGCTGGGAGCAGAACGTTCCTGTTCACACCCCAGCCTGGGATTTTTTTAGGCCATTCCTCCGGTTTTGGAGGCCAGGGCGCAGCTGCAGGGTCAGGGCACCGCAGGCTGATGCTGCCACTTCTGAGCAAGCCAGGAGGGACTTAGGTCCTGTTTAGGACCCACGGCCCCGTCCCCTGGCCAGGAGTGCTGAGCGGCAGGGGGGCAGGCTCAGCCCCCCATCCCTGCACCCCTGTGATGACCAAACGCGGCCAGGGCTCCTGCTGCAGCTGCCCAACCAGGGCACGGCCCGGTGAAATTTGGGGACCCGTTGCAGCCCCAAAGAACATCGCAGCCAGCGGCAGGCGCTCGGGAGTAGGCAGTGGGTCCAGCTCCAGCACCCCGGGGACAGGGACGCTGCAGGTGGCTGTGGGGTTCGGGGCCATGGGACGCATCTGGGGTCCCCGTTCTTGGAGGAGGGGAAAGGAGAGCACAAAGGAGTGTTTCTAAGTCACATCGTTCTGGAAATTTTATATCTGGAGCCTCTGCTTGGAGGGACTGAGGAAGCCGAGACGTTAACGAAGGCCTCGAGGTTAATGAGTGCCCAGGGGTTAAGGGGTCCTGAGGGAGAGAGCCAGCACGGTGCCACGCACCCGCCCAGCTCTGCCAGAAGAGATTTGCTGGAGTAGGCACAGTCCCGAACCCCAAGCCCCCAGCCCTTACAGGCCCCCAGCTGGGATGCTGACAGCAGCTGAGGGCAGATCAGGGCCCGCTGCTCCCACAGGAGGCCGGGGTCCCCCCGGGCCTCATCAGGCTGCCCCTAAACCTCTAAAGGCTGCAGCAAAGCGAGCAACCTCAGCCAGGTGCGGAGCGCTGAGAGCCCGGGGCAGGCTCCCGAAGGCAGCCAGGTGCTTCGCGTCTCGCTTTTAAAACGAAGCCCCCAGCGGCAGCACCCCAAGCGCCCCACACAAGGGTCCCAGGGCACAGCCTGTCCAACCCCTGGGGTCTCACCGACGACAGCAAGGGGCCAGAGCAGCAGAACCCACCCTCCCCGCCACCAGCCTCCTTTTCCCTGCGCAGTGCCTGTGCGGGGCGATTTATGGCAGAGCGCTCCCCCTAAATAATGCACCAGCATCTGAATTCCCTGGCTGTACTACAAGGCACTGCCGCTAGCAGAGTGCTCTCCTTCACATAGACCTTAAATCTTAGGGGGAAAAAAAAGAAAAAAAAGAAAAAAAAAACAGAGAGGACTTACCAGCCAGGCGGGATCGTGGCTGTGGCTTCACTCAGAGCAGGGAGGGGAGTGGGAGGGGAAGCGGCTGCAAATGAGCCCTGAGCAGCTGCAGGTGCTGGGTGGGCACAGCCCAGCTGCGGGCGATGGAGCCCAGCCCAGGCTCCCCAGCTGCGTCCTCCCCTACGCAAAACAGCAGTGCTTTCCCCCAGCCCCTTTTCCACACATTGTCTGGTTTTTTTTTTGTTTGTTTGTTTGTTTGTTTTTTGTCCCAAATTAAGGCTGGGGAAGGAGAGAGCACCCAGCATCGCCTTTCGCAGCTGCCCAGCATTGAGTTGCTCTCGGGATGCTTTCGTGCTGGGATGGAAGCAGCACTGCAGCCGGAAAGCACGGCGGCAGCAGGAGAGCGTGGGGCAGACGTTCCTGCCGTTCAAAAGGTGAGGTAGAAAGTCAAACTAAAAAGTTAAAAAAAAAAAAGAAAGCCAAAGAAACAAACAAACTATGTCAAATTTCCAAAGAGGGAAAACCCCCAACTGTTCCCAAATCAGTGCTTGGAGCCTTGCGGGCTTTAACTGCCGATTGCCCGTGCCAAGTGCCATCACGAACGGGGGCAGACGTGCAAGCTGATGAAAGCTGGGCAAGAGACAGCAGCTCCCACCCCGCTGTCCCCTCCTCCTGTCCCCTGTCCCTGTCCCCAGCACAGCTGGCACAGCCCCGCTGAGGGACGAGAGCCAGCGGCTGTGCTAGTGATGAATTTTTGCCAGAATACGCGGCTGCCAAGCCAAAATGTGCTGCGGGGATGGTTTGGTCTGAAGGAAGACATTGTCCCTGCAGCTTCCAAGGTCCAGAACTCTGTGCTTGCTTCAGAAGAAGCAGACACAGCATCAAAAGAAAAAAAAAAAAAAAAAAAAAAAAAAAAA
>VXAV01011563.1:57395-96333 GCA_013399715.1 Alectura lathami
CACACCTCATCCTGCAGCGGGACCCCGCGCTCAGGATGGGACCGGCCGCCCCCCAGCGGCTTCTGGGAGCCCAGAGACGGGCGAGCCCCGGAGATGGAGACCCTCGTCCTGCTCCCATCCCGCGGGCCGGGATGCACAAACGCCCCGTTTCTCTCGGCCACGTCGGGCCAGTCCGCACCGCGAATGGCTCTGCGGCAGCAAGACCCTTTGCTCTGCCCTTTACTTTCTCCCTTCCAACCGTTCAGCTGCAGAATACATCAGCTGGAATAAAAGCAGGATCTACGCTAACTTTCCAGCCTCGCTGCCTGAAGGCAGCCCCCCGCAGACGCCGTGTAAAGCAGGCTCCAGAGCACTCGCCCCTCCTGGGCAGGCACAAAGAGGAGAGCTCCCAAAGCAGCCGGCTTCGAGCCTGCCGCGTTGCTTCCCTCCCTGAACTTGCCAGAGCCACGCGTGGCCCCGCCGGCAGTGCCAAGGACGCGCACACCCTCACCAACCACGACGGCATCCCGCAGCTCTCAGCGCCGGTGGCCATGGAGATTCGGCCCCATTCAAGCCCCGTGCCACTCGTGTTTTGCCAGCAGGCTTTAGTTAAAAATGTGCTGGACTTGCACTCCCTCTTCACCACGGTTGTGATAAACCTAAGAGCACCAGAACAGAGCCCCGCTGTCCCCAGGGCGCTGTAAAATTCAGCTCTGCGGTTCCCCACAGGACTTTGAGCCACCAGCACCCCATGGCCTGTAAGCAAACGCAGCCTCCAGCCACCTGACCTTCCTGCAGGCAGCACTGCCAGGTTTTAGGGATGAAGCTCAGATCCAGGGCTCAGAACGCCAGGTTCAACACCCGTCTCCTGCAGGGGAGCATCGCCCAGCGACCTGACCACAGGAGAGAGACAATCCCCGCGCCAGGCTGTGACACAGAGATGGTGGCATCCTCCCTGACCCCGCTGCGAGGCTCAGTTAAAGCAGCGCTGGGGGAACTGCAGCTCCTGGAGCAGTGAGGGCTGGGGGTGGGGTTGTAGCTGCAGGTCCTCGGTGCTGGCTGTCCCTCCGAGCTGGAAAGCTCACCCTGCACCCAGTTACAGAAGATTCCCAGGGAGGAATTGCAGCCAGCTCACCCTTTTCTACCGCTGGAAACCACCTGGGCTCTTCCTGATCCAGGAGAAATTAATGCTTTTGAGCAAAATTTGACTTCTATCCCCAGGCTGTACCTGTGCCAGGCGGAGCCAGCCAAGGAGCTGGAGCTGGAAGCGGCGAGAGCTGAGCTCCAGGAGCACGAGCTGGCAGCGGGGCACCACGCTCCATCCCTCCCAATCAGAGCACCGGAGCCTGCTCCATCGGAATTTTCCAATTCCAGGTCACACTGTGACACCTCAAGTGTCATTAACACCACGAACACGATCGGGGATGCTGGAGGACACGGGGAGGTGGGTGCTGCAGTTGTCCCATCGCCTCCCGCTTCTTGCAGAAAGTGGGATAACGCCCAGAGGAGAGAAGAGGAGAGGAGAGGAGAAAATAACACAGTGGGGGCAAAGTGGCACCAGGAAGAGAGAGGGAGGACCTCAGGGAGGAGGAGCTCACTGTGCAGGACCCGGGGCTTGGGGCACCGTTCCCAGCGCTGCTGCAGACACAGTTTGGACGGGGAGGAACAACAAAAGGCAAAAAGAAAAATAAGTCTACGTCACTGTCTCTTTTCTAAGAGGGGAAAAAAAAAAAACAGATCTTGTGGCCATTGGGCACCTCCCTCTTGCTTTTAGGGGAGGGGAGGGAACTGGAATCCGCCTTTTTTCAGGCTCTGGGGGCTGGAGGTGCTGGCAGAGCCTCTCGGCTCTCTGCTGCCTCGTTTGGGCACAGGAACCATGTGGACAGAGGAAGGAGAAGGAGACAGCGACAGATCACAGCCAGGATCTTAGATCAGAGAGAAGGAATGTTGTTATGGAGAGGCTGAGAGCTCGGGGTGGGATGACTCATGCTGGAGAACATACAGCTGTTGGAGCGGGATTTGGCAGCGGCGCTGAGGCTGCGGAGCCTTCCCCACGAGCAGAGAGAGGAGCCGCTGCCGTGTGTCGCTCCCCTGACCCAGCAGGCAGCTGCCAGCCCGGGGCTGGAGCCACAAGGCACAACGCAGACACCCCTAGCAGCGGGGAAACTGAGGCACGGGGCAGGGATGCGATGGATTCCCTGCAAAGGCTAAAACAAGGCTGGTGATGGCTGCTGCTCGCTGCTGCATCCCTGGGCCGTGGTTTTCCACGCTTTGCTCTAGGGAGAGGCAGCACGTTTTGCGGCTGGAGGCAATCCCTGGAGGCACTGCAGGGTGCGAGAGCTCCAGCCCGACTCGTTCCCAGGAATCCTGGCTTGCTCCCAGGATCCTGCACGCACCCCGAGCCCCTCGCCGCACAGTGACAGCAGCTTCCCCGGCGGGCACGGGGCTGCTGCAGGGAGCAGGGGAGGACCCGCTCTCCACCAAGGCCAGCTGATCGCGCTGCCACAAAGGTTTGGGCAAGGAGAAAATCTAAGGCAGGGCAGAGAGCCTGCATCTTCCCAAAGGCCCTCCCAGATGTGTTTTCTTATTGAAATAACCAGAGTGCCAGATTTCCAGCGCACTGGGATAAAAGCTCCGGAGTCAGCTCCAGAGGTGGCCCCGTTTCAGTGGGAAGCGGCTGCGAATACAAACAGGCTCAGGATTAATCCTGCCCTGCCCTCTGTAAATGTGGAGTCATTATCTTCACGGCCCTGGAAACGTAATTCTCCCTAGTCTGTCACTGAGAACTTGGAAAAGCTTAAAGATTTGGGCTCTGGAAACACCACCCAGTTTCATGCAGAAGAAAACCTGCGTGTTTTTGTAGGTTAATAAAAGTTGACCAGGTTTACAAAATGAGCAGAGCTGATTTATGTATTGCCAAAGCTTTAAGCGAGATGCCTTATCCTCCCGTGATTTATAACGCCGTCCTGCAAGCTCAGCCTCACGCCGCGTTTTATTCTCGTGCCCAGCAGTGCTCACACAGGAGACAAGGTGCGGCGTGCCGCTGCCGCTCTGATTTACGGGCTCCCAGCCCCGCTGCCATGTAAAGCAATCCTCCCCAGCGCAGCACTCCATCCTGCGCACGGTTCCAGGAACGATTCCTTCCTCCCGAGTCACCAAACGTCTCCCAGCCGAGAGAACATCGGGGCGATGACTCCAGGCCAAAACGCGGCTCTGCGGAGTTTTACGCAACTGGACGTCCACGAGAACAGGAGCACGCTCGACAGAAAACGTTTTTGAAAGAAAGCGCTGCCAGGTGCGAGCACGGAGGGGCCACAGCCCGGCAGCGCCTCGATGTTTTCGCTCCATCCCACAGGCTCGTCAGTGCTTTGGTTCGGCGTTCAGGTTGCGTTCCAAATTGCCAAGCATTAGCACTTGCGAATGTTGAAGCAACAAAAATAAAAGCTGAAGTGAAGCGCTTCAGTGCGAGCTGGGATGGAGTATTTTGCAGCAACGCAATATTCTGAGATTGCTGTTTCATTTAGAAATGAGCCATAACAGCTCCAGCTCCTTGTGGGAGGAGGACAATTCTTATCTCCATCCGTCTCTTCCTTCCCCAGACGCCGCAGGGGTCGGCCCCGGTTCCTGCTCCATCAGCGTGCGGTGGTCGGGGCGATGCTGGTGCAGGAGACGGGCGCAGCACAGCAGGGAAGGGCGCTGCCCTGCGCCCCAGCTGCCACCGCAGGGGACCCCAAACCCACGCAGCGCAGCGGCCGCAGCCTTGGTTGTCGCAGTTAGGTCGCAAATTGGGCAAGATCACAGGGAAAAGAGCAGAGCTGACCCCGGGCGTCCCTCTCCTCTCCTGTTCTAAAGGTCCAGTGGTGGGGATAGAAATCTGGAAATCTGTTTCCAGGAAGTATTTGGGCTCTGGCATCTCCCTGTGCTTGACCTCGGCACAAAGCGTGGGCAGGGACCTGAGCACGCTGCTGCACGCAGCCGGAGTGGAGCAGCGCGAGCTATTAGAGCTAATGGGTGGGAAGTGGCCATCAATAAATCAGCAGCAACTTGGCAGCCATCAGAGCCTGAAACCCTCCAGGATGGAATGAGAAGCAGCGACGATTTCGGATGATGTATGCTTGGTTTGGGACAGGGATTTTCGATGCTGTTACCTACAGACCCAGAAACATTGTCCCTGTGTGGCCCAGGGGCAGCTTTTGGGGCAGGAATTTGGGGCTGGATCCGGGCAGGGCTGCAGTCCTCGCCCCTTCTTTCCCAGGGCACAGCAGGGAGAGGAGACGCGGGCGGCGGCCACCAGCAGAAGCCTCCCTTTAAACTGAGACGTCTCTACCTCGAACCACCCAGCCCGGCCTCGGTAATCCCAAATCCTAGGCATTAGGCATTTAATCTTGCATTTATCGTGTCCCCTCTTGCCAGGGGGCTGAAATTAAAAGGGAAGCAGGGAAGGGCTGAGCTCCCGCCGGTTTAATTGGTTCTCGCTGGTGGATGGCGGTGGGGGGGGAGGAGGAGGAGGCGGCAGCTCCTTCGCTGCCTTCCTCGCAGGGCTGCGGCGTCGGGGAGAGGGAACGGGGCAGGGAGCAGCGGGGCCGGCGCCTGGCGAGCGGCTGCGCGGAGCCGTGCCAGCAGCCCCGGCCGGAGGCGAGGTTTGTTTCCATGATGCAAGCTGGGAGAGAGCGAGCGGCCGAGGCGGGACACGGGGGGAGCCGGGGCTGGAGGCTCCGGTGGCTTTTGCTGCTGGGGAGCGGATCCCGAGCGCTGGGGTGAGCCAGGGTTGGAGGCACAGAGTGGGGAGCAGCCCCTGGTCCCTGTTCGCTCTTCTTATAACCTGAGCGCTCGCCTTTGCCCTGTGCTGCTGTCACACGGCTGGGCCTGGTGCCAGGTGTCCCCTTGCAGCTCGGGAACAGGGAGAAAACCTTGCCCGGGAAGAGAACCGGCACCGCTCCCAGGCAGTGCCCTGGTTTGGGGCCGGGGGTGCCCAGCGTGGGTCCCAGCCCCACACATCACCCGGTCCCAGGACAGAAAATCCTTCATTTCCCTCCCAGCCTGCTCTGGATGTCTCATTTTCATTCCAGAACAGAAGTGCAGGGATCTCACCACCAAGCCATCCTGATGGCAGCCCTGCGTCCTCCCGATGCTAATCACAAACGGAGCTGCCCTGCCTAATAAATGCACTTGGTTAATTATTACTGGCAGAATGAAGAACTCTTAATTGCATTTCCCCACCACAGGATGTGATGAGGGTTTGTACTCTGACCTCAACCAAAATATCTGTTAGCAACAGGTACATACCTGCAGTACCCTATTTTCTAGATGAAACCAAGCAGATCCACAGCTGACGGGTTACAAGACAAAGCACAAACACAGAAGCTGTAATCATGCTTTCCTCTCCCATCAATCTTCAACTTCACCCCTATTTATCAGGAAAATGGGAGCTCCAGCAGCAGCAGGGGAAGGTCCCTGGGATGCTGCAAGAGCTCAGCGCTGCCAGCTTACAGGAGCCCGCTCTGCTGCGCGTCAGCACAGAGGAGATGGATTTGGGAAGAGCTGCACGCACTTACAGAGTGATGCAACCTGCCAGCCACTTAACACAGCCCAGAGAAATGGGGCTCGCAGCGAGAGCTTACCCAGGTAAAGCTGCCAGAGCAGAAGAGGGCTCTGGGGACAGCGGAGGGTTTGCAGAGAGGAGCTGGAGGAGGCTCCTGGCAGCCCAGGGGTGCCAGCAGACGCTGGAGAAACAGTGGAAATTCAGAATTTAGCAGGACTCCTGTGCCCCTGCAAGGCCCAGGGTTGGGGGCAAGCATGCAACTTAAATCCTACGTAAGGAGACAGCCTGCTGCTCCCTGCCCCATGCTGGGCACTGAGAGATGGGGCAAAAAAAAAGGAGGAATTGATAAAGTTTCATGGAATGACATTGGCCACACACAAACATCCCCAAAACAGCATCATCCCTAGGGTGCCCACGGACGTGAACGTTTTGCAGCTCAAACCCATTGTGAGACTCAGGCTCTGCCTGCTACCACGAGCCAAGCCTTCCCCAGGCACGTAGCTCCACGCGGCAGCCATCGCCGGCGCAGCAACCCGGAGAACGCGCACGGTGCAGGCACGCACAGCCAGCGACGAGCAACTCGCAGCACCCGCGCAGCGCTCCCCCAACCCAGCACAAACACAGCTCAGTCCATAAGAGCACAGAGGGAAGGGCCCAAACACCCCCAGAGCGCGGTGCTCCCCCAGCCTCCCGCCCCCCGGAGCTCCTGAAGGCCCCATCCCACCACCCGGGCCGTGCTGCGGAGCAGCCCCCCCTGCTCGCCGGGGCCAGGTCTGGCTGCAGCTGTGCAGCGCGTGCCGGAGGGGGTTGTGCTCTGCAAGCAGAGCCAGCAACGCTGTTTGCAATTAAAGCAGCCCAGCAGTTTCCACCACGCTTTGTTCTGCTGGACCTCAGCGAGCTTCAGAGCCCCTTGCTGGGGGGTTCTGGTGCTGGGTGGGTTTTCCCCCTTGCGGGAAAGTTGTTGGCTGCATGCACAGGGATTCAGGAGGTGAAGCAGCACCGCGGTGCGAGTGCCGGGATGGTGACAGCCAGCTTAAAGGCAACGACGGCCGTGAGAAACACCGGCACTAATCCCTGCGGAGAGGATTACACCGCACTGATTTGGGGAATGAAGATGTTTTGTGGTCACCTAAAGACTGAGCAGGGGAGGAGGCACCAGCGGAGCCCCAGATGCTCTGAGCAGCCCCTCAGAAACAAGCAGGAACTCGGGGCTTTATGGATGCAGAAGGGATAACTTTCACGGGAGCAACCCGACACTGCTTCCCCCCAAGCAAGTTTTCAATTAGGGCCTGGCTGACGGAAAATCCCGTAATAATTATGTCAGCGTTGCGGTGCTATGGAAAATGCTGTAATGAGATTAGGTACGCGTCGGGCAGCTCCGCAGCAGCATGGCCACAAGCACGGCTCCCCCGACCCCTCCACGTCCCTCAGAAGGGTTTTGGGGCTGGGAGCCCTCCCTGAACACCCTCGTGCTGTGGGCTCACACCGGGGCTTTCTCCCATTTTAAGCCAAGGGCTGGGGGGAATGCGACGCAGGTCTCCTTCTGGCAGAGGCTCTCCAGACTCCGATCGTTTTCAGCTTCATGATCTCCATCAGTGATTTTTCCTGGAGATATTTATGGCTCTTTCCGTGTTGATTTCCATGTCCCACTGAATATTGCATGTGCTATCGTTCCCCAAGGACCGATAGTCTGAAGAAAGCTGATTCTTCGCAGGCTTTTCTGGAGCTGCTAAATGGCACCTCTTCCCTTCCCCAGCACGATTATATTTGTGCATTTAGCGCTGATTATATTTGCAGGCACATTTGAGCGCGGTTATTAGCTGAAACCTGTCAAGGAGTCAATCTGAGGGGTGAGAGCATCTCCGGGGGCTGTGGCGGAGAAACAAAAGCGGCACCTTCCCTGCTGACGGGGCACATCCAGCCCAGCTGCTCCACTTGTCCCCATCCTCCGTCAAGGGGCAGATCTCAACCGCAAGAAGCTGGAAGCAAGGATGGGGAGATGAAAAGAGGGCAAAAGAGTCAAGAAATGGAGAGGAGCTGCACGGGCCCAAGGGGGAGGTGAGGAATCCGTGCACTGAGAGCAGCAGCTCCTGGGAAGAAGCACTCTGGTACCAGGAGCGAACTCCAGCTCTCAGAGCTGCTTTCCTCACCTCGCTGCTCCATCTTACGGAGGTGATATGAAATTTGGGATGATTTTCTGCTGAAGAAATAAATGAATAGGCTCATGCAGACTGGATTTCTCCCAAGGCAGCAGCGCAAGCTCTTATGGCATCTAACTGCTGCAAAATTGGTTTCCTCCCACCCCTGAGTGGTCCGGGGGGAACAAACCATCCGATCAGCAAAGGGTTTTGACACCGCACGAAGCAGAAAGCTCAGATCAGGTCTGGATGGAAAACAGGGAAAAAAAGGAGGGGCCACGTGGGACAGCAACTCGCTAACAGGCGTCAGGGCAATCACACACACGGCTCTAATTGCCATGGAAATAATTAACACTCTGCCAAGGGCTCAAGGAGTGATTCTATGAGTCCTGCTGAACCTGAGCTCCCATCGGGGCATCAGTGTGGGTTTTTTTTTTTCCCCCCCATTCTTTTGGGACTCTTTTATGATCTCACATGCAACAACTGATTTTTGGCATCTGTGGATGTGGGCTGAGGCTGCTCTGCTGCTGGGATGGCCCCAGCCCCTTCAGCTGCTGCTGTTTCCCAGCCAGCGGCTTCCTAAAGTCAAGCAGCACTTGCTGAACGCTACGAGGAGCCTTTCTGGGTTAATCACACATCCTGCAGATGTGCAGATCCTGCACAGCCAGGCATGACGGAGGAGGAGACAGGAGGAGAGCCCAGCCCTGGGACAGCTGTGTAGGGGAAGGGGCTCACTGATCTCTGCACGTGCCCGCTCCCTTGGCTGGTGCAGGAGCTGGGAACCCTCAGAGGGGACGTCTGGCTTTGGGAAAAACCCAAAATGACCGCTCCCCAGCACACAAAACCTTTCCTATCCCATTTCCTTCTTTCGTTTGTGGACCAGGGAGAAGGGATAGAAGCAGAAAGCAATGACATCTCGTCCTCAGCGGCAGCTGATGCTCCACGTTGCAGCTAACAGAGATGGGTCTGCACCTGCACCCGTCCGGGTGACGCTCACCGCCCCAAGGGAGCACTCCCCCATCGCACACAAGGTGGCTGGATCAGCACCGGCAGCCCTTTGCGCGATGTCTTCCATTTATTTCCACCATTGCTCCACCTCTTGAAGCTGCACAAGAGCCCCACAGGTGCCCCAGAGCAGTTTGGACGGGAGAAGGACGGTGCCGGGAGGTCACGGGAGGTGAAGCCGCCCGCTACCCGCAGCGCATCCCTCCCCCTGCACGTCTGACCCTGCAGCATCAACAAGGCTCTGTTTTCTTTATCCCTTCCAGCAATTCATCAATTTTACTGCTAAACAAAGCCACCTCTTTGAAGGGGAGGTCTCCTCTTCTAAATCTTGCTCGGGCGGAAGCAGCAGATGATCTTAACCAGACGTGGCTTCTTAAAGGGCTGCGGATGCTACTGCTCTGGCTGCAGCCGCTGGAAGATCACGGGGTGCCCCGAGCACCCGCTGCATCACCCCCTCTGCACAGGCACCATCACCCGGCTTCCTCCATCCCCAGGGACCCAACCACGTGCCCCAGCTCCTCACGCAGAGATGCCGTGGCCTCAGCCGGGGGGGTGCAGAGCTCCTGGGAGGTGGCAGCAGCACCCGCCCCAGCTGAGAACCACGACATCTGGGTGAGAGGAGGTGCTCAGGACTGGCTTCTGCCATGCTGAGAGCCTCCAGCCGGCTGGAGATGGATTTTCTTTAGCATATTGGCATGTTACACTCCTGTTTATCACTACAAGCTCTTCGCATACAACCAGGACTACTTGTCACCTCCCATGCTCATGTCTGAGTTTTTCTTTGCAGCTGTGTGGCCAAAACCCCTCTATTTTATTCCCACCTCAAAGAGAACTCCTTGGCTCCTCCATCAGAAGCTCCACATCCAAGTTTATGAAGATTTTCCATGCACTGCCAGCTGGAAGTAGCACCATTTCACGCTGCCACTGTCTGCTGCATCACTCAGGGTGCTCAGTGGAACTGGGTTGTAAATAGATGTAAACAAGCGCTGGCTTTAGGGCAAGACGAAAGCTTTGGCTGCTCTGTCGTGGAGCTAGCTCTGTGCAAGATTAAAACACGGAGCCTGCTTCCTGCCTTGCTTACATGAAGTTCTCATGCACATTTTATAAGATAAACTGCCTGGATATATATATGTATTAAAAAAAAAATGTGAGTTGCTCTGAAACTGATAACGTGGTACATTAACTGGGTTCTGATCCAAAGCCAAGATGCTTTATTAGAAATGTAAATTACTCCTTCACCCACCGCCCGGATCACCAGGAGCTGAGGGCAGGCTCCTCCCAGAGCTGGGGAACAGCATGGAAGACTCCAAAATTGGTCAATTTATGGGGAGGAGGCTTGGAAAGAGGCTTCCCTGGGCAACAGGGACCTGCTGCAAGGCTGAGATGCTCTGCGAGGGAAAGGGGCTTCAGAGACCACCCCCAAAATCACCACCCCACAAATCATTCTCCAGCAGGAGCCAGATGTGCCACCTGCAGCTGTGTGGGTAGGAGGCAGGAGCCCCCTGGCCCCTTTCTGTATCCCCCTGAGACCCCCTCCTTTGCTGCCGAGCTCTGACTGCTCATTAGGTTAATTATTTCTGCATGCGGTGCACACTGCAAGCCAGAGGAAATAGGAATCTGTTTCATGGAGGGAAAAAAAAAAAAAAAAGAAGTTTCAGCTTTTGTGCTGCCTCTGAATTGAAGATGCTTGGGACATTTTGCACTGAAAACAGAAAGCCATTGGCCAGGAGCAGAGACATGCCTAGGAGAGGGGAATTTCTGTCTGAGCCTCCCTCTGGCCTTTTTCAGTCCCACCTATAAGGGAGACGAGTTCAAGACAGCGTGAAAACCATCCAGAGAGGCTCATTGAGTAGTTGTGTGGTCCCACTCGGTAACACAGAGACATACCACAGCTTCCCGCGCTCCTGCCAGGGATAACAAAACCCAGAGCACATGCCCTGGGGACCCGGGGCAAAGCGGAAACGCCGGGTGCGAGCTGCTGGGTGCCACAGCAGCGGTCGGCATTCCGCAGGCAGGGCAGCTTGAATCAGTGCTGCTGCAAAACCTGCTTCAAGGCCCAGAAGGGCACTAACGATGCCCAGGGACATCAGGCTGACCCTAGGGAAGGCACGAAGCTGGTTCTGGAGACAAACCGTGCTCCAAACGGAGCACAGACCACGCTGCGGGACTGAAGCTGGTCAGCCAGGGCTCGGTTTGTAGGGGATGTCGGAGCGCTGCTCGTGGTGGCCGCATTGATGCCCTCCTTGCACAGGACCTCAGCACACTGCCCTGAGAAACGGCTGGAAACGCTCCAGCAGCGAACGTGCCCATCCCCAGGAGGGAAAAAATACCTTGCTTACATTAACAGTGTCTGGATGTTGAATGATGCGCAGAGCAGGAAGCATCGTGGGGCAATTCACAAGCTAAGGCTGCATTTGGTAGCAAGGAGGTAGGGAAATATCAGGAGAAGTGACATGCAGAGACAATAAACATTGGAGCAAGCACGTTATTTGGGGAAGGACCAGCAACACACCCTCAGGCCGCTCCAACCACCACGTTTCACCCTGCACACCACTGTTCTCTTTCTCCACCAGCTGGGACTGGCTCATACACAGGTGTGGAAGGGGCAGGTTCCCCCCCTCCTTCCCGCACCCCTTCCAGCGGGTTGATGGCAGCAATGCTCATTTTTACAGCTCCTGCTTCTGGGAAAAGCTGCTGGGCTCGAGAGCTTTAAGCGGCCAAACAAGAAACAAGCATAGGAAAGCGGAGCAGAGACCTGCCTGGGGTCCCTGGAGGAGCAGGATCCACCCAGTCCTACGGGGAGGGAAGAGCTGGTGCCTCCTTTGGCACCAGCTGGTAGCAGCGGGGTAACTGAGCACCGACAAAACGCTGGTTAACACCTCAACCCCTCTGCAGCAGCGCGATGCAAAACAGCATTTAGGAGCACTCAGGAGGAGGATGGGCTCTGCTCTTTCACCCAACGAGGGCTTGGCACAGCCACCTCTGCGGCAGCCCCAGCAGCTCCCTGCCCAGCTGAGCACCGGGGGTGCAGGCACCTCCTCCACCAGAGCAGCCCCACTGCAGCCCCCCAGGTCAGACCTGGGCACGTTATAGGTCAGGCTCCCAAAAAAACACCACTGGCAACTCCAACAGGAGCTCCTCCCTCGTAATCACCGCTATTCAATGAAATTAAAGCCAAAAGCAAGCAGCTCACACCACACAGACCCTAAACCCCAGTCTGCTGCTGTGCAGCCACATCAACGGCAGCAGAACACAGCCCAGAGGGGACCAAAGCCCAGACCTCAACACGGGGCCAAGGCACCTCCCCTATCGCAGCACCAAGATGTTTGGACCAGGTTACGCGAGAGGAAGCCGGCCCTGATCTCCAAAAGCTGCAAGATCACTCCCGTAACACCACACAGGCACCTGTTGAGGGCACAAACCTTCAAGGGAGGAGGCAGAGGAGAGGCCCAAGTGTCACCTGCAACATGCAGGAGCTCTGCCGCATGGGGCTGGGGCCGGTAGGATGCTCCTTTTCCCCGCGGCTGGCTCCACCCACATCTGCCCTTTGGCAATTTCACATCAGTGTAACAAGAACAAACGAGCTGCTCCAAGGGGAGCTTACGAGGAAAAAAAAAAAAAAAAAAAAAATTTCCAGCACAGATCACACCTCATGAGCAAACAGCACACTTCCAACAAAGAGAGGCAACAAGCGATGGGCTCAGCACGTACCTTGCTGCAGAGCTGGTATCACAGTCCTCCTCCTGGGGCAGGGCTGTGGGGGAAGTGGGAGGCAGGCTGAGCTGCCCACCTGCTTAAATCGATGGTGTGGAAGTGCAGTGCCTAAGTCACAGCTGCAGAGCTCAGTGCAATTACGGGGGGTGATGGGTGCTTGGGAGCGTCGGGGTTTTGTTCCAGCAGCTCCAAGGGCTGCACGGTGCTGACGCAGGGCAGTCGTGGGTCACACGGAGAGATGCTTGGCAAAAGGACGATGCGGAGATGGGGTGCCAGTGGCACATCCCTTCCACCACAGCTTTGTCTTCAATTTGTAACCAAGAGACACCTCAAAGCCTTCATGGGGGTGCTCAGGCCCAGGGGCAAAACCCAAGCAGCGTGGTTGGGGCTGGTCACGGAACAACGCCAGCATCCCAGGAACAAACAACAGGTTTGGCCTGCCCAAGGAGAAATAGGGCTCAGAACAAGATATTCCATGTCTGCCTGAGCAGAATAATCTGCAAACGTAATCAGCCATTTGGGTGATTAATGCACTCTGCTCTGTAGAGGCTTCTCTATCCAAATCTTGGTTAAAAATAATAAAAAAAATCCCTCCAGCTTCCATGGAGAAATCCAGATATCAAAAGTGCGGTGACACAGATGAACACACATCCCAGCAGGACCCCAGGGAACTGACAGAGCAAGCAGCAGCGAAACATGATGTTACCGAGCGTGCAACAAGCATCCCAGCTAACCAGACTGGGAACCCAACCACGGTAACAAAAGCAAACAAGCCAGGGTTTAAATAGAAGCAAAAACCTTGGAAGGGAAAACCAGTGAGAGCAAATGTTTACCCTGATGATGGGATAGTTTAGAAATTATGGCTGCACGCCAGCTCTCCAATATTTTTAGTTTTGAAAGCTCTGCTAATCTCAGCCTGCAAAGCAGGCGGGTCCGTCCCCTCGCCCCCTCTGCTCAGTGGGGCACCAGGACCCACTCCTGCTTTTGGGCACACACCTGCCTGACAATCAGGGCAAAGGCCCCCAGCACCTGATTTTTGGGGAGGAAACCAACCATCAGCACAGTGCACAGGGGTTTTGCAATTACCAGCTAATTACAGTTAAAGCAGAGACAAATGCCCAGGTGAGTTGACTAAGATCATTATGGGACACCTGGGCAGCAGGAGAGAAGCCGAAGGGGGACTGAGGGAAGGTGATGGGGGCACAAAGATGCCACCATGCAGGGGTTTAACATTGATTCACACTGGTAACACCTCGCTAATCTTAGCTGAGCACTCGAGTTTGGGAGCTGCCTTCGGAGAGCAGCATAGTGCTGGGATGGTTTGCAACAGAAAACCACGAGGGATTAAAATATTGTCAGCAGCACAGGACAGGAAGGAATTTGGGGATTAGGCACGGCCTCAGCTGTGACACCGGCCAAGGCTGCCACCGTCCTGGGTGCAAATCATGGGGAGCACAAACACAGGGCTCTGCTCTGCCTGATTAAAGAGACGATGGATGGAAACGCTCCCTGTGTTTATGGGGAGGAAGGCAAGGGGCAAAAAGCAGGAGCCCAGCCTGCCCCGGGGCCGGCCCTGCAGGGCAGCGAGCCAGAACGAGCACTGGGGTCAGAGCCAAGCTTGGAAGGAACGAGTCGGGTTTGAACTTGCATTAATTTTATTCACATTTCCAGGAGGAAGCATTGGTGGAGTGCACCATCACCGCCAGTGACAAAAAGCTCAAGGATTTGTTTGGTTTGAAACAGGCAAACATTTCAGAGGCTGAACAGAGACAACAGGCGCACGCTCCCTTCTTCTGTGTGTGTTTCCAGTTCAAGTACCAGGAATTTCAAAAATAAGCTAGCTCATCACATGATGGAGAGAATGTCAGAAACTTTAAAGCTTTCTGTGGTACAAATCCCTAAGCAGGGCATGAAAGTAGCAGGCAGGAAATCTTCTCCAGCTGAACTAGCTTATCCCCTGGGCTGAGGTTTTTTTTCCTTTGGTTGTAGAATTTTGCTGTCAGTGTTGCTGAACGCTTCTGTCCAACTTTAATGCAATTCATTACCCACAGCTGAAGTTTGCTACTCCTGGATTACAAGGATGATCATTTGTGATGGCACAGAAAAATTTTAACAGTCCAGTTAACAGCAGAGAGAAGGAGAACAATCATTTTGCATTTCCAACACACATCCGGGAATATGACCCATTCTAACTGAAACAACAGAGATCTGAATTGCACTGCTGGCCCACAGGGAGCTGCCACAGCTCTGAGAGGCTTTTAGGGAACACACTTCCCAGTGACTGCTGGGTTCAGCTGGGCCAGCAGCTGGGTGGTGCTGGTATTTAGCACACCACGGAAGTCTCCTCAACCAGGTGACATTAACCACCTTCAGCTTTGTTCCACGCAGAGCTACAGCTTTTGGCTTTCTGCTTCAAAGTGCATGTTCCAACTAGACAACAAGGCATTAGACAACGAAAGGCATCCACCGACCTCTTGCCTCCACACAGGACTGAGAGAAGGCAGAGCTGACTTTGTCAAAGCAGAGTCTGGCGACAGAACCAAGTCCCTGAGCCGCAGGTGAAAGCAGCGCTCCCTGGCACAAGCGAGATGGCATCAGCAGCCACCGAGTTCCTAAGCCAAGGAGCAACGCTGGGGCTCAAAGATGAGTTCCTTTGGTTTTTCTCAGTCTTCTGAGTGTTAGGGAATTTTAAACGTGTCCAGTGAAGGCACTGGAAATCTTTCTGCCCTTGCAGTATTGTGAAGTTGCCTGATTTTATTAGAATATAGCTATATTTGGAAAAAGAATCGGCAATAGATGTGTGCACATTCTTGCTTGCTCTGCAAAGACAATTACTGGATTACAGAAAAAGGCACAAGAAGCACATTCCTCCTTCCTCTATCCCTAAAAGGTTTCCTCCTTCCTCTTTGCTGAAAGCACCACTTCTGCTGTCACTGAATACACTCCAAGTACACACTTTCATCTTTGATCCAGCTGGCTTGGAAGCCCCTCGGATTAAAGATCTCTCTTCTGTCTGAATAATTTCAGTGACTAGAATCTCATTGCTTGTTTCACCAGTTCTCTTCATCCTCCATCTATATTTAGTAAAAGAGATGAAATAATATTACATTTTGTTTTATTGCTGGAAGCAATCTGCTGTCCCCCAACGCAGTCTCCCACAGGAAGGAGGTAAAACAGGATTCAGCAGGACCTGCTGACTGGAAACAGGAACAAGGTAAAACTGCACGCCCCCCCCGCCCGCTGGCTGTTAGACGGGGAAACTGGGGCAAGGAAGGGCTCAGGGTTACTGAGCAAATAGCTGGAGAGCCAGGAACAAAACAGGGCAGCTACTGATCCTCTGCTCCAGCTGTCAAGGAAGTTCTGCTTTGCCTGGAAGCTGAGTTGCGGCAGGGCCCAGGAGATGACGCAGTTCTTTACAGAAACTTGGGATGCACGGAGGGGGGACAAAGGAATGTGACTTTTTGGTGAAAATCCCGGTTATCATACTATAAATTCATTTTAATAAATTTATATCTTGTCTAGTCCCTAACACTGCATTAAATTACTACACTCTCCTGCAGTTGCCTGGCTGATATTTCAGCTATTGAATACCTCACCACCCCTCCGTCCTCTCTGTGGAAGGCTTAAGATCCTTAACGTCTTACACAAAAATAGAAGGTATGGAGGCAAATTAATCCAGGACTGCATGCATTCAGCAGCATGGATTCTGCTCTGTTTACAATGTGAAGGAACGTACTACCTTAGCAAGATCACAAGGACCTTCCCAGAAGCTGAGAAGGACACGGACATGGAGAAATTAGGGGCAGAAGACTGAGAGTGTTCTTCACATCGCACAGAGCGTGGTCATCTCAGCTCCTACAGAGAAGCTGCAGGACTGGGACTAAGGCAACAGCAGTGGTGACAGAGATGCCAAGCACAGGCAGCAGCTCGAGGTGCCTGTGGGTGGATCACGCCCCAGCCCGCAATGCCCTGAGCAATCCGTGCAACCTGGGGCTGAGCGTGACGGCACGCTGGCCTTCGGCAGCACAGCGTGAGCATGCCGACAGCGCTCGGAGGGGTTCACCCATTCACACACAGCCTGGAAACTTTGAATGCAGGGGTTAAAGGCTTACCTGGCTGAGGAGGGTCTTGTTGAACTCCCAGAGAGACAAATATCTACAGGGAGAGTGGCCAGAAGCTAGCATGATGCCAGGTGCATGGGAAACATGGAGCACGGCCCCAGCAGGGCTCGGGGCTTCTGTCAGAAGGAAATGGTTCTGGAAGAAACAGCACAGAAATCCCCCATCCACGACACTGCCGTCCCTCCTGCATGTTCACAAAAGCATGCTCTGACTTCCAGCACAGTGGGAAACGCCAGCACTCCCCTCTGCCATGAAAGCACAGACTGCCATGCACAGGAACAGAGCCTCAGGCTTTGCTCCCTCCCTGACACAGATCAGCAGTCTCTTTTGAGAAGTTACTCTCAGCTTGGATTGCTGCCTGGTCAGACCCTGATCCCCCTGCAGTCAGACCTGCCCCTGTGTTCTTCCTGCCTCACCACTAGAGATGCTGGAGCCAGCACCTGGCTACTACAGCCCACGTCCCACTGGTACAGCAGACCAACGTCCACCCGGAGGCTGAAGCACTCAGTGGTCACAAGTTTTGATTGAAAGTAAAACTGAATTGCTTCTAGGAAATTTGCTTGGCACTGTACACATACACTGGACACGGTGGGGTTTCCAACTCCTATTCCCAGCATCTGGCTGACAGCGAAGACAGCTCGGACGAACTCACCCAGTCCCCAAGTGCTCCTGATTGTGCCACAAGGTGCTCATGGTCCAGACAGCAGTTGCACAAAAGCACTGATTGGAGAAATACAGCTAGAGCATTTGTCTGCTGTGGGAGAGAGAGGGAAAGATCTTTGCCTACCCAAAACCTATTTAAATAGGGCTTGTCTCCAGCTCTTGAGTCACAGCACTGAAGGACACAGGTGAGTTGCTCTGAAGTGCACCTATTTCCTTACTCCCCCTCTTCAGAGTTTTTATACATGCACATATTAAACACGCTGGTGATAACTCAGTCTCTTTCAGGCACTACCACTGGACACAGCAGTCCTTCTGCTCATAACTTTCCTCTTTCTATTGCAGCTCCACCGATGTTACCCTGGACTCCCCTTATAACTGGAGGTTTCTTCTTGATCTCAAAAAGAGATTGATAATATCAAAACCAAATTCAATTACAAAATATAATAATAACCTCTTCTTGGAAGTGAAGCTGCCCCATATTCCAGATTGTGGCAGGATTTTTACGTCCTCAAAATATTTTTAATAAGTTCTACTTAAAATACATCTGAGTCCCAGTCTGCCTCTTGGGCACGCTGAAATGCTCTCAGTGGAAGGTCTGCTCCCTGTCAGTTCCTCCTGGGCTCAGCCAAAGGGCTCTTCTCACTCTTCTTCTGCAGACTTGAGCATGAGAATGGCATTGTAGATCTTCAGGGCAGGACCCAGCTTGATGCTGAGTATTTTAACTAGGTCGGTCTGGTTCAGGAGCAGAAAGGCCTCACCATCTATCTGCTGGAGGTGCAAAACACAGCATAAGATAAAAATTACAATCAGGAAACAGGCAGGATTCTGGCTGTTCAGTTAAACTGTGTGCTTAGAACTGAGGAATCAAAGTACAAACACAGCCCTGAGGACTCAAACCTTGTATTTCTCCCCAGCTTTGGCACCCACACCAGCATACTGCCCTTCCCAGGGGTCTCCGGCCTCACTTAGAATCCTGTTTTCTAGAAACAGAGAAGTCAGAGCGTGGGCAAAACTACAGAGAGATCATGAGGAGGAGGCTTGTTTGTTAGGCTTCATGTTCACTACAAGGATACTTACTCCAAAAAGACAACTGTCAAAAATCCTGCAGCCTAGTCACAATCTGTGGCCAAAAATTAGGTCAGGAAATGCAAGTCTTCTATCCAAGAATTAATATATTACACTGATCTGCAATGATTAGAAGTATAAAATCACCATTTCCCAGTGCACTCATCACATACTGTCACTGCACAGCTTCTTGGACTCCTGTTAAGCTGTTCAGGGTAAAAATTCAAGCTCTTCTGCCTTTTTGGTCCGCTTGGCTAGAAGCCTCACAGATGAGAAAAAAATTGTCAGATGTGAACACCTGGCTGCTCCCAGAACAAGTGCTCTGCTCACAACCACCCAGTCTCCACTGAAAGCAGCAACAGGAGGCTATTATGAAATAATTTTCAATGACACTAAGTGGGCTTGTTCAGCACAGGGTAAAAGAGAAGAAGTGCTGTATAAAATGCAGCACAATAAGGACACGGAATCTGTCTGGATTTACACACGTCCTCTCCTAATCCATCAGCAAGGAGACACTCAGTTAGATCCAAAGCAAGTGATCTAAAACCATTATTACCTGGTGAAAATCAGGGGTGCTCTAGGTACCAGCCAGTAAAAACAGATTATTTTAAGAAGAGGTTAAAAATGTACTTCGGCTCACAAGAACATCCACGGAAACAACAAAGATATAATTAATGTAAACCTCAAATGCTGCAGGGAAGAAGCCAAAGATTAATGGACACAGACAAACAATATGCGTCTCTCTGAGTTATTCCATTAAAGTCCATTTACAGAGCCTGACAGCATCTCCTCCTCTCACTTGATGTTCACCAGCACAGCGGACAACGGCAGACGCTCAGCCCATCCAGAATAACAACTCCTCTCTCCCTGCAGCCTTCCTAACTAGAATTCTTTTGAATGTCAACAGCTGGCGGGAACCTGGACAAAAATGTAGGTAAGGCAAAGAGCTGGGAGCCAGGAGATTTGGGTTCTCCCCCCCCTTCTAACCTCACAGGAGGCTGTTCAGCAAGGTACATACATACCTCCCAGTATGTAGACTGGAAATGACAGCAGGACTCCCAGTCCACAGAGAGCCACACAACTTCCCTGAATCTTATTTGCAAGCTGCCTGGAGTCTATACTGCTGCAATGTCCATGTTAAAAATAGCTTGAAATAAACGGACTACTGCTTAAATTAAATAAAGAGTCAAGAGTAGGAGAAAACTGCTGGAAAACAATCTTATGTTTCAAAATGCTTTTGAGTCCAATATTATTATTACGTTTCACTTTCACTGCATTGCCTCAAGGATGCTTATTTTAAACAGACCTTCCCTGAACTGGTCCTAGAAACAAGCACAGTATCACTGCCTGTGGTTTATTATTCATTTCTTTGTTCTGTCTTATGTGGATGGTTTTTAAAATTCTGTGCACAATTTGTTCTCTTCATTTGTAACGTAAGCAGCAACTTATCCCTCTTCCCCCCGCCAAGAGAAGTCTGTGAGGGATTTATTTACCCTAAACAGAGAGCACTCAAAGACCTGATTACAGCTAATGGGCAGCTCTGGTGGAGTCCAGCAGCCCTGTCACTCACACCTGAATTCTGGCCAAAGCCAAACTGCTAAAAGGGTTTTAATTTCACACTGACAGTTTAGTTTGAGTACAAACCTGAAGAACAATCCAAGCCCCTCTCATTTGGCATAGAGAGTCACACTTTGAGGCTGCAGAAAATAAGGTATTAAAATAGAACATGGCTACGCTGCTCCCTGAACTAGCAAACAGCCTTCATGTTCAGGACCCATTTAAATTATTATTAGAAGAAACAGAACAAATTGTGGATGGCTGGATTCATTAGAAGACTTACATCTCACTTACCCAAGCCCTCACCTCCGAACACGTCTTCACTAGAAACCGAGACGTAGCCTTTATTCTCAGCTATGCTCAAGGACTGGCTCGTTTGGGCAAATGTCATTATCCCCACTACTTTCAATTACACACTATTCCCTATATTGCTACACTGCAAACAGTGCTTTTTGCAAGCCTCAATTTATTTTGCTTTTTATTTTATGTGCGTGTTTTAGAATAAGGGAAAATAAAATACAGAGACATAAATCCCATAAAATGCACTACAGCCTGATTCATCCTGAAAGGAAGCCAGCTCTGGGGAGCAGCCATCTATCACAAACCTGCCCTTTAAGGCTGCTGCACCGTGCAGTGCTGCTCCCCAGCATTCAGCCTGCACCAAATGCCTTGCAGGATGCAGGGAAGGTCCAGCCCCTTCCCTCAAGCTCTTACGATGAGAGCAGCAGAGCTGTGGTGACAGAAGGTGGGGGGGGGGGCACGTCTGTGCTAATTAACCAGGGGCTCAGAAAGAAGCTCCAAGTCATACCTGCAATGTAACTGGAAGCCAAGGCACTCAACAGAGCCTCAGCACCGTACGGTCAGTGACAAGGCACACGCTGAGGAACAGACAGCCACATTCTGCACTAGCTGTGGTTTCTGAGAAGCCACAAGGAGGGAACAGAACCCAGTGAGTCCAGCACGACGCAGCAGTGACAGGAGACGCTCAGTTCAAGGAAAGGTTCCTCTCCTGCTCCCACCTCGGGCCACGGGAGAAGCCAGGGATTCCTAAGAAACCCTCCGGCTGCCAGCCTCCCCAAGAGAAGCAGGCATATGTTCTTATTAGAGGGAGCAGATGAGATCCTCACTGCACCATTCCGACAGGACATCTTTATAACGATGCCAAAAAGACTAGACAATAGTCCAAGACAGGATGTTAAGCATAAGCTAAGTGATTAGAACTGGAGGGGAAATGTAAAGCAGCAGAATGCAATTAAGCATGCTGGAATTCAGCTAGACGCCGAAGCTGCCTCCTGAATGCCACGGGCTCTTCACTGACAAGGCTGAGCACATCCAGGTAGTCCAGCTCCAGGCCAAGAGGGGCACAAAACCACCCAGCTGCCATCAAACCCACCAGAGCCACAGCACGGAATCTGGGCAGACCTGACTTACCTCTTCCCTGAACACGGCTGCTTGCTCTTTGCAACCAGGCAAACGCTGGATAAAGCTGACCACCTGCAATCAGGTTCAGAAGAAGAGAAACAGGGATGATTATTTTTACTTGATGCCCGTTTTAATCTTATTTCTTATATAAGTCCTGTATGGCAAATTTTTAAAATCTTTAATACTTATAACCCTCCCATCAATGAAGGGCATATGCTAGAAATAACAAAGGGTTGCTGCCACAACACCTTTGTAAAGCTTACTCTGGCTACAAATAGTACTTCCCATCCTGCTATTTGACCATTTCTCTTTCTTTAGGAGTTCAGTTTCTCCATCGCTCAAAACGGTCCTTATAAACCATCACTCTTATTTTTACAGATTAAAAATTGTATGCGGCCATACATTATTTTAGATCCATCCACAACTTTACTTCCTCTACGGTATTGTCAGAAAATCAAATTAAAAAGAAGGATTTTGACAATTTTCCACGATGACATCCCTTTAAGAGATGAGATAAATCAATCAAATGAGTGCTCCTGGTTTACCAATACACAGAAGGCAGAAGAGCTAGGAAAGAAAGCAGTTTTGCTTTTATTTAATCCCTGGTGGATGCAGAGGATCCAAGGAACCAACACGATTGAAGAAGCAAAAGTTAATTTTACATTTCATATTAGGGAAAACCTTGCTAAGCAGGAGATCTGTTAACATTTGGAATAATCTCCTCTGAGACATGCAAGCAAGCCTTGGATTACATTATATAACACCACACAGTGCAAGGAGCAATCCCAAATGCGATGGAGGATGACTTAATGCGTATTGTCTTCTCCATCTGCAGCTTCAACGGTTCACAGAAGATTTGCACATCGAGGCATAATCAGATCAAACGTCTCATGCTAATTGGGTGCGCTCCCTTGCAGGAACAGCTCTGATTCATGCAGCATATTCATCTGAGTTATTACAGATGTGACATCTCTTCCACGAACACAAACAGACAAACAGTTAGGAGGGGTCACCCTCAAAGGCAAGTTTCCCTTGCACTCGTGACTGTCGGACTCCCTCCCGAAGCACGTCGCTGTGTCTCCAGCTGATCCCACCACCCGCTCGGGCTCCCTCCCTTCCCCAGCTCGGCCTATGCAGAGCTCGCAGGCTGCCCTCCAGCTGCACCCCACCCTGGCAGAGCAGATTTCTGGGGAGCAGCTCTGGCTCCCGTTGCTTCTGTTACACAGCCCGAGAGCAGAGCCTCTCTCTCATGTTTTGCCATTACGTTGTGCTAGGAGGGAAAGCTCAGTTTTAAAGAGAACCCCTAAAATCCACAGCTTCATCATGCAGCGACCCCAAACCTTCTTGTGCAGAACTGCAATTTCCTATGGCAAACAAACAACAAAATAATGCTTTCCCTGTATCTCATTTTGAACCCCTGCCCTCCTTATAATTAAAAAACAAATGAAAATGCTTCTGCAAGGCTGGTATCTTCCAGAATTTAAGTGACACTTGGACCCTTGAGGGCAAGACAGTAAATGCCCTCAGGGTCTGTGGCACTGAGAGGCTGGTAGAGGTCTCAGGGGAAAGATCTGAGCTTGCCTTGCTCTTCTGTCGTTCCCTGAACAATTGCTGCTGGCCACTGCCATGGATGGAGTGCTGGGCCTTTGATCAGCCTCAGAAGTCATCTGTGTGTACACAGCAAGAACTCTGCTCCACGGGAGTGGCCTTTTAAACAAACAGGAGTCCTGGGGTTTACCAGAAACTGAGAAAAAATGAGGAAGGAGGAGGATGCAAGAGAAGAATACAGGAGGGATGGTTCCCAGGGCGTGAGCCAGACCCCACCCGGCCCATGTCATGAGAGGACAGTCCCAGACCCAGCCATGGCAGCTGAGAGACAAGGGAGGTGCGTGAGGCCAAAACAAAGCACCGCGATGGGCTGGAACAATCCCGTGTGGACCCACAAACAGTGTGTGGGCCCACAGTGATGGCAGCGAAGCACTTAACCCAGGGAAAGGGTGAGGGGCTTGGGAAGGGTGGAGATGTGTCGGACAGGTGAGGGGCATGGTGGGTTCAGGCAGATCGAGGCTCTTCCTTTGAGGAGGTGAACTCCTGCCTGCCTTGTCTGCTGGTAAAAATCTGCAAGAATAATATCACCTTACACTATGACTCCGTATCGGCAGAGTGAGTGGGGAAGAAAAAGCGGTCTGTGTAAAATTCTGAGAGCACCGTAAAAACCCCACGCAACAGGTGCTAATGAGATCCCAGATTCACGTGGTGAACTGAAACCAGCACAGCACTGGTGTCGTTTTGGTAAAGCTGGAAGGTGGTCTCACCCCTTTGGTGCCAAGCTGTAGCAGATCATAGTAGTAACCCGTAAGCAATTAGCACAAGGAGAGTCCCCCCACAAGGTATTAGCATCTGATGCAGGATTAACTAATGAACAATTCAGCTCTGGCACGTATTAAACGTTCTTCTGTGATCCAATATCCTTCACTAGCTGTGCTTTGAAAACACGACAGGAAGCTTTCAATAGATAACAAAGCTGTATTAAAGTAACTGCTCTTGTTGACTGCTCAGTGTTACCGAGAGTTTCTTAGCTTGAGGGCCCCTAAATATTGCTGCTGCTCTGCCATTTCAGCTGTTCTCAACCAACAAAGAATTAAAGCAACATTTTTTTCCTTGATGTGGGTTTTATAAAACAAAAACAGTTCTTCAGTCTAAAACCAAAGTAGAATTTTACACTCCCATTGCTCGTTTCAGATCAGCAGAATGGGCTCCTTTGTGCAGCAGAGTTCAAAGCACAACCCATAGGCAAAAGTTTGCCCTGTAGGAGGATGTTAGGAGCCCAAATACTGACAGATCCAATCTACTTTGGACTCATAAGAACACAGAAAGTCCTACTGCTTTCATCTTCCAGGCCTTGCAGCTACAGTGCCCTGCACATGCTGATCCTGCAAGTGCTCACACAGAGGCCAAATTAATTCCTGTGGGACTTCGTGATGAACACAATTTGCAAAAACCAATCCACTTCACTGAAGTGCAAGACAAAACCTGTAACGACTTCAGCCAGCCCTCTGTGGTGCTGCAGCTGGTATTTTTAATGTGCCAGTCACACTCCTACTGGCAGGCAGCACTTCATCGGTAGTTTCAGGCAGCTCACAGTATTCTGGGTTTTGAATCACTGTATCCTGAGTGCCCTGCTCTGATGCACTGTGGTCTCTACTTGTATTCATCTGTTATCAAATTAATACCCTAGTTAAATCTACCCAGCAGTTGCTTTAAAGGTCAACTGTAAAGGACAAATTTTATTTGGCTTGTATCCTGACTCCGTTCCTCCATCAAACAACCTCCATGTTTTGCCAAAGAGAAAGAGATTCTGATTGTTTTCATGTCAGAGGATTAGCTGCTTCTGCCTTTATTGATTTATTAAAAGATCTTTTGGAAAAAAATCAGTGGAAGCTTTCTCAAAAGAAGGATACAAATAGAAAATCTCTCAGACAGATTTTTTTTTTTCCTCCTGGCTATGAATTTAATTCAAACTCATTTTCATTAAAACACAAAAGAAAAATTAAAAAGGACCATTTTTTAAAGCAGACATACTAATTACTCTAGCCCCGTCACATTTGCTGTGGCTCCCATCCCCTGAGATTATGCAGTCCCACCAGACTCCAAGCAGTCCTCCAGCATGAAGAGCAAAGTCAAGATTGGATTTATCGGATGTAAGAGGCACTCAGGGAAAATGCACTTTCTAAAAGTCTCTGAAGATCCTCTATGCATCATGCAGAATGGCACCTTTTCCCTGCTTTGCAGATTACCTCCTTCCCTACAAGCCTAACATTACAGCACATTTCTCTTGAATTAAATGGCCTGTGATTAAGCGCCAGGATCCAAATTGTCACCACTTCCCAAGTGGAGCTACAAAAACTTATTTATGCCCAAGGCACCAAGTCAAAAAACAACTACTCAGCACACAAAAGATACCAGCTCTCTCACATGCCACCTAATTCCAGGAGACATCTCAAGAGCTGGGACTGCAGACTTATCCCCAGCGGCACAGCTACCTCTGCCAGAAACCAGGTCAGGCTGTGGGCAGTTCTGTTCCAGGGGAAACAGGCAGGGAGACGCGGGAGGAGTGGGCATGCACAGTGCAGCTTGGAATTATCTGCAATGTGAAAGTGAATCAGCAGCAAAGTCACAGGAGAGGGGGAGGGAGATCAGAGAGAAACAAAATCTGCTGTCACAATGGTGTTTCAAGCCTGAGGACTAAAGGGGTAAACAAACAAACAAACAAACAGAATACCATTCACAGAAGTAAGACATGGACACCAGAGGGTTAATAGGGATCCCTCCCCCCCCTTTATACAGGGACTTGGGTATAACTTCCAGCTGAGTCAGCTATGGCATATGCAAAGCAAACAGAAAAGCATTACCTAGGAAGGCAAAGAAAAAAAGATATTTTCCAATTAGCACTCCAGAAAAGGGGGGCCCTGCATCCCCACAGACGCGCAGCAGGTAACTCACCTCTTCCACAGTCCATTTGGCCACGTGCTTGGCTGTGAGGCCTGCGACCTCCGGCAAGAGCTTGCAGTGCTGCTCCCAGCAGAGGTGGAGGCGGTGGCTTGGGTCAGAGGCCAGGGATGGCATGAAGATGGACTGGTGGAGGGCCTGCTGGAGATTGCAATTGGGGTCTGGAAAGGAAACGAGACAAATCAGAGCAAGCCTTCAGGAAGGAGCAACGGTAAAGAAGGAGAAAGAGTCACAGTCTGGAGGGAAAAGCAAGGCAGGGCACGCAGACAGCCAGGCGCTGCTGCTGCATGGCACACTGAGCTCTCCTCACCCTCCTGAGAAAGAGAAACCAAAAAAAGATAAGATAAGATTGCCCAGCTGGAGGCTTTATAGTTAGCTTCTTCCCAGGAAAATGATGTCACGCTGCTAACACAGAAGATGTTTGCAGCGTTTTATTGACAAGGTGGAGGAGTTCTGGTAACAGCATCTTCAGCTGGGAACTAACGGCATCGCTCCAGCTCGCAGCTGCAGGCAGCCTGTGAGGAGCTGATGGCCTGGGGGACTCCCAGGCCGGGAGTGCTGCACGTTACCTCCAGACAGCAGTTCCCTCATGTGTCAAGTGATGGAGGCTTTAAAAATCAAGGAGGAAAAAAAAAAAAAAACAAAAAAAAAGAAATCACCCCTCCCTAATGAGATCATTTGAGTAGTGCAGAGTCATGGTCCTACAGGGATTTGCTCAGTTATACAACAGGAAGTGAAGCAGAGGATGGAAACAACATGGAAAACATTCCTCTGGTTCGCAGCGGGCAGCACTCTGTCCCCGCTGCTGGCACAGGCACAGGCTGCCAGGCGCCATCCCGTGGCAGTAGGGCCCAAAGCCCGTTTTGCTGCTGCATTCATGCAGGTTCCCCAGGCACAGCTCCCAGACCCAAGTGCCATTTTGCTGCTGTGCTCACACAGGTTCCTCTCACACAGCATCCATCCGGCTGCTGCTCGTCTCTGCCAGATTTATTCAGCGTCACCGTGAGCAGCAGTCTGCGGGACGGTGCGCGAGGCTCGGCGGGGTGTGCCAGCCACTACTTGTGACACACAGTGCAAGCAGTACTGTAAGGAAAAAGCAGACTTTGACAGGTTGCCTGCTCCTCAGCAGCTGAGGTGAAAGCAGTGCCGCGGAGGCAGAGGCTGGTCTGGCACAAGGTTATTCATCTGTCCCCAGCTGTGTCACCCCACCTCATCTCCACCTCCGTAAGGGACATGGGACAGCATCATACAGGTCTCTATTGCTGATAATGAGACCGAGAGGGGGTCTTAAAAATATATATATATAAAACCCAAGTAACTCTTCAGATGGGATGGAAGCTCTGGGCAGTCATGAAATTACAGGTCAGCGGATTACTGCAGAACTTCCCTCCACTGATTTCCATCACTCTGCTTAAGGTGAATGCAACAGGAAAGCAGACAGCTTTCCCTGCCAACTGCAGCTGCAGCTCAGAGCTGGCAGGCTTCTCTAGCTCTGACTGCAGAAGTCAGCACTAGGTAAAAATGAATTTAGAAAAAAAAAAAAGCTAGGCACCTGTCCCAGTTCATGCCTGCTTAGCTATTTTTGATTGGAGTCTATTACTATGTTAAATCCTCCTAAAAGCCTGGTCAGCTCGGTTCTCTGAAATGGCTTTTTATAGTAAATCTCAAAGTTAAGCATATGGTTTGGTAAAGTGATATCAGAAAGCTTCTCCTAAAACTTAACCTGTCAACTACCGGAATAAAAAAGGCATTATTTTTCCATTTGATTTTTTTATTTTCTTTTTCATCCTAAGGAGAACCCCCAAAACGACACCCCAAATGATTCTAACTATACTTCTGAATACGCAGGGGGAATCGACAGAAAGAAGTTGATGGAACTTAGCAGCTATCTGGCAGGTTTTGACTGAGTCTCTCGTAACACCTCTGCTGGCTCTGTCAGCAGAATGGTCACAGACTGGGGAACAACCCCCCCTTGCCACCTCAGAACAGCATGCAGCAGTACAGGAGACGGTGAAAGCTTGTCTTCTCAGCTCATAAACACAACGCTTCACTCTACGTAAAGTATTAAACCTTACACTTCTAAGCAATTTTACCCTTCTTCCTCATTTCACAGGAAGAAAGACAACCATTACCGTCATCTCCAGGCTGTGCATTCTCTTGACAGTGGAATCAACAACAAAAAAGCTGTGAAGTTTTAAATTGCCCTTGTGGGTCTGGTATCTTGCACATGCACACACACACACTCACACAGAGAAATAAATGAAAATCAACCAACCTTTCCCACTGTTTTCCTGTTTCACCATCTGGGACTTTCTGTAGGCATGTGAGCACCCAAGCCTGAAAGCATCAATTACAAAACATTTCAGATGGCAACACAAACTGATGTAACTGATGTACAAAGGGATTAATGGGGTGCTTAGGAACCAAAATCTTCTCCCTCTTAAAATTAGCAATAGGGCTTCTCTGTCCCTGGCCTCTATTCTCTAAGCTAAGGAGTGTGACATCAAATTCACAGCTACAACTTGGATTTGAGTTCACTGTGGGAAAGAAAGCCCACAAATTAGTGGGAGGAAAGAAGAATTAACATGTCATTCTAAAACCCTGTGCTGCAAACCTCTGATCAAACTGTGCCGTTCTAAGCTCCTGATTTACATCGGTATTTCAGATATAGCAGCAGCAGCAAGAAACACAAATGTTAATCCATGAAAATACGTCACCAAAAAATCGTATTTACTTTTTTGGTTTGGCTTTGATGTTTGCAGAGGATTTCTCTTCTACCCAGTCTTTCGCTTTATTCTTCTCAGACTGCTCCGACAGGCTGTGCACACTGCTTTGACATGACTTCTCACTGTCTTGTATAGATTTTCTGGAGAGACAGACAAATGATTGCAGCTAAGCTGACTTTCTCAGCTCTCTTTTTCCCAGAGGAGAGCAAAACTGGCAGCTTCTTCCAAATGAGAGCAACAACTACCACCTAGTGGTGAAAACTTGCCCCTACCATAATTACTGGCACAGTACAGAGTGCTTTTTTACTCTGCTTTTAGCATAGATTGAAAGAGATTACGTGAAATAATCAGCCCCTGTGGACAGAGGCTCCAATCCCAGCAGCTACAAGAAACCCACTGAAACACGTGCTATGGTGAAACCAAGAGATTTAACATTTTTGAACCTTGATTCCTCTGGATAACACTGAAGACAGTTTCCATGTCTGAGGTTGCTGCACTTACTGAGCCACACAGCTGCCCCAGGAAGGACAAACAGCAGGAACCTGTAAGATCTGATACTGAATTCAAACCTTCCACTATCAGGAAACAAACTATTTAGAAGAATATACATATATTACCATTTTAGAACGACATTTACTCTGGGAGAATCCCAAAACTCCTGAGAGAATGTTATGGTAATGGTGCCATTGAAATGCAATCAATTCTGCTGTCCAGAGTAGCAAAAAGAGACCCCTGCACCTTACTGGGCTGGGAGGAAGGAAACTTTGGCCACATGCACCTTGGGGGAGTGGTGTTCCTTTTGTCTGACCAAATACATCTTTAAAATTTTATAAATCTAAGCAAAACAAAGCAACTTTAAAATGTGTATAAGCCTTAGAATATTAAAAAGACCAAAAGTATCACTGGAGATTGCCTTAGTGAGACTGGAGTCCTACAGGCTGAAGTGAAAATATTGAAAGCCTTTACGGCCAGATTTGTCCCATGACAGACCAACTGCCTCCTGCAGTCCAGGAACTAATACACAGTTTGCCTCCATGATACTCTATTCCAAGATTTTCTAGTAAGAAAATAAAGTACCTAAAGGAGCTCAACTTGTTTGCCAGGGGGTACTCATAGAGCCCTTGCACCTACCCATGTAATGCGACCGGCTCTGAGGTGGATCGCAGTCACAGTTTAATAGTGCAAAATAATCTTGCTTGACAGTTTTAGGACAGGAAATGAAGAAAAAGAATATATTTTAAATTGAAACAGCAAGGAAAAAATTATGGAGACAGAATGCAATTTCCTTTGTTGGAATGTGACCAGAGCAGCAGGATTAAGGAATCAAGAAATCTATTAAGGCATTTGAGGGTATAAAAGTGCACTGCCTTGTTAAGAGTGTCTGGGGCATGGGTCAGCATTACAGACAGATGAACTCAATGCTCTGCTGCTTCTCTGCCAACTTCTGTGGTTTTCAGCTGTGTAAAATGGTTTTGCTCCCCAGTACCTGTCCAGGAAATGGGCTCAGCTCACCTGGATTGTGGAGAGTCCTCCTGAGAAGACTCTCCTGTTCGCAGCAGAACTTGGGCAGGGGTCTCCAGTCTCTTGGCTTTCTGGAGGCTATTGCTAGGAGGCCTCTCCCCAGTCAGGCGGTCCTGCAGCACGTTTTCTTTGTTGAGGTTCACATCAGAATATGGGCAGCCAACTAACCTGTGTGAAGGAAAAAAAAAGAGAGAGATCATGTTGCATGTTTCTGAAGTCACAGACCTACCAGCCTGAGGCAGATATATCCCTCAACACAACCAGAAAAAGTGATGCCAACAACTCATCCACTTTGAAGACATTATTACCCAGATTTAGGTATGGGAAGGAAGGGGACCAAACGGCAGATTGAGAAGCCCAAGTCATGTTTATGAAGAGTTATCTTACAGAATAACAGGCGCTCTTCCCGTGTAGCCTGCTTGTCTGAACAGTATTTCACTAAACAAAAAAGACCTGCAACTATCATTCTGAACAATTCAAAGCTCTTTATCACATCATGTACTACTGGATCTTCAGACCTGCCTTCTGAGATTGTTTTCTTTTCCTGTAAAATAGTTTAATCAAGGAAAACCTTTCTTTTCCAAGAACACATGAGAAACCAAACGCAAATAGTAAAACATAATACACCAGCACGCTCTCTCTCTCTTTAGCTATCTGCTCGCATCCTGCTCCTGGGTATGTTATTTTAGAAAGTAAGTTCCCTCTGTAATGCTGGAATGCAGAAATTGGAGTGAATTAATCTATGCCATACTGTCTTGCAGTTGTAATGAATATACTGGTATAAACTGAATTTACGGTGGAAAAGCGCATTTAGTCACAAGAGGGAGCTGCAGTTGCACTAATAACCATCTCCAGAGCAAACACCCTGTGATAATTTCAGTGCAGTGCAGGTGCTTGTTGCTGCATCACTATTACAGACAGCAATCAGCTGCTCGCAGACAGAACCCCCATAAGATCTCAGACACATACGTGTAATGTGTTCCGTATCGCGGTCCCCTGATGTGACCGATGCCCTGACAGCCTGGAGTAGGACACGCCTGTACTGGTGTTCCCACAGGATCAACAGCAACACCTGGTAAGAAGAATAAAAAAAGGCAAACCGTTTTTTTAAACCTTCCTACAGCTGAAGAGTAGGCTGCATTTAGAGGAAATTATTCCACACAACAAGACGGCATCACCTACATTACCTAGAGGGACTTGCAAAGCGTGTCCAGTCTTTGCACACCAGCCTACTGGATGAACATCAGGGCTGTCTGCATCGACCCAGAAATCATAATTACAGTCCCAGCCATCAAAATGTATCTAAAAGAAGCACACAGTCTCAGTGAGAGATGCAGTTAAGGATATGACTCAGCTTTTGTTTTAACTTCCTCCTTTGTTTCACCTTGCTCAACTTGGAGCTGATTAATTCAATCTTTCAGTCAAGTACAATCATCCTTTGTGCTCAATTTGTGTTCCTGACCCCTACATCTATCTTCTGCAGACCACCACATTCTGGTGACACAGACAGATCATACGGTCTGCAAGAACGCACAGAGCATGGGGTGCTCCTGCACACTCCAGACCCAACACTAAACACATGCAAACAGAACTGATACCTAATTTCTCAGAAACCAAAGCACAACAGAATTTCCTGGCAATGTACTAGTTCTATACTAGGAAAATAACTAGTTATAAAGCACCTATGCAATGAATGCATGCTGGTGAACGAAGCCACTTCCTACTTGTGCCAGGGTTTAACTTGCTTTTGGTTTTCTTTCAAGTGTGTCAGGAATAAAAATTTCAGGTAGCTCCCCACCAGCAGAACGTCACTGCTGCCTTCATTCGTACACATCACGGAGAAATGGCTAAGAGATGGAAAAGCATTCTGTCAAATCTGATTTCAAAATAGCTACAGTAAAACAGTAACTAGCATCACCAGGCAATTTCATCAGATTTCAATGGCACAAAACAACAGAAATCACTTCCAGTTGGGCAGGCCTGCAGGCTAGATTATCTGTGAGGCGTTTGCTTGCTGCCTCTCACACCAAGTGGGTATTTTTTCTGTACTGCCAATCACATTCCTCAGCACGAGGGCTCTGCACTTCAAAGCAAGGTCATACCTTAATACGATGGTCATCTTTGTCAATTATTGTTGCCACTCTTATCAAGATGGGATTTCTTTTGTCTACAGCCTCTAACTTCATATTAACTTGGAATCCGTGAGCAGGACGCTGCAAGACAAGATTGCAAGCAGAATGCTAACAAGTCAGGGCACTCGCAACTCACATTCTCCGAAGAAAATGTTTTCTGTTTTCCATCTACTATTCAAGTGCTTTTGCAGCTTTCACCCCTGAAAGCTGCATGTGGCAGACTATTTCAGAAGTCACAGTCAGAGCTTTCTAAAGGAATAAGCTGTCCATTTATCAGCAGCCCAAAACTACCCAAGGAGAAGCCTGAGCTTTCCCAGTGCAGAGGAGCATCTCACAGTCAGTGCAAGAGGCTCTACTTGACAGCAGAGAACGGCCCAGATACAACCACAAACTCCACTGCTACACAGACAGCAAAACTGCTCAACACAGCAGACATCTCCTCACATTTGACAAGGACACCAGCCAGCTTGCTCCCGTCTCCCACTAGGACGCCGAGACACGCCGCTGTGGGACATCTCCCCTCGCTGCGCCGTGGCATCCTCCTCACCACCAGATGCAGCCACCATTGCCCAGGCCTCTTGATATGAGTTACCTTCTTTTGGTGCATGGGCTGGGAAACACAACTGGTTTCACCCCACTGCAGTGGAAGACTTTTTCTCTGACACAGATTTTGTCCTACCTGTAAGCTGGCATTTCGGGACACCCCTCTTCCTTTCCAATATAAGGAGGAGTCAAAAACCCCCATCTGCAAGGTAACTGGAGGTATTTCAGATCTTGTTTCGGGCCTGGGCTTAAGCCTCTCTGGTGAAACAATGGTGGAGGACCAGAGACTGAGCCCACAGCTCAATACAGCCAGTGCCATCTACTTCTAAGATAACTGCAAGTGCTTGTTACCAATGACTGCTGAGAACCGTGGCACTGGGGAACAGTGCTGGGACGTGGGAGCAGTTCCAGCCACAGAAATCTCACGTCTCCTGCTGCTGACTTACCCTTTGCCTCAAACCCCAGTGGTCAAACCACTTTGTAAAAGCTCCAGAACTTCCTTTGACCTGATGATGCCCTCTGTAGCACCTGCAGATGTGAACCTCTGTGTAACAGACAGTGTTTAACAATTTTTTTTTCCATTTGTTTTCAAAGCACTGACTGGGAATTCCTCCTCTGAACTCCTCACTGGGGGTTATGGAGCACTGGATACTCATTCAGAACACATCCTTTTTCACTTCTGCACACAAAGGTCAGGCTTTTGCCAACAGATGACAGTTTCTTCTAAATCATGTCTTTGAACAAGATCAGGTTAATGAAAAGATAATTATAATCACTCTTTCCTCACAACCTTCCTTACCCTTTTTACTGTCAGCAGCTGGGTGCAGGGAAGGAGGTCACTTCTGAGATAAGGGGATTACAGACTCCAAACCTCAAGTTTCTCTTTGGTCTCTTCAACCAGATGCAAGCCTGTAGCCAGAGGCTTTCAGCCACGTGGTGCACCAGAAGCCAGACAATCTGAACTGCTTTTAGTTTTAAGAGTGTCTTACTGAGACAGCCAACATTGTCTGATTTTCTTGAGGAAGGAGCCTGAGTGCTGGAGAACAAAATGCTGCCCAGATGAGCTAAGCTATCTGGGTCTTGCTGAAGGGTTGCTACCTTTTTGCAATGGCTTCTGAATGTTTCTGAACTGTCAGCCCAAGACAAGGGGTTGAAATAGTGATGCTGACAATGAAGCTGTCTCCTCTTGTGTTTTCGGGTGGAGGAGAAGGCAGAAAACCAGACACAAGATCTGTTCGATGATCAGTGCCTCCAGACTACATATATTAGCTCTTGAAAACTGTTAAAAAATAATTCAGTGAGAAATGCCAGTTCTGGCTCTCAACTCATATTTTTATGTACTGATTTCCTGTAATTGCTAGCTGGAAAAACTAATAATAATAATAAAAAAAAAAATCAATAACTCTGCCATGTATTTGCACTTCAGACCAACCAAGCCAGAAAAATAACAAGATTTTATATTGGAAGAGTTCTATTAACTGTTGCTATATCAAATGCCTTTTTTTTTTCCTGTCTCAATTTCAAAAAAAAAAATAGTCTTGGAAGCTAATTTATATTCCTGAGTTTAAAGAGAGACAGAATTGGCCCTTCTACTTTTCTCTCAAAGCCAGGTATCTGCAGGAACAAAGCAATGGCTGCAGAAATTGATGCAGAACAGGAAGAGAGTCAGACAAGGCAATTGCACTCCCCCCTAAGAATCCAAAAGAGTATCCATACTAAACAGGCTCCATGTACTGAGCAAAGCCCTATTAACTTCAGGTGACATTTCTCAACTCACTGTAGATTCTGGAAATCTGAGGAAACAGATCACTGAGGACTTAAGACTGGCAGCTTCAAGTAGGTTGCACTCCGCTGTTTCCACAGTCATGAAGAGTTTTATTACCTTTCCAAAACATTTGTCTCTGCAACACCAGTTCTGCTGTTACCCTGTTGTGCAGAAGATCAGCTGCTGCATTCCTTCTCTCCCGTATTCTGAAGGCTCCCATTTCCCAGCGCTGTTGGGATTTCAGGAGGGCAGCTCAGAAAGGCTCAGCCTGCCCTGGGGGTAACAAACATGTCCTACTGGCAAGCCCCACCACCACCCAGTGTGCTGCCTCTGGGGTGGTTCACAGGCTGAGCTTCATTACCAAGATGCAGCCTGCCCAGCTCTGGAAAACCTAAATCCAGGGGATGCTTTGGAGCTCAGCTGTGCTGCAGATATCTCCAGCGGTGGCCTTGCAATTCTCTTCAGAGGCAAAACCAGCCTCTTTCCATTACACGCCACCCACCCTGCAACCTACAACAACTTCAGATGGACACCTGCTGAAACCCAGCAATCATCATCTTTCTTTGGCTGGATTTTTACCTCCCTTATCTGAGGCCTCCTTGACTGCTTTTCTTCCCAAAGAGCTTACCAACAAAACACAAGGGAGGGCAGCAGGTATTAGCCTGCAAGTCTAATTTTATCCAAGGAATCAAGGCAAGTGTCACAACGGCACTGGAAAGTTTTTAACCACACTGAAAAGGTGAGTCAGCAGCATGGAAGATGCTTCTAAGAAAAAAATAAAATAGAAAAAAGCAACTTTGGAGTTTGTTTATGAAGTTATTACACAGGCTTTGGTTTTGTTTCTGCTCACAGTGAGCTTCCAGATAAAGGCACTGAACTCCACTGTAAGAAAACGAAACTCATGCTCCCATGGTTGAGAGAACTATCTTCAGCTTTAGCCTCCAGGACGGTCTTACCCCACCTAGGAGCCTGGCAGAGATGCTCTATCACCTGTCTGTACGCTTATTCCTGCAGAGGGCACAGCTGGCTCCTCCTCAGAACAACCAAGATTTTGTTTTGTTTCAGAAGCAGAAATGATTCTAAACTCAGGCTCAGAGTGAAAATCAGACTTTCATCCTCCTGGCACAGACCTGGTGAAACACCAGCAAATAAAGCATCTAGAAAAAAAAGGGAAGATAACTGAAGTTTCCCCCTCTGGCCTAGGAAAATCAAAGAGATTCACCAACCAGTTTGAATGCTCTTGCAGGGGCGGCCTGGGAGTTAGTTTCTACCAAGTATTTCTCCCATGAGAAAGCTTTGGGATCCTTGTAACCTGAAAAACATCAAGAATTAACATTTAAGTAAGAAAAATCCGCAGCTATTGTTACAAACACAGACAAACAGCTATGTAACACATGGCTATTGTGTTAATTTAGCACTCAAAAAAGAATGGCACTGGAAGGTGATCTGTTTATTCACACACACTAATTATAGCACACACAACAGCACTGAGCTTCTACACAGGGTCTTAACCCTGACCTGAAAAACTTGAGTTCATTTCTGTGCAGCTTAATCAATTCTCATGCTCTACAGAAAGCTGCCAATTAAGAGCTAGTCAGAGGATTCTGTGGTGTGCAATGGCATCACTAAATTAATTTCCTTTTTTATTAACTACTCTATGTGTGAGTGCCTGCCAGATTGCAGAAACTTCTTGTCTCCTCCTACCTACTCACCCATAGCTGAGTAAAATTAGCAGCCTGGATGTGAAAGGCACCGTCACCATCACCTGTCCCCTGGGTTCCTACACGGCTGTGCTCCTCGAGCACAATGGCATGTCTCTCTTCAGCAGCAACTCCTAAGCTACATTTAAGAAACTGCTCTACTTTTTTTCCTGTCTATTTCAGTATTTTTTAGCCTCAGCATTGTTCCCTTTTGGTGGGAGGGCCCAATCACTAATTGCATAGGACAGTCTGCAAATTGCTGCACATAAATCTTTCAGCAGAGAAATTAGAATTGACTGCAGATTCTCTCAGGGGCAGAGGCAATTGTGATGTGAGTAGCAGAGCTGTATGCCACAGCCTTGTTGCACATTCCAGAAGCAGGAACAGATGTGGTGCTGCTGAAGAGTAAGAGCCTACAACCCCTTCAGCAGTGGCAGTAAAAGGCACAAAGGGTAATTCTTCCACTGCAGAGGCAGCTTGTAGTGGCACCTATTGTAATAAACTCGATATGCAGTACGTAATTACAGAACTTCTTGCTCCAGGGCTGTCAATCTAGCTAACAGCAGACATGATTTTTTAATTATTATTATTTTTCAGGTGAATGAGCACTTCCACAGCCTGAAAACAACACTAGCTTTCCCGCAGGTTCTGTCCTTTTTCCTTTGCCCACATTCTCTTCATTTACTGAATTCCAGTGCAGCAAAAAGAAACGTGGCTTTAGTTTCTCCTTCATTTTCAGAAATTCTATCTCATCATCTATAAAATCAGGATACAGATTCCTCTTTCTTCCAGCTCACTTTAGAGGAAATTCTGAACACAGCTTAAGTTTCTTTCCCTTCTGAAATCCAATTCAACTGCAAATTACCAAACCTTGTTCCTCTGCTTGAAAGAGCTGTGAAACAAAATAAACTGCAGTGGCAAAAAGTATGAACAATAACATTGTTCAGTCAGTAGAGAGTCTGTAACTCTCAAACACATAATTATGTGGAAGATCAAGCCTGCAGGTTTTTTAACTGGGGGAGGAAATGTCTCACTTTCAACATACCAGGTGGTGTTGTCAGTGGGGTTCCAGTTTCTTGGCAGTAGCCAACAGGACGAATATACGGGCTGCTAGCTTCACACCTGAATGAAAGCGAAAAAGTTGGCACAAGTCAAATTTGAAGCAACAAGAAAAGCAGGATTTCAAACGCTGTCTGATATGCCTTTGCTAGGGTAGCAGATGCTTTCTGTGGGTGTAAAAGACAAGCATTACCTCGTTGGAATTTATACAGCCAAGTTATCAAGGCATTCAAGCTGCCCCAAAAGAAGTCTGGTGCTTTAAAAAACAGCAACAACAACAGAAAAGCCCCCCACACATGGATCACACAAACCACAGTTCAGCCTGGAGAAAGATCATCCAAGCTAAAATACAAAGGAAGCAAGCAAATGAAAACCAAACACTTGTCCCTAACTGAAACAGTTACTGTGAAGAAGGGGCAATGACTCCTCATGTCTCGCCAAAAGCTGCACATTAGCCGTTATTTCCAGCTGAAACCTACTCGTAGTTTGCCTGGTTTCCAATTTTACTACATATATGGATACTGTGAGTCCCTGGAGCAGGGGATGGGTCCATTTGAGACGGCCCCTCTTCTGCTCTGAGGAAGGGACCAAAGCAGTCTTTCAGACCTAAGCAAAAAAATGTGTGCTTTCAGCCAAATGCTACTTTGAAGCATTGTCTGTTTGTGCTTCCTATTGAAATTTTCAAATTCCATACAAAACATGGCATGGAAACAAAGCTTCGTGGGCTAAAATGGTGAAGGAACTAGATCTAAAGCTCTGCAAATGGAAACACTGGTGTTACAAGGTTCTGGATGATGTATTTTTGGCAAAGAAAGAAAAGAGGAACTTGGCACAGAAGAGATACCTACTCTGAAAAACAAACAAACAAACAACAAACAAACAAAAACCAACCAAACAAAAAGAGGTGGGGGAGAAAATACAGAACACTGATCAAGCCACTGATCAGTGCTATGTAGATAAGCATGCTGCTTTCACAGGCAAATTCAAAGAAAGTTTCTTTATTTATGTGGGCTGGAAAACATGGGCAAATAGAGAAAATGTTTCCTAGACTAATCATTTCACCGGGCCCCTGCATGCAGATGCCCAGATGCCTGACAACTGTAGCACAGGTCAGGACTTGAAAGCTTAAATGTTGGCAATCGCTCCAACTGATTTAAGATCCCAACTTCAGTGATTGCATTTAAAATCTTAGATATTACCCTCAGTGAAAGAGAGAAATAAACCCCAGTATGCTTGCAGACAGGTAACAGAAACAGATTCTCTGTACCAGTAGTCGTAAGTCTCGTCCCAGTTATCGAAGTGGATCAGCAGGCGGTTGTCCACCATGTCAGCAATGGTTGCCACACACATCAGTGAGGGATGCTTCTTGTCCACTGCCTCTAGCTTCATTCCCAGGCGAAAACCAGATGGTGTGACAGGCTGGGGAACACGACATCAGGAAAGAGGAATCAGTCAGGTTGTAGCTCAGGTCATTTAAAGGACTGCTATAAGCTCGTGAGTTGCAGGTTATAACCCCTAAACCCACAGACCAAAACACCAGTCACCAGCAAGAGGTCTACAGACAAGATTTCCATGCGTTCTGGCAACAGTTATTACTATTTCTGAAAAAGAGCTGAAAAAGAGCTAGTGCAGCCTGAGTAACAGAGCCTGCAGGTACACAGCAATACAGCCTCAAAGGCTAAGGTGCACAATTCCGTCCTAAAGCTAGGCATGAGCACTGCAGGTCCTCTCTTCTTAGCAGCAAGGTTAGAGAGTCTCCACGAGCACAGCTACATGG
>VXAV01011563.1:96394-117238 GCA_013399715.1 Alectura lathami
GACTCTGTGGTGTGCAAAAACTGAGGCTAACAGCCAAAAAAACACAACAGTGGGTGAAGGATGAAAAATAGTCAAGATCCATAGCCTCATAACGAATCCCATGGTGCACATGAGCATGCTGCTGGAAACCAGAAATTATTTTGGAAATGATTAAATTAGAAGAAAGTGACACAAATATCTTGACTGTAGGGACACAGAAAAACAGACTGTTGTAATATATTTAACAAATGGTAGAGTAAATCTTTACCTCCAGTATTAAGAAAGAAGGGAAATACAAATTCTCTGTCTGGCAAGCCAGTGACTCAGGCAAGGAAGAAAAATTGTACTGGTTTCCCATTTTACAAATAAATCAGAGCAGGAAATAACTTGCATCTGACTGTACCATGGTTGTACCTCTGACGTGAGCATACTAAAAACACGTAAATATTAGGGTCAAAAATTGCTCAGCAACAGACCTATATGAAAACATTTTGTATTCAGTATCACCACTTACAGTGCTGAGGGTCTTAAAAAGGCTTTTTGGAGCTGCTTGAGCTCTGCAATTCTTCAAATAGGAAGTCCAATTAAATTCTCCCTCCTTGAAACCTAGAAAGAAGATAAAAAGATTGTTTTACACAGCCCCGTTACATTCAGATTGGTTTTTCAGAAATGGAAATTACCTAGAAAGAATATGAACTTTGCATGATAACTGCCCTTGTACAATCTTCAGGGGTTATGCACTTCAACTACAACATCTCTCTCTTCTTCAGTAAAATGTCCAATCATTAATCTCAACCTTCAAACGTTTCTAGGAGATTGAATGCAGGAAAGAACCAAGTCCTGAACCCCAAAGAAACCCCTTCCTTTACATGCTCATCCCATGGAGTTTCTAATTTGACTCATCTTTGGCAACTCCAAAAGGAAGTTGTTTTGTTCTTCTGTGATTCACCATCTTAATTACACCTATTTCTTTTAAGCTACTCAGATACAGTTCTGCAACAAAATCATACTAAAAATGAAGCATACACAGCCAGGACAACCAGCTCTTAGCAGAATTTATACCTTCTTGCATACCACTCTGTTTTGTTCATACCTTTAGGAGGGAGCAGCTGATGACTTGTTTTTTCACACCAGCCCACAGGATGGATGTCTGAGGAGTCAGCGTTAGTCCAGAAGTCGTAGCACTCCGAGTAGCCGTCAAAATGTAATCGCATTCTGTATCCCTGCACCTGTAAGCAGGGTTCTGATTATCAGACAGGGTCATGCAGGATTTAAAGAAGAAGACTAACAAAATGCTCCTTCCTTATATGGGTTTATGTATAAAAGGGTAAGATCTCATCTGTTTCTCAAAGGCTGGTTTTATTTTGCCTCACTTACATCTCCCAGTTTCCATGCTCCTCCTTCCTCACTTCAAACAGCTGACAATAAAACTGGCCAGTGAAGATTCACTGGCTTCATACTCCATACATTGCTGTGCTGCAGCATCTGGAGTGCGAACGCAGCAGGAGAATATTTATCTCTATACCAGCCCAACAGAAATTTCATAAAATTCAAGAAGTATAAGAGCATTTAACTTGTTTATATTTACTAAGTCTTAGAGCCTAACCGCATTGTTCTTTTTCACATTCATTCACTCCATGGAATTAATACGTTTATTATCATTAGGAGTTACAGTTGCAAAAATCTGACAGTAGGATTTCATGTATAAATTCTTAACCACATCACACTACTCCTTCAGCTTCACCTTCGAAATTCTCCTAATAATTAATGAATTAAAATACTATTCTTATGTTTCTGCTTTTTACTGAAAAAAAAAATCCTAAATGTAAATGACATTTTTGGAATCAAGGACAGGAATTGCAACTACCTCAGCCACGGTAAGAACACAAAATAGAGAGGGGCGTTCAGGATCCAGCCCTTCTAACTTCATTCCAACTTTAAATCCATTTCGCCCTTGTGGGAATGACTGATACTGTGAAAGGGAGGAAAAAAAAGGAGACGTTTGTTTTCAGTTTCTAAAGAGAAAAATCTGTTGCAAAGCAGTCATCAGTTATACTTAAGCTTTTGAACTTTCAACTCAGAGTAGCAAATTCTATCACTAAATGATTGCTGCTCTCATACACAAGCGCAAGTACAGCGATCAATAATGTGCACAGTCACCATATTTCAGGTTTACTTGTCATTCTAATTAATCCCTGAAAAACACTGAACCACGAGTCCACTGCAATTAACTGTGAACAACTCTTTCAGAAGATGCTGAAATGAGCTCTGTTCAAACACAGAAGAATCCCCCTTCACAGCCCAGAGTGGGAGGGCTGGCAGAAACAAACAGCCAGGAAGGCTAAAACCATTCTGCCCGTGTCAGCGCGAGGTCAGCAGTACAGATTTTCCCAAAAGGTAACTCCTCATCTTCAGATGGCAGAAGGGACAAAGCATGTTTCATCTGGAGCCCACTTACACAGCCATTCCAGAAAACATTTGTGCTTTTCATTTATTTGCAATCTTAATCCAAATTAAACATCTGAAGTACAGCAAAGGCTTAAGAAGAAATTTCAACTGGAATTGCAAATCGCTTTCTGCATCCACTGAGTTCCCTTCTCATCTCCTTCTGCAAGGTGCAAACAGCCCTTTGAAGCAACACTGGGAGCTGAACTTTTAATTCAGGGTGGTGCACTGGAATGCAGAAGCAGCATCACCGCATCTCAGTTAATGCCTAAATTCTCCCAATTCCAATACATCAGACTGTGTACAGCCACAGCTTCCACCCTCCCTTATAACACTGAGGTAATCTCCAGCGTTCACAGAGCTGGTTGGCTCACAGTTTTCTACACAGGAAGGCTGGAAGGGGTGTTGTACAACCAGGGATGAAACACAGGGCATATGAAAGACATTAAACTGTTCCTCTGCAGTATTACTTAGAGATTGCCTAACAGCTGAGTTATCCCCAGCTACCCAAAGCAGGCTGAAGCAGTCACGGTTTATTTGTGAGTGGGATTCAGTCCGTGCTCTTTACAGTGCTGTTTCTGGGTGAGACTCACAGGGTAGATGTTTGTTTCCACAGTGCTTCAGGGCTGGAAACAAAAGTGGGGTTTTTACTGCCTGCTTGCACCAAAATAGCTAATAAATGTAACTGCTGGTCTGAGGGTAGTCTCCAGCTCTGCTTCCATTGAGTTAGTAATTCTGTGAGACTGCCGGAGAAAAACACAGAAAGAGCTGAAAAAGCTGCCAACCTCTCTGAACAGTTTTAGGGGAGCAGCTGGCATCCGTTCCTCTTCTAAGTAGGAAACCCAGCTCCACTCCTTCTTCTTTGCAGGAACAACTGAGTAATCAAAAACAAAACCAAAAATGAGTGTTTGTCTCCACCGCCTCCCGTTCTGCCCTCTCTCCCCTTTCTCCTCCCATTTCTGCAAGTCATTTTCAGACCACCCGGAGCAGCTGCAGACACAGGCACAGCTCTCCGATCCGTGCAGAACTTTCACAGTGAGGCAGGAGGCAGCCCCGAGCCCAGCTCAGCCACGCACCCCCCCCACGCTGTGTTGCTGCTGCTCCCCAGAGGAGGCAGTGCTACCCAGCTTTTGAGGAAAGGCGCAGATTCCAGCAGCAGGACAGACTCGCTCATTCCTCATGAACAAGAATTTATTGTATCACAGGTCAAATGTGTTGTGGCCCCCGGACTGCTGGCAGGCTGCCCATGGAGAGCTGCCACAGAAACGTTTCGGTAAGATATAACAACTGAAAACTGTGGAAAATAGTTCCTTCTCCTGATATTTTACAGAGAAGTAAGGGGTTAGATATGAAATAAAAGAGAGCACAAACAGGCATATAACTGCAGCTACAACAAGCCTAAACCAAAACAAATGAAAAATGAAGTGAATTTGTGTTCAGCTCACACAATTTTTTAATATATAGATATATGAATACACGTATTTATAACCTGCTAGTACCACACTGCATCTACTAGAGAGCAGCTACCAGTACACAGATGATGAAGACAATGTGCTTGGATTCCTTCTAGTAGGACCACGCTCATACAGACAATAAATCATGATTCAAATGTGCATTAAAAGTCTCCCCCGAGTTTACATATGCTAGCTCCTTTAAGGCACGGAATAGCTTTAACCCAAAGTCCATCACCAATCTCATGTTGTTTCCACCTGATTTTCTAGTTGACTTTTGTTGTCTGTGGCTGTGAAGCTCTCTTAAGTCAATGGAGAAGATTCCTATCGGCTTCAGGGAGCTCTGGATCCGGCTGCCTCCCTCCACATCCTCTGTGCTGCGCCCACCTCGCAGGCAGATCTCGGATACTCTCGCTAACACGCTCCAGCAGACTGACTGTGGTAAGAGGGTTAGGTGCCTAATAGGCTATTCTGAATGTGAAATGAGCTCTGCTTTCCTTTCCTCTTGTTTACTATTATTCATTTTATAATAGCTGGTAAAAAAAAAAAAAAAAAAGATCTATAAACATTAAAGAAAAGAGACTATGAGCTTAGCTCACCTTGTTTTATTGGTTTAGTGTTTCTGCGGCTTTTCATATTATTTGATTTATTCTTCTCCTAGACACAGATATGTTAAAAAAAAGTTTAGCAATGTTGTTGTTTCCTCCCTCTTTGATCATCAATGCAGGTACAATAAGGATGTAACATGTAACTGACAGGAGTATTGGCTAGCATTTTACTTCCCTTTGAATAACCCTGCGAGAGCATTAATAGGGTATGGTACATACATAACTTTGATCCTGCAGTACCCCAAAATGCTTTACAAATTATTTAATATGCTACTAAAGTTCATTTAAACATGGCCACTGAAGAGCAGTACAGGCCCACAATCTCCATCAGAATAGGAAGGATTTGCTTTTTGCAGTGCAAGATTTGCTGTAACACTCCATTTTGCTTTTCCTTCCAGAGGTTCTTATGTCCATCTATGCCAGGGAATGGATAGGGGGAAAAAAAACAAACCACTTATGAAGGCCTGAAAGAAGTAGAAGCTTCAAGTGACTACTGCCAGAGATGAACACCACAGAGCATGTCTTCCTGTGTCACACTCCAAGCCAAACTGCCACTCACAGTTCTTCTATGGAGTTGTCAAACTCACGTTAATGCACTCGGGGTTGTTATTTCTCAAAGTTAACCCAAAAAGTGCAAAACCTGAAACGCAAAGCTGCCTGCCAGAACACACCCCAGAAGAAACGGTGGGACCATTTCAAATGGTGAAGAGCAGACAGGGAAGAGACAGAAGTACTTCTGCACACATACATGCTTAAAAACCTCTTACACACATCACAGAGAAAAGCTGGGCAATAAGAGGAGTTGAACCGTTCATCACATCAGAAATTTCAGCTTGCATTAGCAGCAAGCACCTACCCCAGTGGCTCTGCATTAGAAAAACAAGTGCAACATGAATACAGATGTAATGGGTCGGACCTGAGACTACGTGCATGGTAGCAGAGAGCAGCCTTGCACAAAGGAGGGCCCCTGAAGGGAGTGAGATGCTTAATGAGATTGAAGACCAAATCACAACTGAAGTACAGCTCATACAGCACCGCTATCAGTTTCTAGTGGTGCGGTGAATGTACACACAGGTACGTAATAAAAAGGAATCACACTCTGTTGCTGGATGCTCGTCTTCAACAGCACACCGTACTCCTTGGCAGCAGCTAGGTGTAACATCTGGGGGGCATGTACTTCAATTACTGCGAAATGTGCTTAGTGCACAGGGCTGTACCTGCATCCCTATGAACGTATCTATCTTCAGTTACAGCCTGAAATCATGACTTTGACTTCACATGAGCTATTCACTGACTCCTCAGACTTCACAACAGATGCTCTCATTACTGATGTAAATTAGAATCAGACCCAGACCATCCTCATGGGTACAAACCAACTTCCCCTGGCTCAGTTTTCATCACGCAGTGAGATGTGAGCCACAGAACTGTACATGCTTTTCACGGTTTTCTCTGAAGACAATACATGCAGCCTTATTTACCTCATCCTCACAGGCATTTTCCTCATCATCCTCAGACTCCAGAAGCAGCCTTCTGTTCCTTCGGAGACGTTTGACAGGTCTGTCAGCCTCATTCACCTGATAGCCAATGCTGGCATTAAGATTTCTACTATTCCCCCTGTTTCTGCAATCATCTGGAATTTCTTTGGTATCACTAAACATTCAAAATTGAAAACAAAATCAAATTAAAAGTCCAGCAATATTCTTGCAGTATTCCCACTGTCTCTGTACCTCTTTGGCAGAATGAGGTTGCCTGGGCTGAGAACCTGAAGAAATGATGCATTTTTGCAGGATTTGCCAGATAAATATCTTTTGAAGTACTTCAAAGTACCCAAATAGCTCTCACTACTGAAGCAGCTCGAGAGGGTTTTTAATTTTGCCTTACTCCAACTCCACAGAAAATAAGACAATGCCCTTATCTACAGGAGAGGGAACTGAGGCATCAAGCACACAATCAGAATTTATGCAGGCGGGAAAGAGAAATTAGGACTGATTTCCAGAGAGAAGCTCTCCTCAGCCTGGCATGGGAGCCTCAAGGGTAACAGGAAGGTCAGCAGCAGAGCTCTGCAGGTGGCCCTGCTTCTGCCACTCCGCGTTAACATTTGCTCTGAGGGTTTCATTTCTTTCACAGCAATGCTTTTCTCTAACATAAAGTTATCGCTAAACATTTTTAAACACAGAACAAGAAGAACCTGGGGTTTGTTTACCTGTTCCTGTGCTGCTGAGAGCCTGTCTGAGTGAAAAACTTCCCATTCTCAAAGCAAGCCATTTGCACCCAGGTTGGGAAATCAGAACAGGGCACGCTGCCTTCAGGCTCTACAGAAGCAAAGAAAAAGAAAACTATTAAAGGAAAATGTTAAAACTTTGTACTTTCTAAACATCTGCATGCAAGGAGTTCTGTAAAAGTCCTTTACAAACTTTCATGAAGGAAACCCACTGCCAGAGAAGTAATTACCACCTGTGCACTGGTATACAGAGAGTGTACCACCTCATTAAAGAAAAAAATACTTTTATCTGCAATGTTTTAATTTTGGAGAAGTTCTGCCCTCTGTAAAGGTACTAAAGAAGGATAAAATCTCAAGGCTGTAACCAGGTCACAATTACAAACCCTTTTACATTTCTTTATTCCCAGTAACCCTCTAACTCGAAAGGCAAACAAGTCCACCCTATTTGCATACTTTCAATACACTTGGTTATGTTTTGAAGCTTCACTCTTTATATATGCTTTATATACATACGAAAATTTTTCACAGGCAAAAACATGTTCTAAAAACAACATTATTGATGGGAAAATAGAAACAATTATTTATCCAGCAAGGAATACATATCAGTCTTTCACCTGAATGAAAGTACGAGAACACAGGGAGTAACTCCAATCTATCATTTACGTCTACTTTCTGCTAAGATGTGACTTCTCCCTAATTAATTCATGCTGAATATTTTAACAAAACACAGTTGCAGCCCTCCCCATTAGCAGGCAGCTGCACCATCCCGACGCACACTTTGCTGGAGTAACCTGATGCACAAACTGTGCGTGGGTGCTCTCATCTATATATCTCATTCCTATCCTGCACTTCAGGGCACCGTTTGTGTGCACTGGTTTGATCAATCCATTTCTGAACGCACCATTTAACACATTAAAAAAAGAAAAAAAAAAAAACAAACACAACCCACCACACAATCCAAAACACGGAGCGTGAGTCACTTTGCTTTTTTTGTTTAAAACCATTTTCACAGCCTCCTTACCAGTGCTTGCACTCTTTCTGCTAAGAGTGACATTTTTGATTTATCTGATTGCTCCCTGCAGCCCAGCACGGATGTTGGGTGCAGGCTGCAGTTTGGCAGACAGGCTGCCTGCCTGCACAGAGCGAACGCAAGCCTGCCTGCACCATCGGGGACTGGTGATTCCAGGCAGGGAGAAAACAAAGCAGGGAACCGTGCAAGACCAACAGTGCTTGAAGAGCTCTGCCCAAACAGAAGTCACACTGATAGATGGAATACACCTGGACTAAAAGGGTGTGAAAAATTCTTAGTGCTGAGGTGACCATGCGAGAGCAGGCTATTCGCCTGATGGATCGACGCTGCGCTGCCTCGGCTCTGGCAGGCGAGGAGAGCTGCCCCCAGCAGGAGCGCAAGGCGAATGCCTGTAAGTAAGTGAACCTGCAGAGCTTACAGTGACTTCTGAGATGAGAACAGCCAGCAGGGGAGAGAGGTACAAATGCTTCATACCAGAAAACAGAAATAGTTCCGTGAGGATACTGGGGAAAGCCAACTGGCGGACACTTGTCCAGGCAAGCAACAAGAGGAGAGTGCGTTTTCTTCCCAAAGAAGAAATTCCCTCTAGGGTGTGTAGAATTTCAGGGGTGCAGCCCTGCCTTGACCAGGGATCCAGCGCTGGATCACTTAGGCACATTCATGAGATTGCTGTACCGAAACAATGAGTAATTTGATCAAAGGAACCAAGTGATTGATGTCAGGGAGCCTCCCAGCTTAACCAGGTGGTGTGGAATGGAAAAGCTGAGAGGCTGTCACACAAGTATCCTATTTTGTGCAGCCGGTTTCTGGAGAAACAGGGCAAGAAGGGGTCTGCAAAATAATCATCTGAGATACTTGTTGCATGTGTCCAGTCACATGCTGACATTATTCTGTTAAAACTCAATTTCCCCTCATTTAGATCACAGCAGCCTTGGAAACATGGAACCTCTTGCAGCCAACAACACATCTACCAGCACGAGTCAGGTTGGATGCAGCTCTCGGGGACATTCTTGCAAAGCTAACTAACACCGGAGGGATTCATCCCAGGCCACGAATCCAGGTTAGCACAGCACTGTGCCACCCACTCACCACATGCAGGAATCACGCTGGAAGCTGCCACTGCCCCCTGGAGTGGTCAGTGGAGGCTCATCTGTATTGGTACAGCGAGCAGTTTAACACAGGTGCAGGGCTGACTGCTGTCATGACATCTCCCATGCTAAGGACAAGCATCGATGCCACTGCTGATCCACCACCCTGGAAAGAAGGGGTTCTTTTCCAGCTCACCCAAGGATTTCAGTTAAAACTCAGTGCGAGAGGGGTGGCTGACTATGCTGACAATTCCAGCCCCAGTCATTTACACAGCCACACTTACCTTCCCCAAAGGAGAGCACAGTGTGTGAGCCAGGTACTGGTACGACAATGCAGTAATTACATTCACTTTAAATACTTTGAATATATTTGAAATAGACAGCGACTCAGCCCGCACGCTGCGTCAGGGAGCACTGCGCTACTGAAACACACATTTCAGTCCTGTTTCTAGAAGCTTTTTCAGAAACCATAAATTCTATCCCGCAGCAAAAAGCTCACCTTCCAAATCAGTGCTAGAGGCAGCGGGGGTGTTGACAGCAGTAGGAGCAAGGCTGGCTGGACTGGCATTTATTGCTGAGGCTGAAGGAGTTTTTAAGGCTTCTGCTTGTGCTTCAGTAATGATTTCTAGCATTCCAAACTCATTTACACAGAACTGCAGGTAACAGAAGAAGGCAAGTAAATAAGCAGTAATGAATGGGCTAGAAAAGGGGACAGGAAGGAATGCGATTCCCTGAGAAGAAACTAGGTATGGGACAAAATTAAATGCCTGAACGTACATACAGAAGATATAAAAATAACTAACAATAAAAATGAGAAACACCCAGCAACTGTTCCTCAAAATGCCAGCAATGGGCTCCCAAAAACCCCATTGTCAATGGGCAGCCACATTAATTCTACCTGCTTTGAACGTGCTTCCCCTTTTCAATCCCAGACCTCTGACAAGCGCATCAGAATAAATACCTGCAGAAAACCAATTTAACCCAAACCCCTGTTCTGGTGGCTCAAACTCACCCAGCAAAGCACAATTAATTACATTTACTGCAATGATCAGATGCAGCAAATTCCCCAAAATCTCTGTGCCAGCAGGCATCTCCCAGCTGTTAACAGAAAAGTTGCAACAGAGAATGGTGCAGCGTGGCAGCAGGGCTGCAGAGGCCGAGCGGTTCTCATGCCTTCCCTGCCACGCTGGGCAGTCCTGGGGGAAATGGACTTCCCAGAAGAACACAGGAATGTGGGGATATGCAGAGGCAATGCTGCTGAACAGCAGCAGGAAGCAATAACTAGCATTTCTTCCTGCATGCGTCCAAACCAACTGTTTCTGAGCGACCCAGACGTGCACCTAACGCACCCCGCTGCGGGACGTGCCAGCGCACCCTGCACGGTCTGACCTGCTACAGGCAAAGTGGGATGCAGAACAAGAAAACCCTGCTAGACACACCATCAAGTGCTCAAATCATGGGGTAGCCGTGGAAAAGGAATGGTATGTGGCAGCCTTCAGAGATTCTTTATGATTTAAGCTTTAAAAAAATTACTGGTTAGTCCAGATAAATTTATTTGTGTGCCAAATAGTGTCAATGTGCATCTTTTATTAGTCCCCATCTGCAAAGGCAACCAAACACCAAAATAAAACAACTACTTTCTGATGAGCAAATAGCTCTAAAGATTAGTCAATCCTTGATCTTCTCTACTGCCTGCAATACAGAGCTACTGAACTCCAGAATGAAAGAGGCAAGGCAAAGGTGGGTTGCATTTGCAAGCTCTGCTCCACGGCTTCCATTCACAGCAGGTTATTAGCTTGAGATCCATTCTCAGCCATCTGTTCTCCACTCAAACCCGGCAAACCCAGTTTAAAAGCATGTGCTCCACCTTGAAGCAGGGCTCCTCGCCACATCAAGAAGCACTCTTCTGCCTCTACTCCCGGACGCTGCCTGGTCTCCGGATCCTGCCTCCAGCACCCCATCAAAGCCTTATCCCAAATGCTCTTTCCCCTCCTCCCTCTTTCTTGATCAGAAGCCTCTATTTCTTGGAGCTTCAAAGATGCTGGGCTTGCTTCGAAAAAGCACACTTCTTCCTCTGCAGCCCCAAAGAGACATGGTTTTTATTTCAGTGAGAAATAGCCCGTTTCAAAGAAATAAGGATTCCGAGTGGGACTCTGCATTTTCTGGACACTGGCTGGCTTAAGAGAAGCAACCTATCGCCTTTCCCCACTGCCAGAAGAGCGGCAGCATCTCAGCACTCCTTGCCATCGCTGAGAGGACAGCCCAGCACTGCAGGCAGAAGGTCAGCGCGAGGAGCATCTCCAGAGCTCTGCGTGCCACGGAGCAGCAGAGCCCCCAGCTGAGGTGGGGAAGGCTGCCAGCCTCACTTTGTGTCAGCAGGTGAGTCCCAGCGGTAGGCACTCCTCCGTACCCATCAACAGCTCTGATCCAGCCCAAAGCACTGGGCCAGGGGCGTTGTTACCTCTTCCTTTAATAATTCTAGGGTGTACCTGCAGCCCCAGCAACTGGTGAAGCCAAGCCCAAGCCTCCAGAAACAAAAGACTGTTAGAAAAAAAAAGTCTAGCATCATTATTACAAGTCCCTGATCGGATGCTGAGGACTGGCTGGCCCATGGAGCCAACTGCCAGCTTCACCCCCAGCCTCTTCAAGGCAATATTCATCACCCTTAAGTTCTGGAAATGTGTAACTGTGTTTCTGCCAGGACTGCACCTTCCTTTGCACAGACAATGGAGTTCAATATAGCATGTTTGTTAGTATGAAATTCACACAAACCCTCCAGAAATAACCCGTCCTTCCTGAGAACTTTTAAAAAGGGAATTCGGGAAACACGCATTTCATTGGGCACGCAAGAACTGGAATACAGCAGGAGGGGGAGGGGGATTAAACTGCAAAAGAAAAAAAAATGTTTGGCATCTTAAGAATGAAGTAGCTTCCTGGGCAGGCAGTTATCGTGTTCCAGCTAAACATTTCTATCACAGTCACCAGCCGTGGTGTTCAGTGCTCTTACCCTGTATCAACCAACAGAAAATAACGCAGCATTATTTGTTCTCCTTCAGCCTGGTAAGCACTGTGGTGCTCTGCTGGTTCTCCACTGTCATGAGGGATCAAAAGGAGTGAAGCTGTTTCTGCAAAGGAACGCTACTGCTGGCTAGGAGAAAACCCGTGGCAATACGCTGCTAAGCTCTTCTAAGAAGCAGAGGTATAACGACTGATTAAATATTGGGCAAATGTTAGGCCACTGCAAGACAACCGCCCAAAGGACCTCCTAGAGAGTCAGCGGACCCAATTCTCGGCCAGTTTGATGGGAGCACAAACCACTGCTCTCAAAATCCTCCAAGCATGCAAGTCCACCGTGTTCTCTCAACATCTGTGGGCAGAAGCACTTTCCTCACAGACAAAGCGAGGTCTGGCAGCCATGGAGGGGCTTTTCTGCACTACTGGAAAAGGGAAGGAAGGGCAGACTGTCAGCACTTGCAGGAGGTGGTGGACCTGATTCCGAATGCCTGATGTGCTAACCAACAATAGGATTTTTTTTTTCAGAGCTCTCAAGTCCCTTCAATTCCAATTTATCTCACTAGAAATTGATTTTTTTTTTTCACAGATTCAGAACTTGACATCTTGAGGCCAATTTTATGTATTCACTCTCAACCACCAGAAGTGCAATCAAACAGAAATAACAGCTGAATGTAATTTGGGAAACAGTCAACTCACCTCCTCCCCCCTCTACCACAGTACACCGTGTTTGTGACCATCAGGTCTCAGATCTGATTTACATGAGGGTTGTACTGGAGTCACCATCGTGTGTCAGACACAGGCAGCTGTCCAAAGCTTAAAAAAAAAAAAACACTGGTGTGAAAAGAACCTGAAGGCCCAGCCCCACAATTATTCACTCATGAAAAAACATCTTTCCCACATTGGGCTGAACTGAACAGGACTTCATGCCGAAGTAAGTTGTATGGACACAGCTGAGAATCAGGAGGATCAGGCCCACGGTTTCTGTTAGCCAAAAACAATTATTTAAAATACTTCCTACCTTCAGAAATTAATTGAGCAACAAATTATAAGGGGAAAGGGAGTACCATCAGGCTTTCAGAAGCATCACTGAAATTTCACCACTTGCTTGGTAATGCCAGCCCAGCTGTTTAAAACAAAGTGTTTGCTCCACACAACTTTCACTTGCAAGCCAGAGAACATCATGTAAACACCGCTGCAGTGCCAAAGGCACAGAGCCTGCTCGGTTACTGTATTCCTTGGTTTCTTACTTGTATGCTGCTACCAGGTAAGGTATCAATGCCGTCTTTCCAGTCTAAGGCACTTGGTAAATCGTAGTCTCCTGTCAGGATGAAGACGACGCTCTTCGAGACATTCTGCTCCATCTTTCTGCTTAGTCTTTGGGCTCTTTATTTAATTTTAAGACAGAAAACTAGGGTTTGAAAACAAAACAAAACAAAGCAAAACAGAACAAAAGAAGCACAGAATAAATCCTGAGTTCTCTGGATTCAGTAGGAGCTTTGGTCTGGATATTAGCAGTACCAGGATTTAAAATTGCAGAACCATAAATACACAGGAGCATGCACAAACTCGTACACCGCATCCACTGTGACAGGTCTGCACAGCCTGTGGAGCAGCAGTGTCTGTCACCAGGTTTCTCTGCACTGCTAAATGCTTAGGCTCTACGCTAGAAATCCTACAAAGCTCCTGAAATGCTTTTTGCCCACGCACTGCCTTCGTGTCCCAGCAAATGAACTAATGGGCTCCATTAGAAGAATTGACTAAAAGCCATATTGCTATACGAGCCCCCAATTCCCAATTACTCAACCATTATTGTGGCAGACACTAAACAAACACTGCCCATAAAGTACCTGTGCATTACTGCCCTTTAAACGTAACCTGAATATTTTTCATCTGCGAACATAACGGCTTGCCTAAAAAGATGAAAAAGATTCACAACCTTCCCCTGAGCTGGCAGTGCTACGGATTCTTCTGCTGTGAGCAAAACCCCTGATGTCAAGCCCAGCCCAGCCCAGGGAACAGGTTGGGATGTGTTCCTGCAGAAATGGGTCAAAACCGCACACGGATGGGGGTCTTTGCTCTGACTTTTGAATTCCCAAGTCTGAGCTCCACGGGGCTGCCCTGAGCTCTTAGCTGAGTCCTAAACGCAGGCATCACCCAAGGGCAATCTGCTTCATCTGCCTTCGGCAGCCTGCTTCTGTCCCTGAGCACAGGGGAGCAGTGACACGGCTGGGGCACGCTTTAAGCGCTGGGTGCTTCAACTCGGGCAGGCGAGCTCCACTCTCGACCTGACGCCTCCCACGTGCTAGCCCATCTGCCCACAGGCTGAGTGTAAATTTGCTGCAGCCAAAGGCAAACCCACAGCACTGACACAGAGTAGATGATGATGTCTGAGCATTCCTACAGCTCTAATTCAAGCGTAACAGCTCTGTAGGATGATCTCAGGTTGAAATCGGGATAGATGTAAGCACGCTGCACTACCAGATATCTTTGGGTATCACAGACTAATCCCAGTAGGAGGTGTTGCTGCTTTTTTTTTCCCTCCAAATCCATGTACCCAGCTACTCACAATCCTGCAGGCCTGGGAGTGGCTCAGACGGAGCCAGCAACGTGCAGGCTGCAGGCAGTGAAGCGCAGCAGCCGCAGCGCTGCAGGATCCGGCCCGACTCCACTGGTCCTAACGGAACCACGGGTCTGTGACCGCCCCGGTGTGCTTGGCAACGCAAACTGAACCCAACTGCCGCCCCCAGCAGGCTCAGGCACGGTGCTATCGAACTGCAGCCAGCGGCTTGCCAGACATTAATATTTGATGGAGCCTTGCCCATCTATAAACACTTGTTTGTAGCCCACGCCTTCAGCAAGGACAAAACCATCACTTTTTAGATGTTATTCTTTGCACTCAGGCTCTAAAAATAAAGAAGCTGCAACATCAAAACTATTTACAGGGCTCCCTCTGGGGCAGGGGGTTCGGAATATAGACAGAACTTGGACAGACGTAATTAAACTGCAGAGTTTATTTAAAATTGGACCGGGAAAGCTGTCAAGAAGTATAATACATGAAACAATCTTGTACTATCCAGAGAAGACCCAATACAATAATGGGCCTTCTTCATCTCCTATGTTTTATAAATCTATTAAAAGCCCTGGAAAAATGCAATGAAGAAATTACTATTCTTACAGGGCTCCCTACCAGCACAATCTACAATAAAACCAAGATAGCCCCATAAAAGGAAGCAAAGTGTGTGATTAAAAAGACAGCAGAAACTAACTTGAAAGATTCTGAAGAGCCACAGTCAAGCACAAATGTTCCCCATTTGTCCCTATTTGTGATTGCTTTTAACATTATAAGACTCAGAAACATTGATGTAGAAGAAGATAGAGCAAAACGGTGACGAATCATTCAGTTCCAAGTCGGAGATTTAGATTTATGAAATGATAAATGACTGGCCTGCTGGCAGAGGGAACGGTTCACGATTAACATGCTGCCACCCAGACCCCTGTGCTTTATCTTTAGATTTGGAATCCACGGGAAGGGGAAGTCAGAAATACTCAGGTTTTGATCTCGTTCCTGCCATGGAACCACAGTGCAGCCTTGGGAAACTGCCTCATCATCACTGCAGAAAAACAGCTTCGGCTTTCAACATCCATCTCGCCTTAGTTGGGAGAAAAAAAGCAGAAGAAAAGAGAAAAGGCACAAGTTCATACAAACAAATAAGAGCGCAGAGGCTAAATGGCTGGACTGGGGTTCATTGTATTTCCCTATGCACCACCAGACCTAACGGGAAGAGAAACATTTCAACAGAAACTCCATTCCACACGCTGCCAGCTTGACTGCCAATGACATGAGGATTTCAGTGTCTTTATACGAGGGTAAAATGTGAGAAACACAGCGCTGCAATAAATCGAGAGGCTGTAAATCTGGTACCAACAATCTCCAGTTCGCAGCCCCTCTGCCTAAGCCTCGGTATGCTGGGAGGTGAAATTCCATTTGAGAAGCAGCGAGCATCAGGGAAAGCATTTGATACTGTGCTGTACTGGGAACAACCACCTTAGGAACCACCTTTCTTCCCCAAATCAGAATGGGAACCTAGCAAAGCTGGGCATTTCACTCAGTGTCAGGTACACGCACTCAGGCCAGCCAGGACTCAGCGCTCCATGTATCCCCGGCTCCCTGCACGCTTCAGCACCTAACACCCAACACGTTATATCTGTCATTCATTCTTACACCATTAGTGGAGAACTGAGCCGCAATTTAAACAGGAAAAAAAAATGTAATGACTTCTTGCAGGGCACAACTAATCTGGTCTCAGGAACTGCCTTGAAAACTTACCAGCTCAGGCAAATCCTTTGCCTGTCCTCTGCTATGACGGAGACTGATGATCTTTTACCTACCCATCAAAAAATATTACTCACCTCAGGCAAGTAATATTTTGCAAGGCTGAACTAATACAATTACCAGAAGCTCAGCCTCACCTCCAGGAACCTCATCAGCCCAGCCAGGGATTGAAATGAACTTTCAGAGCCTGCAATGGAACCGTACCAACACATTTCAAAAGAAAGCATTTGTAGCTACCAGCAAGCATTTAATGGCATGAGTAAGACACGGCTGCTTTCACTATTTGCTGTGTCAGTGACGGAAAAAAACAAACCCGGGCTTACAGACAAACAGATTGCGTCTCAGCTCTGCCACACGACCGCCAAGATAAACCACTTCAGTTCTGGGCGGTTTGTGATGTCCGTGTGTACAATACGGCCCTCGCCAGGTCGCTGGAAATGCACATCAGTGCATGGATTACACCTATCTGTTACCAACAGGCGCGGCAGCGACGTGGCTCCAATCGGTTTATCAGATCAGACAGTTCCCTCCAAACCCAGCGGCTGATCCTGGTATTAAGTCCAAAGCAGCACTGTAGCTCGTAAGCTGCTACCTCTTGGTTTCTTGACACAGCTGGGTCAGAAGCAATCCCACACATACACACCAGTGTATTTATTTCAGCCGACAAAGGAAAGCACTGCGCAGCCGTGGGTGCTCGCTGCAGGGATGCGCTGCCTGCCCCACGCACGAACACCTTCGGTACATTTGTGGGACATCTCAGCACAGAAGCCTTTCTGCTGTCCTTATCCTTGCAGGAGGTGAACACGGCACACAGCGCTGCGCTGGAGTACCTATCCCAGAGGACAGGGACGCAAGGAAGGCACAAAGCCTCCTTCCACGTGCACACAGTTAATGCTTGCTGCTCATTTGCCGGAAGTCAGCTACACAAGCATGTCTTAATTTCATTTTTATAGCTTTCATTCCCTTCGTTTACTGTCAAGCTTCTTTTCCCCAGCTCCTCATGCTGGTGGAAGATGTTTCGGTGGCAGGAACCCAGGCACAAGAGAGCACAGGGGGAACTGAAATGCTTTCACCATGTGCTCTGCCAGGAGGCTGGGAGAAGATGGTGCCACCTTCACCAAAGAGAACCCCTTGGAACCACCACAACGCATGACACCAGTAAGGAATTTCAGTGCCACACAGAAAATACACCCCAGAAAAACTGCCAAGTTCAGAACCTCTGAGACCGTGACCTGAAATATTCCCCCCAAGATGCCCCACATTTCGCCATCCCTAAGTCTGTGCTCGTTTCTCCAGCACCAGACGCAAGATATAAATACTTCCCACCACTCTTGATCAAAACTGTTTTCACTCAGAATGTAATGACCTGTAAGGAAGTTGTAAGATTTGTGATTCAAGAGAGAGTCAATTTTGTGGCAACATAAAAATTATAGTGCTGGGGGGAAAAAAGCGGTTCTTCTAATGGAAAACTAAAAGTTCAGTCACCACTTAAATGCTTAACTAAGGCACAAAAAATTAATTTTGCAATAAAACATGCTCTTAAAGTGGATGTAGTTAAAGAAAACAAGAGGAGCATGCCATTACCCATAACATTTTGTTGTCCTCCAACACTGTGATATCTGCAACGACTGCATGTTGAGTGAAGACTTCCAAACAGAAATTGTAAAGCGATGTCAAAGCTCTGCGCTGTTTGTTTCACTTGCTTCTGCTCTGAAGCTGCATTATTGCATTGTGCTTTACTGAATATTCATCTTACGCCTTTTGAGGGAAAAATTAAGATTGATTATCTAAACTCCAAAAGAGTGGTGTTAAGGTGGCTAACGTTAACCTCCAGAACTGCCAGTACTTACTCCAAAACAGTTCTTAATGTGTCATACTGACATCAACTGCAATTGTTCCGTTTTGAGTAATGCATGCTTAGGTCAAGGATTTCAAAAGGAAAAAAAATGCACAGAACCAACAAAGCAAGCTTAAAAAATACAAATAAGCAAGGCATGCTGTTCAGATCCATTAGAGGCTGAAGTCAATAGCCAGGGTGCCCATATTCTGTGTACACAGCAGCGCAACAAAAACTACAAACCAGATTTTTTTTCCTGGTATTTGTTTTCTAAATAGGTTGGTATAGTGCGCTGTCAAATTGGTATTTGTAGATTTAACAGGACTACAGAATGAAGGAAGTACAGTACAATCTGGCATAGACAGCCACATAAAAATATCCACAGTTCTTTCAGTTAGCTGTATGTGCAGGCAAAAAAAAAGAATCAGAAAAACAATTAAGCATCACATGCTAAACACAATGGAGAACTGCAAAAATATTGTTGTTCCTGCTGGAGGAAAGGTTACGTCAAAAAGGAACCTTCTCAGAAAATCATCTGAATCTGACAAATGAAGTGTTTAGGCAAGGAACTGATTAAACTGAAACCTAGAAGTACTTTTTCAGATTAAAAAAAAAAAAAACAAAAAAAAACACAGCTTGCAATCATATACATTTTCCACCCCCCCTTCTCCACCAGAAGTTTCAGCAAGCGCAGGTGGACAGATACCACAGTCATGAACAGTGAGCAGAGGAAGAAAATTCCAGTAATTCAGGAATTACCCCGTTATTCCACGGGATGGTTACAAAGGTGCAGAGTAACTGCTGCAGCGTGTCAGTCTGGTTTTGACCTCATCTATGTGTTCCTGACACTTGCATCCTGCAGTTCTAACAACGGAGCTCATCCCCCCACGAGCACACCACGCTCCACAGCCTCTGCACGGTGTCCCCACGCCAGCAGGTTCTCCCGGGGTGGGGATGGCTTCCCACGGGCAGGCTTCTGCACTCCTCACCTCTCCAAAATTACCAGGCTTCACATGGCAAAGGACAAGAGGGTCACGCTGAGGCTGCACCCCCAGATCCACACCTCCACCATGCAATATATATATAATTCCTAGACACATTTAAACTAAAAGCTTTGCAGGACAAAAGGGAGCTAAGGGAAAGCCAGACCTTCTCCTACAGATGAAATGACAAAATTCCAAGTCAGCCATTGCAAAGCGAAATTGCAGACGGTTTTTAAAATAAATTCTGGATGTTACTTTGCATACAGCCAGCCTACAGACCAATGCTCCCACCACTGCCATAAAACTCCAGCAAATAAAGAACTGGTGTTAAAAAGGGCCCGATAGACAGTGTGGTTGAGGCAAATACAACGCACCCTCAGGTCATGCCAAGTCTGCCGGTCAGGAACTGTCTGCAGAGCGTGTCCATAACCACAGCTTACTCATTATGGCAAGAAAAACAACGAAGATCAATTAACTCTGGCTGAGAAAAACGGGACCAGCCCGGCGCAATCTGTCCGACGGCCACACCGAGCGGCGCACATCCAGGCTCCGTGTCCACCTCCATACTCGTGACGGGTTACAATTTATTTGGCACACGTTCAACCCCGATGGCATCACTTGCAGAGTAAGGCACAATCCATTCCAGGCCAAAACTAGAGGACAAAAACGTCCCCTGGTTTAATCGCATCTGTAATTACTTTTTATGACTACGATCTAGAAGATCACCCCGGAGACTCGTACTAATTATTATTACACATCTTACAACACCAAGAAGGAGCTGCCACGGAGGAGAGCACCGTCCCCACGCTCCAAACGTGGGATCTAAGCAGACGGAGCAGGAAGAGCAGCGAAGCACGCCGCTGGGTGCCCCGTGCCAGACGGGTCTGCAGCACCGAGCACCAGCGTTCTCTCTTTTATGCTTCTGTCTTCTTACACAATGAGACACGTACCAGAGAGGTCTCACGCAATTTGGCATTAAGCATCAAAGCTCTTTATCCCTTAATCCCAACCACAGACAAATGGAAGGTTGTGGGCTTTGTTGTGTTTTCTTTTTTAACTCATCTAGGCAGTATTTGAATAAATTACAGTAAATGTTTTCGTATTAAAAATCTAATCCAATTCCTTGCAGCGTTGAGTGTCAATAAAACTGTCCTAATCCCATTCTTGTGAACGCCAAACATCATTAAGATTGTCCCATGCTCATCTTTATCCGGAACACTGGCCAACGTTTTTGAAGTCGTGAATTTATCCCTCCATTTATCAGGCAGCAGCCGTCCCTCTGCTCATAAAATCTTGATATTATTGGTTCTGGGCTTTTCTTCTGGAGAATTTGCTTTCTGAAAGCGTGATGGCATTATTGCCTTGTGTAAAATCTCCATCTGTTTTCAAGCTTACATCTCAGCTAAGAATCTGGAAATCTCTCCCTCACCTTTTCCCCCCCCTCACTGTATCATTTCTCAGTGTAGTGGAGTTTTCTCATGCTCGGGTTTCCATCCCCTAACCCCGCCCTCGTTCTCCTCACAGGGTAAGAAAACCACCAACTGTAAACATCTGGGAATTCTTGGCTCAACAACCTGTGACCGCCACAGACCGGAGGGGCTCCTGACGCTTGCCGCACCGGTGAGGCGATGACACGAGCCCTGGCCGCGGAGCAGCACCGCCGTGCCCTCCTGCTCCTCAGCATCCACGCTGAGGGTTTACGTCTGCGGTGCCCATCTTGGGATGAGGGAACCAGGGCAGGGAAATGAACCTTGTCCCGGAGTTACGGTGCTTACAGACCACGGCCAAGCGGGGTCTGGAGCTGAGTTTCCAGACCCCGCCGCGGTGACGCCCCGAAGGCCGCCGCGGCTCCAC